>SNVD02013895.1:0-600000 GCA_013180625.2 Boswellia sacra
TGCAATAGCATCAAAATTAGAGGTGAATACAGCTGATTTATGGCACATGCGTCTTGGACATGTTAGCGAGAAAGGATTGAAGATTCTTGAAAAGCAAGGTGTCTTTGGAAAGCACAAACTACCAGAGCTGAAATTTTGTGAACACTATGTTTTCGGAAAGAAAACTAGAGTGAAGTTTGCCGCAGCAGAGCACAACACCAAAGGCATCCTAGAATATGTCCATTCAGACCTATGGGGGCCAGCCAAGACTAAGTCACTAAGTGGTGCCAGGTATTTTCTCACTTTTCTTGATGATTTCAGTAGAAAAGTATGGATTTACATGCTGAAATCTAAGGATGAAACATTAGAAAAATTCAACCATTGGAAGATAATGGTAGAAAATCTAACCGGCAAGAAACTAAAATTTCTTAGAACTGATAATGGTCTTGAGTTTTATGGGGAAAAATTTACCAAATATTGTTAAGAACATGGTGTGGTTAGACATAGAACGGTAAAGGGTACTCCTCAACAAAATGGGTTAGCTGAAAGAATGAATAGAACCATTCTAGAGAGGGTTAGATGTATGCTGTTTAATGCTAAATTACCTGCAAGATTTTGGGCAGAGGCTGCTGCTACTGCCTGTTATTTAATCAATAGGTGTCCTTCAACTGCAATAAAGTTGAAGACTCCTCAAGAAGTGTGGACTGGTAGAGTACCAAGTCTTGATCACTTGAAAGTGTTTGGAGCAACTGCCTATGCACACATTAGGCAAGAGAAGCTTCAACCAAGAGAACTCAAATGCTTGTTTCTTGGCTATCCTCCTGGAGTGAAAGGATACAAATTATGGTGTCCTGAGCTTGGAAAAGCAATAATCAGCAGAGATGTGCTTTTCAAGAAAGAAGAAATTTTGGGATTAGATGAAAGTTCATGTCACAAGAGTAGTGTGTATGATAAATCTCAGCTTGCTGAATTTAGTGTGTATGATAAATCTCAGCTTGCTGAATTTGAGTTTGAGATGAAGTCTCAAGATGTTGAGCTAAAAAATTCAGAAACTGAAGAGGAGACACATGATAATGATGTGGAGCATGGTGAAGGGCAGCAAGATATGCAAGAAACTCATCTTGATCAAGATAAAAATTCTAAAAATGGTGCAGAAGAGTTGCAAGACTATTTGCTTAGTAGAGATAGAGCTAGAAGAGAAATAAAAGCTCCTAATAGGTTTGCTCAAGCTGATATTGTTGCCTATGCTTTACAAGTAGGAGAAGAACTTGAGCAAGAACCCACAAATTACATTGATGCTGTGATGGGAAAGAATTCAAAGCATTGGATAGCTGCAATGAGGGAAGAAATGAGTTCTTTGGTAAAAAATCAGACCTGGGAATTAATTCCAAAGCCAAAAGGAACTAAAGTGATAGGTTGCAAATGGATTTTTAAGAAAAAATCTGGTATAGATGGAGTACAACCTGAAAAATTCAAAGCTAGACTTGTAGCTAAGGGATATTCTCAAGTGGAGGGTATTGATTATCAAGAAATATATTCTCTGGTGGTGAGATATACATCCATTCGTCTTCTATTGGCAATGGCAGCTCAAGAAGACCTGGAAATAGAACAAATGGATGTAAAAACTGCTTTCTTGCATGGAAACATTGAAGAAAAAATTCTGATGCAGCAACCTGAAGGCTTTGAAGTTAAAGGCAAGGAAAATCATGTGTGTTTGCTGAAAAAATCACTCTATGGGCTTAAACAAGCCCCTAGACAATGGTATAAAAGGTTTGATAGTTACATGATTGCAAATGGACTAAAGAGAAGTCAATTTGATAATTGTGTGTACTATCAAAAATTCTGCAGTGGTGATTATCTCTATTTGTTGTTATATGTTGATGACATGTTGTTGATAGGAAAGAACAAGCAAAGTATCAACAAGTTGAAGCATTTACTAAAATCTGAGTTTGATATGACGGACATGGGAGCTGCAAAGAAGATTCTTGGCATGCAGATAATTCGGGACAGATCCAAGAATAAATTATGGTTGAGTCAGAAAGATTACATAGAAAAATTGCTAGTCAAGTTCAACATGAACAAAGCAAAGATGGTTTCCACTCCTATGGGTGAACAAATCAAAATTTCAGCAGAAGATTGTCCCAAAACAGAAAAGGAGAAGGAGGAAATGGCTTCTATACCATATGCAAGCTTAGTTGGATCTTTAATGTATGCAATGGTTTGCACTAGACCTGACCTTGCATATTCAGTAAGCATGGTTAGTAGATATATGAGTAATCCTGGAAGAATTCATTGGCATGCTGCCAAGTGGATACTAAGATATCTAAGAGGTTCAACTTCTCTTGGATTATGTTATGGAAAAGGTCATGATTCAGGTGGAGTTTTGGAAGGATTTGTAGACTCAGATTATGCTGGAGACAAGGATAATAGGAGATCAATCACAGGTTATGTGTTCACAATTTGGGGAAAAGCAATTATTTGGAGAGCAGGGCTGCAAAGCATGGTTACTCTTTCAACAACTGAAGCTGAATATATTGCAGCTACAGAGGCAGTCAAAGAAGGTTTGTGGCTTAAAGGACTGATTATGGAGTTAGGTGTTGATCAAGACAGTTTTATACTCCATTGTGATAATCAAAGTACCATCATTTGATCAAGAATCAAGTTCATCATGGTAGAGCAAAGCACATAGATGTCAAATATCACTTTGTGAAAGAAATTGCAGAAAAAGGAATCGTTGCAATGAAGAAAATACCTACTGCAAGAAACCCAGCTGACATGTTAACCAAACCTCTCCCAACAGAAAAATTCAGGCTCTGTTTGAGCCTAATTGGAGTCACCAAGGTGTAATTGAAGAATTGGAGGGAGAATGCACTGATCTTGAGTCAAGGTGGAGAATTGATGCAATGTGACTCAAGCCACTGCATCTCAACCAGCAACATGCTGCTGTTTTGCTGCTGTCTGCATGCTGTTTTGCTGCTGTCTGCATGCTGTTTTGCTGCTGTCTGCATGCTGTTTTGCTGCTGTATGTCTGCTGTTTTTCTGCTGTGTGTCTGCAGCCGTCTTGCTGTCTATTTTTTGGTTGTTGTATTTACATTTATAGTCAGCCACCTAAAAAGGCTATTAATACTGATGTGCAGTAAATGTAGAAAAAGCAGGTCATGTAAGTTGTATAAAACTTGAAAAATAAAGCTGAGTGAAAAGAAGCAAAAACAGAGAGCTTAGAGTGGTTCTAAGCTGAGAGTGCAGTGAGGAGAGTGTGTAATCCAAATTCTCTCTAGTGCATTCATTTCTATCCCTCCCGTGGAGTAGATCATGGATCGAACCACGTAAATTTTGGTGTGTTCTTGTTTATGTTTCTGCACTTAAATTCAGTTTGTATGCTTGCAAGAGAGCACAGAAAATTTCCAGATTTTCTGCTTCAAGGCAACCTACTCTAGCCACAAATTATCTCCAGATTTCTTCACAGCCTCTAATGATAAAACAGGGGATGCAAGTGCTCCTGGGGGCAATCCCTGCAAAAATGGTGATGATATCATTGCTGATGATGATAAAACAGAGGACAATAGAGAACCTGGGGCCCATCCCCACAAAAATGGCAATCCCCACAAGAAGCACGGTGATAGTGCCAATGCCTTAGGAGACGCAAGTCTCATACGGAAGCTGTTGGATATACTTGGACTAAGTTTCATACAGATGCTGTTTGGTGCACTTGGAAAAACTTTCATGCAGAAGCTGTTTGATATACTTAGAACAAGTTTCATGCAGAAGTTGTTTGGTATGCTTAGAACATACTACATTCTGCTCGAGTCTGTGAGACAAGTTATTCTAGGCATCATGGCTGGTGCCTTTCTGGGTGACGATTTCATAAACTATTCCTCTAAATCACTAGTAGCAATTATTCTACTAAGCATTACCTGTTTTCTCCTTTTATTCCTCCTTTTTCTGAGGCCTTTCGTTTCGAAATGGGGTCTGTTGGTTGAGATCATTTCTATTGTCTGCGAAGTGGGTGTAATGGCTCTTCAAGTGGTGAAAATACACTTAGAATCTAAAGTTGCTTCTGGTTGGCAAAAGTCTATATCTAAAGAGCAACTGCCTAAACTTCGAAGCCAATGGTATGACCTGGGAGTCTGGATGGTTCTACTTCCCTTCATAGGATATTCAGCAACGATGATTAATCAAGGTTATGCTTTGTATAAACAGATAAAAAATTGGGACCACCCTGATAAGAAGTCTTTTGTAAGGGGTCTGAAAAAAGTTTTCTCCGGAATTCTCATCTTTTTCTTCCCATGGAAACTATGCGAAAAGTGGGTACCCAAAGCTGGGAAAGAAGGAACTCGGGATACTGGTTCTTCTGCTCAAAAGAACAGGAGCTCAAGCGCAAAAGATGAAACAGGGATGAAACAACTAATTGAACCAACCAAGTCTTTCTCTAGCCTTAGCAAACAAGGAAGTGGAGGTCCAAATGATCCTTCCAGCACCAGTGGAAACCTATCTATAATTTCACCTTCAAAATTCGGACGGTAGTAATTAAACTTGGAAGCCATTTATGAATCCGGGTGAAACTGAAAAGGTTGGGGACTGCTGTTGTCTTTAAAATAATCAACTTTTAATTGTCTTAACAAAATAATTTGTGCACAGAGGAGTGTTTGTTTTTGCAACAATTAACTGTTATAGTGTTTGTAATGTATAATGTGTAAACAAGAGCGGTTGTTCGTCAAATAATCAACTTCAATTGTGTTAGTAAAGTTTGTTTTTAATATTGTTAAATTTTTCAAAAGTGGCAGATATGTCATTGATAAACTTAATTAAAAAAAAAATTGTAAGACAGACATAGCTTTGAAGTTAAACAAATATGGTAAAAATGTCTAAAAGCAATAATTGACATTTTAGTTAACTACTAAAATATCTGATGAACATATGAAAAAAGTTAGGAAATATATTTAAAATAATAGTTATCCATTTTAGAAGAAAAGAAAAGTCAGTGGTGCCATGATTAATTGAAACGTTAAAATAAATCCTTTGTCTTTACGATATTCTTCACTCA
The DNA here is from genome assembly GCA_013180625.2 of Boswellia sacra. NCBI lineage: Eukaryota > Viridiplantae > Streptophyta > Magnoliopsida > Sapindales > Burseraceae > Boswellia > Boswellia sacra. The sequence continues at coordinate 5,024 of SNVD02013895.1, forward strand.
ACCAAAACAATAACGATATCTTTGTTTTTTTGAATTCGAATACGTTAGGAATTAATTTTTAAAAATGAAAAATATGAAAAAAAAGAAGAAGTTAAGTTGAATAATTCAGACATCAATTTCCACTAAAATTTCATTAACTTTTCCTTAAACTCTTGATCCAACGTTCATGTGTTTAAGTTTTAATGCACATGTCATCGGTATTTACCATCATATCATATGACAAATTATCATTTAAGTTATTGTTGATACTTCATACCTACTCGTTAAAAAAAATTATAATAATAAATAATAAACCTATCCTAACAAAAAAAATAATAAAATATAAATCAATCAACGAAAGTTGTTTCTTGTTTGGTATACGTACAATAACATATATATACGAACATATATACAACACCTGCCATATCAAAATATCATGTATATCATTATCTTTACTTAATTACACGGATAGACATATAAGCTATAAAATAGATTAAAAAAATTTAATAATAAATGGAAAATCCTAATTCTTAAATCTTATCTTTACCCCAACTACCTTTAAATCATTGTTGACCAAGCTTACAATTAATTAGCTAAAATCTTTAGCTTTGAGTTTTTATTTCATGTCTGTTGATGCCTGTTTTGGTACCCTGCCTAAGGACCTAAGAAAAAGAGAACCAAATGTCATGCAACTTGCAATATACAACGTGCAGTATGATATTAAAAAGTTACAATATACAATGGCATTTATTTGATGTAACATGCAATATACAATTAAAAAGGCCTATCAGATGCGATGCAACAAGCAATTGCCCATATTTAAATTAAATCAAGTTATTTGGTACTTCATGCAATGGGTAATCATAGTATTTAAGAGCACAAAGCCTAAATATCATCTTTATGCAATATACACTATACAACATACAAAATCCAATAAAGTATTTTGAGATTCACACCCAAATACTTTTTTCAGGCTAAGTAAACCAAAACCACCCATGACTCATGGAATGAGTTATGGTTTGGTTGGTATCGACTGGAGAAGTGAGGCCCATTTAATTTATTATGTTGAACCAAAGCCCACTTGAGGGATACTTTGGTTATTAACAACAATTGAGCTTAAACAACAGCAAGATAGTAAAAGAAAGTTGTTCAGATGAGATTAACGTCCCACCTGATGCATCCTGCAATTGTTTTGGAATACATACAATAGATATTTGACAAAAAAATGATTCATATGACTTGGAAACTCTATGGGTTGGCACATGATTACTACTTGGGGTACCTAGCTTTACTATGTAAACCAGCTATATATTGGGTTTGGGCTTACCACGGTTTACATGGACTAGCAATTGATATTTTTGCGATTCTAACTCAAGTTTATGTTCAATTTCAGGTTCAATTATAATGTTCATAATATTAATGGTACCATTTTGATAAAGTGTGGTAAGTGCAGAAACTATTAATCAGCTAAAGAGCGTATTGTCACGAGCTTAGAGGTTTGCGCAGCACGCTCGTACGGCACTTAGGCAACTTGACTCGAAAGTTGCTAAGTAAGCCTTGATGCTAGTCTTCTCACTCAAGGAGAAGAGAGAATCGTTCGGAAAGTTGCTAAGTAAGCCTTGATGCTAGTCTTCTCACTCAAGGAAAAGAGAGGATCGTTGAGCCGAAGAGCCTGTAGGTAAAGAAGAGAAGAGATGGAGACAAGAATTGCTAAGCAAAAGAGCTTTGTATTATATGAGAAAGCTTTACAATGGTTAAATGCTTTGTGAATGATTTGTGGATTATGTGGATTTATGTGGATGATTTATAAATGAGGTTGGAGGGGTTTATATAGTGAACCACCTCTCAAATGAATGGCTTAGATCTAATGCATCTAATAGTCCTAATTCATCCTTATCTAGATACGTACGAAAATAGATAAGTACAAAAGAATCTTCCTTTAATATCCTATCTTGCTAGAGTATTCTAGAAGATAGGCTTGGGCTTGCAACTTTCTAGAAGCTAGGCCAAGCCTTACACATATTTGGGCTCTCTAGCAAGTAAATTGGGCGGGCCGTAACAGTATGCCTTAAAAAGTTTCAATAAATGATTACATCTATCACTTCTCACTCTTTTGCTGTAAAACACTAAATCCAATTAAAAGTCAAATATCTCCTTAGTGCAACATTTTAAATATTGATATTAAGAAAAACAAATTTAAAATGAAGTGTATATTTTAACCACTAAGCATAAGACTTCCATTGCTTAAGAAATCATCCCAGTTTATTGGAGCTTTGTTACGTCCAATGGTGCCTAATGGTAGACAACACTTTCACAACACTTATGATGTGTATATTGTTGTCTGCAAAGTACTTCAGTGAGACTAGAAAAGACTTTTTGTTGGTTAAAACCATGAGAAGAAACTTATGTGGTTTAGAGGAAAATCAATGGCACTTCAGAATTAAAGCCAGACCATTCATGGGAGAAAAAGGGGGAAAAATAGAGCAGTTATAGAGCACATTCTAACCAATTTATGCTTTCTAAAACAGAAATCAAGTGGTTGGAAGAAAGCAAATAACAGTCATAGGGAAGAACTAACCAATTTGATCTATATGGTTGAGATATATATTCAAACACTCCCCCGTATGCTCCTCCCATACTTCTGGAAGGAGATTGTAGTTGAAAGGAACACTAAAGCATTCCTGTGGCCGAATAATTAATTTAGTTTCCTGTTTCCACCAGTTAACATATTTCATCGATCACTCAAGCAAATCATATTAAGGCCTTGTCAATACCTTTTAAGTAGAACTGCATTCTGCCAGCATTTTGTCGCTCATTGCTTGCTACTCTGCTTCTCCAAGAAATTTATCACATGTTGAACTGGCTTCACTACATAAAATCAAACTATCAAAGTAAAGATTTCCTAAATAAGAACAAGGATTCACCAAGACTTTGCTCAAATCTTTAGGCCATGATTCAGATTGAACTAAACAGATTTGAAATTAGGACCGGAGCTAGCGGACTAGAACTGAATGGACTACATATAGTCCTGTTTGGTATAGCGTGGGATTGGAGTATATTATTATATGATAATTTTGTAAAAAATAATTTTTAACTATAGACTAATATAATTTTTATTCAAGTTTAATTTGAATAAAATTAATTTAAATTTAGGTTAAAAATATTAAATACTTATTAATATTCCTATAATAAAAAGAATGCAAAGTATTTTTATTTTTGAAATAATTATTCTATAGAATTTCAATTTAATATTATTGGTTATCCATAATATAATTTTAACATTATTTTTACAACAAATAATCAAGATTAATTTTACATAAAAGCAATAAATATTTACATATAATTAACAATTTAGTTTATTTAAAAATTAGTAATTAATATCTTTATAATATTATATTATATTTATTTAATAATTTTTTGTTTCATATAATATTTTAAGTATATAAGATAAAATAAAATAAATTATAATTATCAATTATATAACTATTATTTATGGATGAAATTGATATTGTTTTTAAAATGTAAATTATTTTAAAGACTTAATTTTATAATATAATGTAATTCTGTATCACATATTGATATTATTTAATAATTATTTATTACACTATATTATGTTATATTATATAAAGGAGAAAACAAAGAGTCTGAGTCCTGATAAAGTAGACTCATGAGTCCCAAGAATTGGAGTCCGACTACAATATATCAGATGTATCAGTCCATCATTTTTTTTATATAAAAATCATAAACTGATAAATAAAAATTATAAATAACTATATAAAAGTTCTAAATTATAATTATATAAAAATTGTAAATTAGTAAATATAAAAATTATATTACTTATTTATAATTTTTATATATCTATTTATAATTTTTATATAAAATGATGTATATTTTATCGAATATACAGTAACAAAAGCCTACTAAGAATTGAGGACTCTTGGAACTAGAGCGACGAAACATTTGTCGGGTCACAATCTCTTAAAACTGCAACAAACATGGGTCCGGACAGAATTTTTTAAAATTGTCCTGTCCCATCATTTAAGCCCAGCTCCCGAACATGCTCTTAAAAACTAGGAAAAATTGAGAAAATAGACAAAATTTGGAACCCTTGTTGAAATTTAGACACGTTCTCAAAAATTTTTATGCCATAGACACTTTCTTGATAAAAAGACCCAATTACCCTTATTTTTTAATTTTTTTTCAAAGGCTCATTTCCGAAACCCATCTCCCTCTCTTAGTTCCTTTCATGTCTGTCTGTCTTTACAGTCTCTGCAGCAGCTAAACTAAATGGAAAGCATGTCTGGTGACTAATGTGATTTTTGTAGGTTAATGTGTGTGAAAGCCATTGAAACGAGTTATGATTTAAGGATTTGTGAACTGATTTAAGGAAATTTTTAGGAAATTTTTAGGAAATTTGAATTCGAGATTTGAGCTTCCGAAGGATTTGTGAACTGATTTAAGGATAAATAGAGTCTTATAATGTAATTTTTATAGGTTAATGCGTGTGAAAACTGATGAAACGAGTTGTGAATCCAGCGTTACATCGCGAAGAAGAAGACACTCGACACTCGAAAACAACCTGTCGAGTCATGTCGAGTTATGTAATATCGAGTGTCGAGTGTTTTCGAGTGGTGAAATGTCGAGTGTCGAGTGTTTTCGAGTGGTGAAATGTCGAGTTTCGAGTGTTGTCGAGTGGTGAAATGTCGAGTTTCGAGTGTTTTCGAGTGGTGAAATGTCGAGTTTCGAGTGTTTTCGAGTGGTGAAATGTCGAGTTTCGAGTTTGTCGAATGGTGAAATGTCGAGTGTCGAGTGTTTTCGAGTGGTGAAATGTCGAGTGTCGAGTTGTGTCGAGTGTCGTCTCCGCGTGATAAATATTTACATATAATTAACAATTTACTTTTAATTTTTTTTAGTCCCCATAGTTTGTAATTTAACAATTTCATCCCCAAAAAGAGTGTCGGATGCAAGTAATCACATGCAAGTAATTTCAAAGGGTATTTTAGTCTTTTTATCATGAAAGTGTCTATGACATGAAAATTTTTGAGAACATGTCCATTTTTCAATGAGACCCCCTAATTTTGTCTATTTTCTCAATTTTCCCTAAAAACTATTCTTCTGTTTTGTTTTGTTTGTATTATTGATGGAACTAAGAACCAATAAAATATGGAAGAACAAAGAAAGAACGGCAAAAAGGGATCAAAATTACGTTGCTTATTATAAATGAATTAAGTGCTGAAAAGTTAGATGGTATAATCCCGCAATTGACAGATTGATAGAGATTTTTTTACTATCCAATAGTCATAGGTATCTATCAAATGTTTAATATATATTATGAGCATTAATGTTCAACAAAAAAAAAAGTTTGTAGGCTGAAAAAAGTCCTAAGGATTTGTTGGTGTTTTTAATGAAGTAATTTTTAAGCGTTTGTATATAATTTATTAATTAATATTTATTCATTTAATCACATTGTTTTATGTCAGTTTGTATTAGTGAGTTTGTATAATTAATTTATAAGAGTAGTATTACTAATTTTTTAATATACAAACAAAGTAATAAGATAAATTTACAAAATCAACCCCCAACACAACGTTCTTAGTTCTTTTAACTCGCTGTCAAAATTTGTAGTTCATGAAATATGAAAACTCATCAATGTAAAGTTTTCATACGGAAATAATTTATTGCTTCCCGATGGAACTCCCGTAGCTAAAGGATTCCTGTTTCAGATTCAATCGGGGTTAAAACACAAGTAATTGGTTGGGCACTAGTTCTTCTTTTTTCTTTTGCCTTTCAAGGAACTTAAAGAAAAGCTTCCGTCTTCAATAAGAATTTATTTTGATCAAAGAAAAGCTTTCCGTCTACAAATAATTAATTTTTTTAAAGAGGCTCTTGGAATGTATTATTTATTGAAAATACATTTTCATTAAAAATTAATATTCATAAACCAACCTGAAAATCTTAATTAGCTAAGAGAAGTGTCAGATCTTAATAGTTAAGACTAAGTATATATATTTATCAAATTATAGATTCCCATAAAAAATAAGAATTAACAACATTTCCAATGCGCTCCCAATAGCCTGTGTGTGGTAAGGCATCTCCTTGTGTGGGAACTGTGAAGCAAGAGAATGCTAAAGCTAATGACTGATGAGGGAAAAAATTACAACTAAAAAGCAATTATCAAACACATCCATAGCACTCACAAATTATCCATAACTTGATAATCGAAAAGAAACTAGTGCCAGTGATTGGATGGCCTTGCAGGTGGGAAATGATTTGTTGACCTTTTTTTTTTTCTTTGCATTTACAGGCCCAGCCCGTGAGAGGGATTGGGCTTGAGATCCAAATGCAGAATTGTAACACTATGGTCATCATCATGTCTATGTCCCATAGCTGGGAAGCCATTACATATTTTGGGTGAAGTCCCAACAGTACTCAGAAGATGTAAATGGGCAACAAATTACAAGTTTTGTGTCAATCTACATAATGTTGTATACGCATATGAGATAGAATAAGTCAAGGCAAATTTGCCTTCACTATTGTTATGAGAGTCACAACTCTCATTTCCTTTGATGCAGTCCATTTGCATGCTAGCATTTCCTATCAAGTTGGATTTTCTTGCCTTGGACATTGCATCTATCATTGTTTATGCATAGCTATTCAATTTCCATGCAGCAGAAGATGCTGTCTGATAAGCGACCTGAGATTGAGGGATGAGATTGGTAGAATAAATATCTGAGGTTGCAAATGCTAAAATTCCTTATCTAAGGCAAAAGAAAAGTTAATGTTAACTTAAGTTCTTTCAGAATTGTAAGTTAGTTTATTTAATCAAAGAGAATCGGTCTGATGTGAAATTGCAACTAGTAGATCTCACGACTATAAGGAAAAGGAATAGTCAATAGTTAATTCATTTTGGGAAAATCTCATCACCAAAAGCAGTGAGCAAAATGCTTTATATTGCTTAATAAATAAATGAAAAACAAGAAGAAAAAAAAAAAAAGAGAGAGAACAGAGTTATAAAGATCATATACAGATAGATGGAAGCTCACCAATCAAATGTCAAACCAAGCTGTGGCCATTAGTTTGCCTGAGCGCATTTTTTATTTTCCTCTATTTCAAAATAGAAATTTCTGCCACACGACCATTTTTCCAGCCACAAAACAACTTTTTTGCTCTGAGACAGAATTTCAAAATTTTTTCCACCAGTTGGGATGCCTGGTAATAAGATGTACATAATGAAGAGTCAAAGAATGCTGTGATGTGCTTTCTAATTGCGCAATCAAGAACTGGAAAGTGAGTAGAGAGCAATAAGGCATAACTAACCAATTTGATTCTTCGAGCATGAGATGTGCCATTTGAATCCTCCCCTGTACACTTCTGATCAACATCATTCTTATGAAAAGGAGACCGTCCCATGGTTGAGGTTAGACAGAAGACAACAATCACATAACCATTGCCAACCAATTAACTAAGTTTACAGTTCAACCAATTAACGTATTAAAATGACATCAAAATATCACTCAAACAAACCATGTTAGGGCTTTGTCCATACCCTTCTTTTTAGAAAGAACCTCATTCTGCCAGCCTTGAGCTGTGCATATAATTGTTTCACAGAGATTCTTCAACAAATTCATCATACATGCATTGAACTTGCTTCACTGCATTAAATCAAAATATCAAAATCAATACTTTCTCAATAGGAAAAAGGCATTTTAGTATCTTAATAGCCAAAACGACAACAAAAAACAAACCTCTATGGGCTATAAAAGGCTTCTGCAGATGAAATTTTGAGCAAACATATGGGAATTTACTAACATAAGCTGCACAAATTACACAATAGTAAAAGAGTTCAGTGGCATGCTTTACAACTCAAATTTTGCAAATAATGGTTTTGCAAAAATGGACCGATTCTAACTGAGTTTCAGTAGTCTGAAATTGAAAGAATGTCAAATTTGCGGCCAATGAAGAAGAAAAAGGAGTGTACAAAGGATGACTAACCAAACTTCCCAGAGACCTCAAGTCGAGAAAAATTAAGATCAAACAGAATACTTTAAAATCACCATCGATTTGGATTCTTTGATTAAGCACAGTTCTTCATTACAGTTTTACTATTGTTTTCTGATTAGGTTGAGCTCTCTGTTTCAAAAGCCTCATGGAAGTATTTGCATTTGGCCAAATAAAGCTGGTGGTTTAATATGATAGGTTAAGTGTCATCCAGTAGATTTCCCTGAGTACATTTATAACATAGGTTACTATCGTAGTGCAAGTAGCAGACTTGGCTAATATACATCCTCGAAATGGCAACCAAAACAAGGACAAGCAAGCAATGTTGAGTTATTAGAAACTACTCAATATAAGACATTAAAGGTCAAGAATTTTGTGAGTCAAAGGAGCTTGTTCACACCTTCATGGGGCCCGATATCAAACATTGATTTCAAACAATAACCTGTATGCATATCCATTTGTACGAGCTTGAAAATCTGCAAGAATTTTCAATGGAAGAAGATTCCAGAATGAATCACTTTCCAATCAAGATAATTATATGCAGAGAAAATAGTGGAAACAGTAAAAAGCTTTTCCCCTACTAATTCCTCTCACTTTCTAGCATTGTCCTAGTGCAGTCATACGTGAACCTGGAATCCAAGGTCTGTTAGCTAGCACAATGAATTTTTAGAGCGGCATTTCACCATAACAACCTAATAACAACCTCATTATGCCATCCTTCTAACATTACAACAATTATTCAAGCAAACCATGTTAAGGCTTTGTCCATACCCTTTTAAGAAGAACCTCATTCTGCCATCCTTCTATCATACATCATTGTTTGTGATTGATTCTAATTCATCGCATGTTGAACTCCCTTCGCTGAACCAAATTGAAATATCAAAATCAAGTAAAAGTATCCTAAAAGCAAAAAAGACGAAGAAAACAAACCTCTATGAACTAGAAGAGGATTCTGCAGAGCAAATTCGGGCAAATCGAAAAGCCAACTAACATTAGCTGCATAAACGACATAACAATAAGAGGCACTTGGTGAGACGTTTAACATTTCAAAGTCTTCCAAGAGTAGTTTTGCAGTAATATAATGCGAGTTAGTGGAGATCTATCACACCTTAATGGTGCCTGATAATAAACATTGCTTTCACATAAAAACTGTTATGCATATCATCCTTTCGCAGCTTCAAAAGTTCCGAGTATTTCCAACCAAACAAGAATACTACAAGCGAATTATCTTTAATGATTAGAATATTATGCATTCTAAAGATGGAAACAAGATAAATTTTTTCGTTTAAAATTCCTCTTACTCTCTAGCATTGTGCTGGTCCCATCCATGGAATCCAGGTCTGCTAGCTTGTTGCATCTTCCGATATTCCGGTATTCTGTCAACTGTAATTAACATTAAAAACTTCGAACAGAGACACTGTTAGTCGTTTAACTGACTCATGAGATACTAGGTAGACAATAATTGTTCAGACATAAAAGGAAATCTGAACTCCTGTCACTCTTCCATAGAGCAAAATGCTTACCTGTGACAAAAACATTGTTTCGAAATATCATCTCTGCCATTATTCTGGCAGGGATACCATCAAACGCTGAAATTGCCCGAAGATTCCATCCAAAACCTGGAGTTCCACCCAAGGCAGTGGCCACAGTGCTAGCTACAGAATCTTCTACTGGTACAAGAATACCTGTGTGAACATATGTATCTCTACAGAAAATTTTTAATGGAAGTAGTTTATCTTTTATTGATATTATTCTTTCCTTAATGTATGTAAGTAGGAAAATGGCAGGTTTCTTCTGCATAAAAGTTAGTCCATTAGTGCTTTCCTCTCAATGTGATTTAGCAGCTTTCACATTTCTGGTTTATAGTTCATGCAACATGTAAGTTCAACTAATATATCAATTATAGAACCGGAAAATAAAATGAAAAGTTTCATCAAATTTCACCTAAAAATTATGATAAGAGTACAATAATTGCAGAAACAATAAAGATCAACTTAAGAGACTATATTTCAAAAAGTTCCATCAGCTGCTCACATCCAATGAGAAATCAAGTATCTGCCCCTGTAAAATTAAATCTTCAAATTAGCGAGAGAAGAATGAAGCACAGAAAAATACTAATACAATAGTAAAATTATTAGGCGACAGACATCTATTGTGCTCTCAGTGTAATGGAGTTCATTGTATATGTTGGTGCCATAAATCAGAAAAGAAATTCAGAATTAATTGTCCATCCCATGCAACAAAATATACAAATAATGCAAAATACCTGAACAAAGATCCAAACTTTTCATTAGTATTATTAATGCCATCAGCAGTCAATGATGATACCAACACAGGGCTGAAGGATGCTTGAACAACTCTTTGATTGCATGATTTATGGCTACAAACAGAGAAAGAGATTGACGTCTACAACAACGTAGATCAATGTCTACACCATGACATTTAACTTCATATTTTGCACCTGTGACAGTAAGCAGATGAGAAATTTCAGCCAATATCTGATAAATCAATATCTGCCGAATTTTACCGATCATAAATAAAAATAACTAAGAACAAATAAAACGGAGGAAGAAGAATAACTACCTGACGATTCATGAATTCAACTGCTGTCCTTTTGCACAAGCTCACTATCAATTTCAATGTTGGGAATGTGAGAGATTTTGGACCACTCGTTCTCTGTGTTCATGTTCTTGTTGTAACGTGCATTTAGAAGAGAGCAATCACAAATCTTCAATTTCTTCAGTGTTTTTTGTGACACCCCAAATTTTAAGTTTGACTTACATGTATATTGTAAAATATGTATTATTAATATAATAAGGTATGTATATATATAGAGAGAGGGATGAAATTAGATGAGAGATAGAAGGGTGTGAGTGAAAAGCTAAGAAAGTGTGGGGGTTTAAGTGAAGCACTTGTGTGATGTATATCTATAAAGCATGAGACAAGTCTAGAAAATTCATTTTTCTTCCCCCTTTCTCTTTGAACGTCCAGCAGCCTCTCTCCCTCTTTTTCTCTCAATTTTTCCATGGAATCAAGAAGAGAGGAAGGAAACAAGAGACCAAGATGTAAGAATTCACTTCTCTCTCTCTAATTCTAGCCATAACCATGCAATTGAGTGATTGTTTATTGTTTTTTGTGATATTTCATGTCAGATATATTCTGTAAATGGCTAGAAAAACATGAATTAGAGTGAATTATGGAAGAATTTAAAGATTTGATGATGCTAGGAAGCTAGAAGTAAAGTATGAGTATGAATCCTACAGAGTTGTTTTTCTGTACAGTGCCAAGTCCGAAAATTCCTATAAATTCCATGGTTGTTTGCTAACTCTGAAATGTTTATATGATAAACTAGACATGTCAAGGAGTTTATATAATTTTGAAACACTCAAAAATTCGTAGTGTGTGAATTGTAATGAATTTTTGAAGTTCTGGTTTGAAATTGAGAATTTCCCCTGTTTTAAAACAGGGAAGGGGGAATGAACTCAATTTGAGGGGGCAAATCTTTGTTAAATTTTGCGATTTTTAATACACAAACTGTTGGGTATTTTTTCTGTTAGACTGTAAATTTTCATGGTTTTTTGAGTTGTGTATGAATTGTTATGATTTTTCAAATCTGGACTTAAAGAACTGTGAATGTTAAGTTCCAAAATTGAGTATGTGAAATAAATTCCGTCTGACTGCCTTCAACTCCTTAGAAAATCATGATTTTTGGTGGAATGACTCTTATATGTGTCTAGTTTTATACTAAAAAGTTTGGTAGAGATTGGATTATTGTAAAATTTTATAAAATTCTATAAAATTTCACTGTTCAGTGGAGAGGTCTCCAAACAGATTTGCTGTGTGAATGAAATTAAGGATTTTCAAGGGGTATATGACCTTATTTTGACTCAATAAAATTCATGGACTATAATATGTATGTCTATTTGAGTTTCATGAAGTTTGGTGATGATTGGAAATGAATAACTCCTTATTATAATAATCCAACCAATATGTGTGTGTTATCGAGTTTAATAAATGATGTTATTGGTTGGTTGAATTGTTGTTAACCTATAAGGGATTTAATGACTTCTAAATGGACACTAATCAGTGTGTCATGACTATGACAATGGTTACCAGAGAGGAAGGAGAAGAAGAAGAGATGAACTTTAAATAACTGCTTATCAAGAAACATATGAGAGCAAAATTAAGAGGCGAGGCTAACCAGGTAAGTAGCTAGACCCTTCTGAGGACACAACAGATGTTAACTTTTAATGAAATGTGTTTGATGATTGTGTCCGTGAATATATGTGAAATGTGTTGATGGAATGTGTATGGGGCCATGAATACATAGACCTTGATATAGGAAATGATTTGATTGGGGTTTATAGTGATTTATGAAATGTGTAATTTCACACACTTTGATGTGTATGTGATTAACATGTTGGTGTAACTTCGATGTGTGTATATGAAGAATGAAATACATGCCAAACATTCAAGGATACTATTTCCTCATGTGAGATGACATGACAAATGAATGTCTGAAAAACCATGTGTATTAGATTGCCATGAATGTGTACGAATGGAAATTGAATGAGATTAGTTATACATGGACATAGTTATGCAACGATGTGATTGAAATACATCGAAGAGTAATGGAAGGGTTGGCACTAATAAAGAATTCAATGGGGTTCTATATGTGTAGAAATGATGTCAATGTGTGGATTGTGCACATCCATAAGTGTATGTGAGATATGTAGGCTTATTGTGTTTATGAATGTATATGTGATTAATGAGAAGCCTACGCAGAACCTCAATTATGATAGTGAACTGCAATATTGTGAGGTGTGAAGGCATGTATAACGGTGTGATGTGTTATGAATTCGAAATTACATGCCAAGCCTATGGGAATATATTAAATGTCGAATGTGAAATGTGATACCGTTAAATACTAGCATTAAAGTGAATGAATTGTGACAAGTTGTGATTGGGTTAGAAGCTTAATATAGAGCTTCACTTATGTGACTGAATGTGAAAACTGATATGTGAGTGGCATACCACAACTTAGGATATTTGGTTCTCATAGCTTGAGGGGAGGTCTGGACCATGTGTTTCTCTAGACGAGATTCGGTAGCATGGGCCCGGTATCACCCGAATTGTCAGACTAACCTTGAGCTATTTCAAGTGTAGGCATCTGAATGTATCCGTACTGTTACGTACTCCTATGGCTTGAGGGGAGGTCTGGACCATGTGTTTCTCTAGACGAGATTCGGTAGCATGGGCCCGGTATCACCCGGATTGTCAGACTAGCCGTGAGCTATTTCATGGGTAGGCCTTTGAATGTATCTGTACTGTTCTGTATCCCCATGGCTTGAGGGGAGGTCTAGACCATGTGTTTCTCTAGACGAGATTCGGTAGCATGGGCCCGGTATCACCCGGATTGTCAGACTAGCCTTGAGCTGATTCATGGGTAGGCCTACATATGGGAACTGACTGTGAAACAAAAAGTCCTACCTTGATTAGAGAGCACTGTTCCTAAGTGTCTGTGACTGTACTGTGGAAGCTTCCGAAATTATGTGAAATGGATATCCATATGAACAATGTAGCTAACTTATGGAAACTTATGTGTGAATGATTTATATGTTTATGGGAGCACATGAGGATGTGATAGACTTGTGGAAAGTTTATGTGTAAATGAGATGTGTATGTAAATGGGTGTATGTGATAAACTTTGACATGGAAAAGCCATGCTTGATTACCCATAGACAGGTATTTATGGAATTAGGAATGTGACTGGATAAGAGAGTAATTGGTCTAGGAAATGACCAATGATACAGGGTTGGCGCAGGAGCATAATTAAATGGTTCAAGGGTGCATCTTTAACGAATCTAAAGAGATATAGGCAGAGAATTGGCATCGCTGCGCCATACCTTTCACGCTGAAGTGCTACTTGCACTGACTCAAGTAAGAGAGAATAGAGAGTTGGCGCATGCGTGCCCTCCCTTGGCACAGGAGCGCGAAACTGGAATTTGTAACGAATTGGAAATCAGAAACTTGGTGTCGCCGTACCAGTTTTCTCGCATAGGGGCGCGTTTCTTGAACACTGAAATCAATGTTATGATTTTCTTAGTAAAGCACTGTTGGCTTGTATACTAAGAAATGAACAGTAATCAAGTGATTATGGAATAAGTATTGAATAGTAGTCATATTCTGAAATGGTTATCGTCATTTATTGTTTTATTTTGAGTGTTACGCTAGTTTTATAATTCTAGCTGCTTACTGAGTTTCATACTCACTAGTCTGTTGTGTACCTCAGGTATTCGATCAGTAAAAGATTAAGGAAGGATTTCGGCATAACAACGATTGTGTTCCCTTGGCAAGCCCTTATCCGCTGTAGTATTACTCTGTTGGATACGGGGTGTGACAGTAGTGGTATCAGAGCAAAAGTTTAAGATTCTGTAGACAATATTAGTCATAAGCGGTTAAGGGAACCGGATCTTATGCCAAATGCTCAAGACTAAATGTTTGGAAAGTTGAATTATGAATTTCACTGTCTATTGTGTTTATATCATTGTGTTTTGTAGTGTTAAACAAAGTGGGCACAACATGACTAGTGCTAGTGCAGCGACTAATGTTGAGGATCCTATTATTCATAATGATGAGATAATTGAAGTTCCAAGATCTGAGAGTGAACTTCGGGATTCTCGACGAGATAAGTTTTGGGCAAGGTTAAGCAAAAGAATTTTAGAAATGTTTAATATCTGCTATGCTAAAGATATCATTTCGTACTCTTTGCTTACTATATGTAATAATGTTGTTGAGTTGATAGAGGTTGTGATATAAGATTTCTATGAATGTTTTGAGTAAGTTACCAACGTTGTTTGTAAGAGAATTTATGAGGTAAGGAATTACGATTAATGTGGAATGAATGGTTTACCTAAACGGATTTGATAGCCATTGTTCAATGAATTTAATAATTGTGTACATCATGATGTTAATATGAGGTTTTATCATGGCAATAAAAAAGATATAGCATAACTTATGGGATAATGCCAATTTTATCGACAAGTCAAGTTGATTATTAAAGGCCGCTACGATTGTTTAGATTCCTCATAATACTTGAATGAGAACGAGAACACATAATCGTGGATTTTATTGTGGATGACATAGAATTTCGAAAGATGGTAATACTATTTGGATAATTATTAATATATTGACCCATTTCGTACCTTTTTCTTCTTGAATACATTATTTTTACCATGGACCAAAAAAATGTAAAATTTATGTTTGCAAGATGTTAGGTTCTGTGGAATATTTGTGTTTGATGTTTCGATTTGAGACGAAAGGTTACACCTATTCTGGAATAAGTTGCACATGGTTAAAAGCACTACATTCCAATTTAGTATAGTTTTTATGGATAAACCGAAAGAGTCATTCAATCTTGGAAAGATATGTAACAACTTGTGGATATGATTTTAAGGACAAAAGTGATAAAGTTTGGGTAAGAAAAGAAAATTCAGTCCAAGATACATCAACTTTTATGAGACTTGTTGAGGATTGAGAAAGTAGCCGATGGATCACACTGCCACTTATATGGTTAAGTGTACCATATGTATTATACAAGTGATTAATGAGGGATAAGATTTCAGTTCCTCCTGTATACTAAGTTCCAAATCACTAGAGCTGAGAAACAATTTTCTGACGACTAAGGGACAATATTAGTTATGGACTATAAAGAGCATTAGATACGGAAGGAAAAGATATTTTCAATGAGAATGCTCTGAAACAAATCCCCCATTTGTGAAGCAACTTCGGGAGTGATAAAGAATAAATATCTGATAAATATTTTCATAATTGAACGATGATATGGAATTTCGAGGACGAAATTCTTTTAAGGGGGGGAGAGTTGTAACACCCCAAATTTTAAGTAAGTTTGACTTACATGTATATTGTAAAAATATGTATTATTAATATAATGAGGTATGTATATATATAGAGAGAGGGATGAAATTAGATGAGAGATGGAAGGGTGTGAGTGAAAAGCTAAGAAAGTATGGGGGTTTAAGTGAAACACTTGTGTGATGTACATCTATAAAGCATGAGACAAGTCTAGAAAATTCATTTTTCTTCCCCCTTTCTCTTTGAACGTCCAGCAGCCTCTCTCCCTCTTTTTCTCTCAATTTTTCCATGGAATCAAGAAGAGAGGAAGGAAACAAGAGACATGTAAGAATTCACTTCTCTCTCTCTAATTCTAGCCATAACCATGCAATTGAGTGATTGTTTATTGTTTTTTGTGATATTTCATGTCAGATATATTCTGCAAATGGCTAGAAAAACATGAATTAGAGTGAATTATGGAAGAATTTAAAGATTTGATGATGCTAGGAAGCTAGAAGTAAAGTATGAGTATGAATCCTGCAGAGTTGTTTTTCTGTACAGTGCCAAGTCCGAAAATTCCTATAAATTCCATGGCTGTTTGCTGACTCTGAAATGTTTATATGACAAACTAGACATGTCAAGGAGTTTATAGAATTTTGAAACACTCAAAAATTCGTAGTGTGTGAATTGTAATGAATTTTTGAAGTTCTGGTTTGAAATTGAGAATTTCCCCTATTTTAAAACAGGGCAGGGGGAATGAACTCGATTTGAGGGGGCAAATCTTTGTTAAATTTTGTGATTTTTAATACAAAAACTGTTGGGTATGTTTTATGTTATACTGTAAATTTTCATGGTTTTTTGAGTTGTGTATGAATTGTTATGATTTTTCAAATCTGGACTTAAAGAACTGTGAATGTTAAGTTCCAAAACTGAGTATGTGAAATAAATTCCGTCTGACTGCCTTCAACTCCTTAGAAAATCATGATTTTTGGTGGAATGACTCTTATATGTGTCTAGTTTTATACTGCAAAGTTTGGTAGAGATTGGATTATTGTAAAATTTTATAAAATTCTATAAAATTTCACTGTTCAGTGGAGAGGTCTCCAAACAGATTTGCTGTGTGAATAAAATTAAGGATTTTCAAGGGGTATATGACCTTATTTTGACTCAATAAAATTCGTGGACTATAATATGTATGTCTATTTGAGTTCCATGAAGTTTGGTGATGATTGAAAATGAATAACTCCTTATTATAATAATCCAACCAATATGTGTGTGTTATAGAGTTTAATAAATGATGTTATTGGTTGGTTGAATTGTTGTTAACATATAAGGGATTTAATGACTTCTAAATGGACACTAATCAGTGTGTCATGACTATGGCAATGGTTACCAGAGAGGAAGGAGAAGAAGAAGAGATGAACTTTAAATAACTGCCTATCAAGAAACATATGAGAGCAAAATTAAGAGGCGAGGCTAACCAGGTAAGTAGCTAGACCCTTCTGAGGACACAACAGATGTTAACTTTTAATGAAATGTGTTTAATGATTGTGTCCGTGAATATATGTGAAATGAGTTGATGGAATGTGTATGGGGCAATGAATACATGGACCTTGATATAGGAAATGATTTGATTGGGGTTTATAGTGATTTATGTAATGTGTGATTTCACACACTTTGATGTGTATGTGATTGACATGTTGGTGTAACTTCGATGTGTGTATGTGAAGAATGAAATACATGCCAAACATTCAAGGATACTATTTTCTCATGTGAGATGGCATGACAAATGAATGTCTGAAAAACCATGTGTATTAGAGTGCCATGAATGTGTACGAATGGAAATTGAATGAGATTAGTTATACATGGACATAGTTATGCAACGATGTGATTGAAATACATCGAAGAGTAATGGAAGGGTTGGCACTAATAAAGAATTCAATGGGGTTCTATATGTGTAGAAATGATGTCAATGTGTGGATTGTGCGCATCCATAAGTGTATGTGAGATATGTAGGCTTATTGTGTTTATGAATGTATATGTGATTAATGAGAAGCCTACGCAGAACCTCAATTATGATAGTGAACTGCAATATTGTGAGGTGTGAAGGCATGTATAACGGTGTGATGTGTTATGAATTCGAAATTACATGCCAAGCCTATGGGAATATATTAAATGTCGAATGTGAAATGTGATACCGTTAAATACTAGCATTAAAGTGAATGAATTGTGACAAGTTGTGATTGGGTTAGAAGCTTAATATAGAGCTTCACTTATGTGACTGAATGTGAAAACTGATATGTGAGTGGCATGCCACAACTTAGGATATTTGGTTCTCATAGCTTGAGGGGAGGTCTGGACCATGTGTTTCTCTAGACGAGATTCGGTAGCATGGGCCCGGTATCACCCAGATTGTCAGACTAGCCTTGAGCTATTTCAAGTGTAGGCATCTGAATGTATCCGTACTGTTACGTACTCCCATGGCTTGAGGGGAGGTCTGGACCATGTGTTTCTCTAGATGAGATTCGGTAGCATGGGCCCGGTATCACCCGGATTGTCAGACTAGCCTTGAGCTATTTCATGGGTAGGCCTTTGAATGTATCTGTACTGTTCTGTATCCCCATGGCTTGAGAGGGAGGTCTGGACCATGTGTTTCTCTAGACGAGATTCGGTAGCATGGGCCCGGTATCACCCGGATTGTCAGACTAGCCTTGAGCTGATTCATGGGTAGGCCTACATATGGGAACTGACTGTGAAACAAAAAGTCCTACCTTGATTAGAGAGCACTGTTTCTAAGTGTCTGTGACTGTACTGTGGAAGCTTTCGAAATTATGTGAAATGGATATCCATATGAACAATGTAGCTAACTTATGGAAACTTATGTGTGAATGATTTATATGTTTATGGGAGCACATGAGGATGTGATAGACTTGTGGAAAGTTTATGTGTAAATGAGATGTGTATGTAAATGGGTGTATGTGATAAACTTTGACATGGAAAAGCCATGCTTGATTACCCATAGACAGGTATTTATGGAATTAGGAATGTGACTGGATAAGAGAGTAATTGGTCTAGGAAATGACCAATGATACAGGGTTGGCGCAGGAGCATAATTAAATGGTTCAAGGGTGCATCTTTAACGAATCTAAAGAGATATAGGCAGAGAATTGGCATCGCTGCGCCATACCTTTCACGCTGAAGTGCTACTTGCACTGACTCAAGTAAGAGAGAATAGAGAGTTGGCGCATGCGTGCCCTCCCTTGGCACAGGAGCGCGAAACTGGAATTTGTAACAGATTGGAAATCAGAAACTTGGCGTCGCCGTGCCAGTTTTCTCGCATAGGGGCGCGTTTCTTGAACACTGAAATCAATGTTATGATTTTCTTAGTAAAGCACTGTTGGCTTGTATACTAAGAAATGAACAGTAACAAGTGATTATGGAATAAGTATTGAATAGTAGTCATATTCTGAAATGGTTATCGTCATTTTTTGTTTTATTTTGAGTGTTACGCTAGTTTTATAATTCTAGCTGCTTACTGAGTTTCATACTCACTAGTCTGTTGTGTACCTCAGGTATTCGATCAGTAAAAGATTAAGGAAGGATTTCGGCATAACAACGATTGTGTTCCCTTGGCAAGCCCTTATCCGCTGCAGTGTTACTCTGTTGGATACGGGGTGTGACATTTTTGTACGAAGAATTTCAGCTGGCAAGGCTTCTAATTTCTTGCAATGTCCAATTGTCAGTGATTGAAGGCATGGCATGATTGTATTATCTTCCCAAATTATCCATTCATCCATAGAATCAAACTTAAGTGTTCTTAATATTGGGAAGGCAGTAGCAGTGCCGGTGCTAGTGCTAGCGCCATCAATTGCCTTATGGCCCTCACCTGAAAATTCCTTACCCACACGTTTCACATTCTTCATATTTGATACGTAGAGTGATTCAAGAAATGGTAGCTCTCCTATAGCAGGCAACTGCTCAAATTCAAGGCAAAATGACAGTTTTAGCACCTTCAACTTGACTGGCGATTTCATTAGATCTAGGGATATAGTTCGGCCAATGTAATGTTGCACCATTAATTCCTCTAAATTTGGAGGGGGTTTTAAGTCTTTAAAAAGTACTTCATCATCAACATGTGTTAACCCGTTGAATCTTAGACACAATCCAACAAGACTTTTCTTTCCATTAAGTTCAGCCTTATTCACCTCATCTACATCACTCACATTTCCCAACCCAGTTATGATAAGAAATCCTTCAAGGTGATTCAACTCTTTCAAAACAATAAGCTTACAAGCTATGTTATCATCCTTTTCATCACTTACAGCGAATTTGTTTAATGTTTGAAGACAAGTTAATCGCCAGACTTCTTTCGGCACATAGCTTAGAGGAGTGCCATAGTTTATCAAATGCAAGAGGTTGGTTAATTTTCCTATCCCAGGTGATAAATTTTTAAGATTGTCACAATTACTAATATTCAAGGTTTGTAGACCATTTAACTCCCACAGTGCCTCAGGTAATTCTTTAATGGCTTTATTACGAGATAAATTTAGATATCTCAAATGTATCAATTTTTTTATTCCTCCAGAAAGATCTTCAAATGAACAACCACTCAAATCTAGTGTCCTCAAACATGTCAATTGCTCAAATAACTTTGATAAATCTAGTCCAACCTTAGAGTTGAACCCGCATTTAACCAAGCTCAACAATTTTCCTTTTTTGAAACCTGGGGTCGAAATTGACTTCTCTATTACCTTTACATGTCGAACCTTCTTGTAAGAGGGCTCGAATTGAAACTCTTTAAGGCTATTAACCCCTATGATGCAACATTCATTTTTTGTTAGAAATTGAGCAAAGTCATGAATTAGATCTGGCATCTTAAAACTTATTAGCCTTTTGTTATGCTCATTTTTTTTTCGAAATCATAAAAGAAAGAGCGCATAGCTAACTTTTGAAAACACTCTTCTCCAACTTTTTCCATATCTTCCCTTCCTTCTAAGATAACCTTGGGCCATCCACAACTTGATCAATGTATCTTTCTCTAACTTGTAGTCTTTTGGAAAGATGGCACAAGATAACAAACATTATCTCAATGTAATGGGTAAATCATAATAGCTTAGGAATAGAGATGAGAAAAACCCTTTTTCTACTTCTAATTCCCAAAACTTACTATCTCGGACTTGTTTCCACTTCTCAATTCCTCTTTCCAATCTTAAAAGACCTCCTAGAAACTTCAAGATAAGAGGCAAGCCATTGCACTTGCTTACAATTTGTTCACCAATTTCTCTTAATTTAGGATGCTCTTCGATTTTACCCGTGGCAAATGCAACTTCATTAAACAATGACCAGCATTCTTCATTGGATAATTTCCCTAGTGAGATCAAGCTGGTTTCTCCTACCTTTTTCGCATTATCTTGTTCACGTATAGTTATCAAAATTTTACTTTCTTGACAATTAGACTGAAGCAAGTTCCTCATTTCATTCCAAATTTTAGGACCTGTTATACATACATCATCTAGGACAAGAAGAAACTTTATTCCCCAAAAACATTGTCGTATCTTTCCAAACAAAGTTTTTAAACTATCTAGATTTGGTGTCTTAGCATCAATATATTTAAGAATTTCTTTGGCAATGCTAATCTCATCAGAAAGACCAGAGACACGCACCCATATTTTCTTCTCAAAATGGGTGTTAACATCTTTATTATTGAAAGCTTGCTGAGCAAGAGCTGTCTTTCCACTTCCTCTCAACCCTACCATGGAAATGATAGGAAAGATTGGTCCTTGATGACTATTAGTCAACAACAAGCTTAGCAATGTATTCCTATCCTGACCTCTCCCACAAATTTTAACCTCTGGAAAAGTAAAGGGAGTCATTTGTTGTTTTAGATCTTCAGTCTTGCTAATAACCTCAAAGCAATACTTGTTTGTGGCAATCACATGATCTAGTTTTCTACTTAGATCTTTAATATGATTAGGCAAAACAACTTTCCTACAACAAGCGAGGTTGTAAGGGATGGAGGTACCTACCTCTGAGAAAGACTTGGATGTATTCCCAATTTCTCTGCTGATTGTTATGCTCCACTCATCCAATGCATCCTCTAAGTCGTAGGATGTGTCTTTAAGCTTATCTAGCCAATCTCTCACATCGTCGTCTTCACCCTGTCTGGTCTCCGCATCTTGAAGCTCAACTTGAAGTCCTTCCAACTTGGAGGTCAGGTTATCAAGATCAGTAATTTGCATGTTGTACTACTTGATGAAGCCAGTTGTCTCGGCATCTTTTTTTAATGAAGCTATTTGCGCCAAGATTCTGGAGACAAGCGCTTCAGCGATGGTCAAAGATGAGACAATTGATGAAAGAAATTAAGTTGACAATTTGAGATATTAGAGCACTGTGACTTCGTTTTGATAATGCTAGCCTTTTATATATCAAATCCTTCATCTGATGCCTTAAAGCAACATCTTGCTTTGATGCCAGTTAGGGTACGTACGTAGTTTCCTCCAAGCAAACTCAGCATTTCGTCCCATATTCTTTTCTTTGTGCAAAAAATTGCTTGGATGGTAATCATCTCCAAGCAATTCTCATACTTTTACTTTTCCCATATTCTGTGCCTTCTACAAAGTTTTGCTTTGATGCTGCAACCTAAGGTACTTATTCTTTGCCTTGAATGCTGCTTCCTTCAAACTATCCAAGTATTTTTGAAAGATAATTAACCAAAAAATTTGGAAACATATTTATAACACTAGCGCATACATATTATCATATTTATAATACTTGCGCATGCATATTATGCCACTAGAGTTAATTAGGCTTTTAATGTTTTTTCCCCATATGTGATTCAAAAAGCTTTACTTAGACTGTATTTAAAGCATTCTATATAATGCATAATATACATGTAGAACTTGAATAGCCTTTAAGTTTGATTAACTGATGCATGTAGAATTTGAACAACCTTAGCTTTGTTAGATTTACAAACAATACAATCCATGTTAATTTATTAAGTAAAGTAACAACTTGGCCTAAAAGTAAAGATGCTTAACTTTGATGGGCCAAGGCATCTTTAATATGTTGATTTCTTTTTTTCTTTTTTTAAATATATCTCTTTGAAAGTTCTTCAGTAAAACTGAAACTAATATGTAATATCCTTATATATAGACATGTCAACTTCTCAAATAATTAGGGTAGATCTATTGTAAACATGAATCCCCATATACATATCCTTAATACCAAAAATAAGGCTATGAAATTTTTTCCCCATATTTATTAAAATTTATGGGATTCGGCTATCTGAATATAATAGAATGGCCCTTTTGTCTGTTTAAGAAAATTTTGACATGGAGTCTTGATGATTATCAATTGTAGTGTAAATTCTCCTTATTTGTTTGATATACATATGTAAGTGCTACTATCATATTCAACTTTTGAAAAATGATAATTGAAGTACTAATGATTTATGATTATGTTGTTAAAAGCTATAAGATGCATATTATTCAAATTCGATGTTTTAATTAAATCCTTTAAGCTCTCCCTGATCTCTATCATTTTGTAATTAAATTAATTAACTAACTTTTAAAAACACTCTTCTCCAACTTTTTCCATATCTTCCCTTCCTTCTATCTTAAGATAACCTTGGGCCATCCACAACTTGATTAATGTATCTTTCTCTAACTTGTGGTCTTTTGGAAAGATGGCATAAGATGACAAACATTTTCTCATTGTAATGGGTAAATCATAATAGATTAGGAATAGAGATGAGAAAAACCCTTTTTCTACTCCTAATTCCCACCAAAACTTACTATCTCGGACTTGTTTCCACTTCTCAATTCCTGTTTCGAATCTTAAAAGACCTCCTAGAAGCTTCACGGTAAGAGGCAAGCCATTGCACTTGCTTACAATCTGTTCACCAATTTCTTTTAATTCAGGATGCTCTTCGATTTTACCCGTGGCAAATGCCACTTCATTAAACAATGACCAACATTCTTCATTGGATAATTTCCCTAGTGGGATCAAGTTGGTTTTTCCTACCATTTTCGCATTATCTTGTTCACGTATAGTTATCAAAATTTTACTTCCTTGACAATTAGAACTAAGCAATTTCCTCATTTCTTTCCAAATTTTAGTACTTGCTATACATACATCATCTAGGACAAGAAGAAACTTTACTCCCCGCAAAGATTGTCGTATCGATTCAAACAAAGTTTCTAATCTATCTAGATTTGGTGTCTTAGCATCAAGATATTTAAGAATTTCTTTGGCGATGCTAATCTCATCAGAAAGACCAGAGACACGCACCCATATTTTCTTCTGAAAATGGGCGCTGACCTCATTAATGTCAAAAGCTTGCTTAGAAAGAGTTGTCTTTCCACTTCCTCTCATCCCAACTATGGAAATGATAGGGAATATTGGTCCTTGTCGACTATTAGTCAACAATAAGTTTAACAATCTATTCGTATCCTGATCTCTCTCACAAATTTTAACCTCTGGAAAAGTAACAGCAGAGGTAGTCATTTGTTGTTTTACATCTTCAGTTTTGCTAATAACCTCATAGGTATCCTTTTTTGTGGCAATCACATGATCTAGTTTTCTACTTAGATCATTAATATTGGCAGCAATATGATTAGGCAAAACAACTTTCCTACAACAAGAGAGGTTGTAAAGGATGGAGGTACCTACCTTCAAGAAAGAATTCGATGTATCCCCAATTTCTCTGCTGATTGTTGTGCTCCACTCATCCAATACATCCTCTAAGTTGTAGGATGTGTCTTTAAGCTTATCTAGCCAATCTCTCAAATCGTCGTCTTCACCCTGTCTGGTCTCCGCATCTTGAAGCACAACTTGAATTCCTTTCAACTTGGAGGTCAGATTATCAAGATCAGCAATTTGCATATTGTACTGCTTGATGAAGCCAGTTGTCTCCGCTACTTTTTTTAATGAAGCCAGTTGCTCCAAGATTGTGGAGACAGGCACTTCGACCATGGTCAAAGATGAGACAATTGATGAAAGAAATTGAGTTGAGTGATTGAGATATTAGAGTATTGTGACTTCGTTTTGATAATGCTAGCCTTTTATATATATCAAATCCTTCACTGATGCCTTAAAGCAACATCTTGCTTTGATGCCAGTTAAGGTACGTGCGCAGTTTCCTCCAAGCAAACTCAGCATTTGGTCCCATATTCTTTTCTTTGTGCAAAAATTTGCTTGGATGGCAATCAAGGTATGCAATTTTCTCCCAGCAATTCTCATACTTCTCCTTTTCCCATATTGTGTACCTTCTACAAAGTTTTGCTTTGATGCTGCAACCTAAGGTACTTATTCTTTGCCTTGAATGCTACTTCCTTTAAACTATCTAAATATTTTTGAAAGATAATTAACCAAAAAATTTGGAAACATATTTATAACACTCGCACATACATATTATCATATTTATAACTATCATATTTATAACACTTGCGCATACATATTATTCCACTAGAGTTAATTAGGCTTTTAATGTTTTTTCCCCATATGTGATTCAAAAAGCTTTATTTAGACTGCATTTAAAGCATTCTATATAATGCATAATATATATCCAGAACTTGAATAGCCTTTAGCTTTGATTAACTCATGCATGTAGAATTTGAACAACCTTAGCTTTGTTAGATTTACAAACAATACAATCCATGTTAATTTACTAAGTAAAGTAACAACTTAGCCTAAAAGTAAAGATGCTTAACTTTGATGGGCTAAGGCATCTTTAATATGTTGATTTTTTTTTTTAAATATACCTCTTTGAAAGTTCTTCAATAAAATTAAAATTAACTGAAACTAATATCTTTATATATAGACATTTCGACTTCTCAAATAATTAGGGTATATGTGCCGTAAACATGAATCCCCATATACATATCCTTAATACCAAAAATAAGGCTATGAATTTTTTTTTCCATAGTTATTAAAATTTATAGGATTCGGTTGTCTGAATATTATAGAATGGCCCTTTTGTCTTTTTAAGAAAATTTTGACAGAGTCTTGATGATTATCAATTGTAGTGTAAATTCTCCTTATTTGTTTTATATACATATGTAAATGCCACCATCATATTCAACTTTTGAAAAATGATAATTGAAGTACTAATGATTTATGATTATGTTGTTAAAAGCTATAAGATGCATATTATTCAAATTCAATGTTTTAATTAAATCCTTTGAGCTCTCCCTGATCTCTATCATTTTGTAAATTAATTAATTGCTTGACCTCTCAAAGAAGTGTGTACTTTTCAAATATTTTACCAGGATATATGGACCAGCTTGTGCAGTAAGAGTTAAAAGAGTTTTCTCAGCTGGAAGCTGTGTTTGTCAAGTGAAATAAGTATGCATAATAGGATTGGCAATGAAGCAACGAAGTGATGCAAGAAGGAAAAAGTAATTCAAAGTGGGGACGTAATAAACAGATTTTCAAGCTAGCAACTAGTGATTAGTGACTGAAAAATTTTCAACTTGACTAGACTGGTAATATATGATTTTTGAATGATGCTGATGCCAGTGACAGAGAACATTTAACATCTTGAGCCAAGATAGGAAGAATCACAGTCACAATTATTCAAGGGTAGTTCTTTTGGCCCCTATGTTTTATCTTATTAGCCCCCACGTCAAAATTAAATAAGGACACAATTATGATAAAAATATAATAAATAAGATAACTAATATTGAGTTAACGAATTTAACAAAAACTCTCAATTCTTCCTGTTATACCTCTATCTATTTTCTCACGCTAGTCATCTCTTTGTCTCTCTTATTTCTATTTTTTATATCAAATTAATGAAAATTTATTTATCTATCTTTCGTTATATATTTCAATGAATCACATAATTGTAGATCTAATGGACATCAAATCATTGCTCTCCCTATCAAAAATCATAAGTAAAAAAATCTTTTGATTTATTTTTCTAAATGAACTTGGAGAATTTAATAATATGTGAAAAAAGAACAACTGATTTCCATTAAAACCATTAATTTTTTTATTTATCATTGTTATATATTATTTAAAAGATTGAAAAAAATAAATATCATTAAGATTAAATAATAATTTAAGTAGAAATTAAATGATAATTTAATTAAACTTGTATGAAATAAGAGATAGAGGCTAATAAAATAAAGAGAGGGCTAATTAAAAATTAACTGATAATTTAATTAAGTTTATTATAAATATATTTAAAATTGAATTTGAGTTTGATAAAAAATTGATTGAATTATAATTTTACACTTATAAAATAAGAGAGGGGGTGGTCGTTGTGTTAATCACATGAAAAATAAAGACGAAAAGAATTATTTTTAATTATTGCATGTTAGTTGCCGAGGCACCGTGAAGGGCCTAGCCCATGTCGAAAAAGGGGCCTAAGATTTATGCCTCAATGAGGGACGGAGATGCAATTATGAAAGTGACTTGCCTACCCCCCTTCCCCTCTCGGCCAATTAATTAAAATACCATGTTAGGAAAAACATAACATGGTTTTCATAACATGGCTCGTGCTCGTTAGCCATTCCTCCTATTGTGGTTGCAAATTATGTTCAGGCAAATATCATCTTTGCTCGTTAGAAATATTATTAATATATCTAGTAACATAATAATGGTTATATTGTACAGATTGGTGGTCATATAATTAGGATGGAATATGGATATATGCCTAATTAATTGTGTTTGCATGAAAGTTTCTTTGAGTTATATTGATTTATAAATGAATGGCAAAAAGGGATCAAAAGTAGGTTGCTTATTATAAATGAATTAAGTGCTGACAGGTTAGATGATATAATCCCGTCGGACAATTGACAGATTAATAGAGATTTTTCTATTATCCAATATTTATAGGTATCTATCAAATGTTTAATATTATGAGCATTAATGTTCAAAAAAAAAAAAAGAAAGTTTACCGATTTGTTTTGTATTGAATGAAGCAATTTTTAAGCGTTTATTCAATTTTTAGACATGTCCTTTAATAAAAGCAATTTTTATTTACCTTGGAAAAAAAGGAAGAAACTCTTCAAAATCTATGAATAATGCTATACAGAAATAAAATGTCTACCTTTATATCTGTATGTGAAAGCTGATATTTTGTGTGTGTGTGTGTGTATATATATATATATAAGAGGAAAGCACTTTCAACTTTGACTATTTTTTTTTCTTTTTTCTATTTCTTCTTTTCTTTTTCTTTTTCTTCCTTTTTTATTTTTTAAAATAAAAAAATAAAAAAAAAAACATTTTCGGCAACGACTTAACTTGTTACTCTCGTGGTGCGTGCCCTTGGGCTGTTTTGATTACTTTGATATTAATTAGGAATTAGAATCACGAGGAAATTAGCCGTTGCAACCCTTTTTTGCAATTTTGTTTTTGTCATTTACAAATTTTACAAAATTATTGAAAGAAAGCAGCTGCACCCATGAAACCGAATAATGGAGGCTTTTAAAAGTAGTAAGACTATTACACTCATATTTATTATAAAAGAATTGTTTGTGTAATTTGAGGTTTTACTTTTAAATTATATGATTGGTTTTTAAATTTATTTGAATAATTTTTAAAATAATATACGGTTAATATTGATTTAAATTTATTGATTAATCTGCTTTTGAAAAACAATTTTTGAAGAGTGATCTTACTCTTACAAACTAATAATATAAACCTACATATACAAACTGATGTAATATAATTGCATGATCACCACATCATCTATTTTAATTAAAATAATTTATTATTAATATTTATTCATCCAATCACATTTTGTCATTTCAGTTTGTATAATTAATTTATAAGAGTAGTATTATTATTCTTTTAATACACAAACAAATTAATAAGTTAAATTTACAAATCAACCCTCAATACAACGTTTTTAGTTCTTGCAACTCGCTTTCAAAATTTGTAGTTCATGAAATATGAAAACTCACCAATGGAAAGTTTTCATACGGAAATAATTTATTGCTTCCCGATGGAATTCTCGTAGCTAAAGGATTCCTGTTCCAGAGTCAATTGGGTTGAAACACAACCAATTGGTTGGGCACTAGTTTCTTTTTTCTTTTACCTTCCAAGGAACCTAAAGAAAAGCTTCCGTCTTCAATAAGAATTTATTTTGATTAAAGAAAAGCTTCCGTCTACAAATAATTAATATTTTTAAAGAGGCTCTGAAATGTATTTTTTATTGAAAATATTTTTTCATTAAAGATTCATATTCACAAACCAGCCTCAAAATCTTAATTAGCTAAGAGAAGTGTCAGATCTTAATAGTTAAGGCTAAGTATATATATTTATCAAATTATAGATTCCCATAAAAAAATAAAAATTAACAACATTTCCGATGCGCTCCCAATGGCCTATATGCGGTACGGCATCTCCTTGTGTGGAAACTGTGCAGCAAGAGAATGCTAAAGCTAATGGCTAGTGACGGAAAAATTACAACTCACAAGCAATTATCAAACACATCCATGATCCATACCACTCACGAATTATCCATAACATGATGATCGAAAGAAACTAGTGCTAGTGATTGGAATGCATTGTAGGTGGGAAATGATTTGTTGAGGTTTTTTTTTTTTTCGCATTAATAGGCCCAGCCCATGAGAGGGATTGGGCTTGATATCCAAATGCAGAATTGTAACACTACGGGGTTGTTTGATATAATGGTTTGATTGCTTGGGAATGGGAATGAGAATACTAACTCATGTTTGGTTTGGTTAATGAGTTTTTTTTATCTCTGGCATTTGAATAACTCACGGGTTTCATATACCCACTTTATGGGGTAATCTGAAACCCTTCATATAGGAGAGTTTATGATTGCTGGGAAAGTGAAACCTTCTCCTTACAAACAAAAACATGAAATCCCTAACCCTTCGTTCCTCTTCTCCAACCACAACCATCAAGAAAATGAAAAATAAATTAAAATTACAACATAAGTAATTCCATCAATAAAACAAAAATCAAATTAAATTCCAACATAAGTTACTGACATCAAAATAAAAGGGAAAAATTTTTGAATCCCAAGTTCGCTAAACTCAGATCAAGACACCCAAAACATCTGCCAATAAACCACCACAACACTGCACCACAGGTTTGCCACAACCATCCTAGCTCGCATTCTTCAATATTCTACTTTAGTTTTCTAATTTGGGAGGGGAAAGAAACCAGAGGAAAAATTAGGAGACAAAGGACAGAACACCAAAGTCGATCTGTCCTTGAACATGGGGCTAGAGAAGACAACACCAAAACTAGATCTGCACCAAATTTGCACTCGATGTTGAGCTTCTTATGTCACACCCCGCACCCAATATAGTAATATTGCAACGGAAAAGAGCTTGCTAAGGGAACATAATCGTCGCTATGCCGAAATCCTCCCTTAAACTTTAACTGATCGAATACCTGAGATACACAATAGACTAGTGAGTATGAAACTCAGTAAGCAGCTAGAATTATAAAAATTGGCGTAACACTCAAAATAAAACAATTAATGGTGATAACCATTTCAGAATATGACTACTATTCAATCCTTATTCCATAAATCACTGACTACTGTTTATTTCTTGGTATACAAGCCACTAGTGCCTTGCTAAGAAAGTCAGAAAACTGATTTCACTGTTCAAAGATCATGCCTCAACATGAGGGAATTGGCACGGTGGTGCCAAGTTTTTGATTTCCAATCCGTTGCAAATTTTAGTCTTGCGCTCCTACGCCAAGGGAGGGGCACGCATGTGCCAACTCTCTATTCTCTCTTACTTGAGTCAGTTCAAGTGGCGCTCCAACGTGAAAGGTATGGCGCAGCGATGCCAATTCCCTGCCTATAGCTCTTTAGATCAGTTAAAGATGCACTCCTGCACCATTTAATTATGCTCCTGCGCCAATCCTGTATCATTGGCAATTTCCTAGACCAATTACTCTCTTATCCAGTCATATTTCTAATTCCATAAATACCTGTCTATGGGTAATCAAGCATGGCTTTTCCATGTCAAAGCTCATCACATACACCCATTTATATACACATGTCTCATTTACAAATAAACTTTCCACAAGTCTATCACATCCTGATGTGCTCCCATAAACACGTTAATCATTCATATATGAGCTTCCATAAGCTAGCTACATTGTTCATATGGATATCCATTTTCATATAATTTCGGAAGCTTTCACAGTACAGTCACAGATACTTAGGAATAGTGCTATCTAATCAAGGTAGGACTTATCGTATCATAGTCAGATCACATATGTGGGCCCATATCACAATGCCACCCATTGGCGGCATCCGTAGGCAAGGCATCGTCGCTGTGAGTATTTATCACATTCTCACATTGCACAAATCTGCCATCACCTAAAGGCTAGCCACATAGTTCTGCTGGACTCTATCCTGTCACATGGAACAGTACACATACACAGAGATGCCTACACTTGAAATAACTCAAGGCTAGTCTGACAATTTGGGCGACACCGGGCCTATGCTATCGAATCCCATGTAGGGAAATACATGGTCTAGACCTCCCCTCAAGCTATGAAGTCAAATATCCTAAGCTGTGGCATGCCACTCACATATCAGTTTTCACATTCAGTCACATAAGTGAAGTTCTATATTAAGCTTTCACTCACATATCACATTTCACATTTCAGTCATATAAGTGAAGCTCTATATTAAGCTTTCACTCACATTTCACATTTCACATTTCAGTCACATAATTGAAGCTCTATGTCAAGCTTCTAAGTGAATCACAACTTATCACAATTCATTCACCATAATGCTAGCATTTAACGGTATCATATTTCACATTCGATATTCAATATATTCCCATGGGCTTGTCATGTAATTTCAAATTCTTAACACATCACACAATGATGC
Source organism: Boswellia sacra (assembly GCA_013180625.2). Taxonomy (NCBI): domain Eukaryota; kingdom Viridiplantae; phylum Streptophyta; class Magnoliopsida; order Sapindales; family Burseraceae; genus Boswellia; species Boswellia sacra. Next base: position 36,693 of record SNVD02013895.1, read on the forward strand.
ATGCCTTCACACATCACAGTATTGCTGTTCACTTTCATAATTGAGGTTCTACATAGGCTTCTCATTAATCACATATACATTCACAAATACAATAAGCCTACACATCTCCTATACGCTTATGGATGTGCACAATCCACACATTGGCATCATTTCTACACATATAGAACCCCAATGACATCTTTATTTGTACCATATCATAACAAATTCACATACATGAGGACACATTCACATTTCTATATCTTACACACATGGAAGTTACACCAACATGTAAATCACATACATGTCAAAGTGTGTGAAATCACACATTTCATAAATCACTATAAACCCCAATCAAATCATTTCCCATTCGAGGTCCATGTATTCATGGCCCCATCCATATTCTATCAACACATTTCACGTTATTCACAAACACAATCATTAAATATATTTCATTAAGAGTTAACATTTGTTGTGTCCTCAGAAGGGTCTAGCTACTTATCTAATTAATCTCACCTCTTATAATTTTGTTGTCTTGTATATCTTGACAAGCAGTTGTTTAAAGTTCATCTCTTCTTCTTCTCCTTCCTCTCTCGTAACCATTGCCATAGTCATGACACACTGATCAGTGTCCATTTAGAAAGAATTAAACCCCTTATAGGTTAACAACAGTTCAACCAGCTAATAACATCATTTATTAAACTCTATCACACACACATATTGGTTGGATTATTATAATAAGGGGTTATTCATTTCCAATCATCCCCAAACTTCATGCAACTCAAATAGACATACATATTATAGTCCCACTACAAGAAATTTTCGAATATTTGACACATTAGCTTTAACATATTTGAGGTTTTTTTCAAAAAGAGTCAAAAATGCTGATGTTATAAAAAGTCAACCTGTGTTTTTGATTTATTTGACACTACTGATATTTATTTTATTTACCTAAATGCCACTTTATATATATTCTTCGTTTCCCTCCATTTTTTTAGCTTCCATCTTCTAATTTTTCCCTAGCTGCTTTCTTTTCCTCTTTCACTCTTCTTAGTTTTCATTGATCGATGCTTTTCCCTCCCATCACTCATCACTCTGCATTCATCGTTCTCAATAAACAAATACAACTCAATAAAATCAGCTATTTTTTTACTTTTTATTTTTTGAATTTTAATTCGAGTGAGGGAGAGAATCCGATATGCAACAAGGAGATTACAACATCTCTTACTATCACTAATTCCCTTACCTTCAAAACCCTAACCATAATCCTAATCCCGTTACCAATCCCAATTCGACGCCGGATCTTCATTCAAGTTCTTACGCATCAGCACCTCCGTTTGCCACCAGTTACGCTCCCTCAGATTACTCTATTTATTCCCAAAATTACCCTTCCTATTCTCAAAATCACGATCCTCTCCCTCCCACAACTCCTTCCTACGCAACAGCTCCACCGACAACAGCTCCACCACCTGCTGCTCCACCGAGCCCTAATTTACTCTCTTCCTTTAATCCAATTCCTCCGCAACAACCAGCTCAGTTCCTTCCTTACGATTCCCATGTTCCCTACCAACCGCCGTCGGCCACGCAACAACAACAACAACAACAATAGCCGCCGTATTACCCGCCATTCGATCAGCATCAGACGACCCCCAGTTATGCCCCGCCCAATCCTAGTCCCAATTCATCTTACTCGTCGATGTATTCTGCGCCGTTCAGCCAAGTGGGATCATCTGTCCCACCAGTGTATGATAGCCTATATGAGAATTCAAATTTGATGAAATTCAATAACAACGGTGCCTACTTCGACGATAAATATAGAGCTTTTAGCCGAAGCCGTTCCGATTAGGCTCCGATCTTTATGGAAAGCGATCAAAGACTAATAATTACTCGTGGTACGATGTGGGTCGAGATGATTTGTATGGGGATGGTGTGTATGCTTATAATGGCAGTAAGGTGGAGCCGTATGGGGCGCGTGGCACGACTCCAAAGTCATCATCATCAACTTTGTTTGATGATTATGGAAGGTCGATTACTTTGCCATCTGGGAAAGACACACAATCACCAACGGTCTCCGGTTCTTTGAGTAAGAACGTGAGAGCAGTACCGAAGGTGGAGACGCAGCAAGATGTGAAGAGTGGGGTCCAGAAGTTTAGGGTGAAGTTGTTGGCTGAAAGTGGGGGCCAGAGTACCATGGATGTGCTTTGTTAGGTATCCAGATTTGATTTGTGTCACATTGGCTTGTTTTGCTTTGAGAAGGGTAACTTAATTTGATTAAGATTATTGGTTGCTAATTTTATTTTCTTACTGTCATTACTATTATTTATTTTGTTTGCTATGTTGGTTTGTCGATCACCGATATGCTTTACTGGCAGTGGCAGTGGCAGTGTGAGAATTCATTGCGTTTAGCTTTAGCATTGTTTTTGGTTCAAGTTATTATGATGATATAACACTATCTAGTATAATTATAATTTCATTTAGTAATGAATATTATTCTTTGTTAATTAATTATATATATATATATATTTTATTCTTATTGTTATTATTATATATATATATATATATATATATATTTTATTCTTATTGTTATTATTATTACTATTATTATTAATTTTTTTTTTGGGTGATAGTCATTTGAATTGTTATAATTGCAATCAAGAATACAATAGCAAAATTGTATTCTAAATGTATACCGGTTTCATAGGTTTGCCCAGATATGCTTCTGTGGAAATGTTTCACCAGCATTTCTTATCATTGATATATTTTCATGTTAGACTTCATCTGTTTGTATTCGATTTTTCATAAAGCTGCTATGGCGTAGTAGTTCGACCTCAAATCATTTTATCTGTTTTGTTTCAAACTCATAATTGAATTGAATTTTCTTTCGCAGATCGGCTTGGATGGAATTCGTATGCTTGATCCCAATACTAGTCGAACCTTAAGAATATATCCTTTGGAGAATATTACAAGATGTGAAGTAAGTTGGTTGATTCCGTCTTTTTCAATTTCATTTTCCATGTCACACATGTCCTATGTTAATATCAAGATGGGTGTTTTTCCATGTGTAGTTGGCTGATTCTTCAACCTTAGCATTTTGGTCAAAAAGTTGATGGTTCTGCATTTTGGTTAAAAGGGTTTCCTCAGGTAGACCTCATTCCCTTTAATTACTTGATGGTTCTGTAGGAGTTTCAGCCATAGATACGACAGGAATTTCAGGACTCTCAGAAACAAACAGAATTCTAAAAGCAAAAAACATTGCGGTATACACCTCATTGTTCCTCTCTTACTGAGTGCATTCTCCTTTAAATGCAAGAGAATCTGATTTCACATAATTGTTATAGTTTAAAACTGTACTCATATTCTATTACCAAGCATTGTGGTGTTTCTGTGTTTGCTACTGGTATCCAGAACCTGCTGTCTACTGCAATTGTTTTTTATTTCAATTATATATATATATATATATATATATATTTTTTTTTTTTTAATTTCAGTTTTTTAATTCAAGGAAGTTTGTGTATGGTACTTATCTATCAACTGTTCTCAACTTTGATATGGGTTTTACAAATTTCGAGAAAATTTGTTTAAGATGTTTAGAGTCCTTATTTCATTGTTATGAGCTTGTTTTTCCCATGGTATTCAAATAAATTGTAGCTGTGGATTGGTTTTTTGTTTTTCCATTGTTCTTTTAGTCTAGCCTGGATGCGACTGGGCAGGGAGACTGAAGTAACTGCATGGAATGTACCAAAATATTAATACAAAATCCATTAAACTTATTTTGTATGTGTGCATAGCATGAGTTAAACTAATGAGGTTCCAACTGAAATGCAGATAGGCTAATTGGCCAGGTTACCAGTTCACCTAACTGACTTGTTGGGCTAGTCCTGTTATAATTATTATCTCCTTGGTTTGTTCATATTTTTATTTCTAAATTAGGTTTCTAATCATATTTATTACTGCTGCAACAAGTAGTTGACTGTAATCCATTATTATTGTTTCTGCTAAATTCTTAGCTATTATTTTTTTATTGTGTTAAATTAAGGTGTTGAGAGAGATGGATTACTGATGGGAATCGTGAGCAAAAGAGAAATGGGAAAGAAGAAAGAAGAAAGAAGAGAAGGTGATGGATGAGAAAGAAGAGTTTGATAACGGGGATGATGGATGCTGGTGCTGGTTGGTGGAGAAAGGCATTAGAGCTTCATTTTTGTGTATTGCTCTGTTTGCGTTACTAGTTCGAGTTGTTGTGTCACTCCATCCTTACTCTGGAGCTGGTAATCCTCCCAAGTATAGGGATTATGAAGCGCAGAGGCACTAGATGGAGATCACTACCAATCTTCCAGTTATAGACTGGTACTGTAACAGTACTGTCAATGATCTTAGTTACTGGGGTCTTGACTATCCTCCCCTCAGTGCCTACTAGAGTTACATTCATGACCTTTTTCTTAGATTTTTTGATCCAGACTCTGTTGCCCTCTTTTCTTCTCATGGTTATGAAACCTATATCAGGTTCGTATCATTACACTTTTTTTATGATCACCCTTCAGTTACTGATTTTTAAATTTTCTTTCACTTTCTAATTTATGTCTGTTTTTCTTTGCAGAAAACTGCTGATGAGATGGACAGTTCTATCCTCTGATGCTCTGATATTCTTTCCTGCTGTTTTTTATTTTGTTTTCGTGTATACACTAATCACAAAAACATCCGAAAAAGCGACAAAGGGTGGCACATTGCAATTCTTCTAATCAATCCGTGTCTGATATTAATCGACCATGGACATTTTCAGGTATTAAAGATCTTTTGCTTAGTTGCTTGTTGCTTGTTCCTTTTGATTACTGTTTATTCTGAATTGTCAATAAATACCATTTCTCATTCTTTATGGTTCTCAATCAGTACAACTGCATCAGATTGGGCCTTACCTTAGGTGCTATTGCTGGTATCTTTGCTCAGAAGGATCTTCTAGCTAGTTTCCTGTTCACTCTTGCTCTTAACCATAAACAGGTGCTTTCTCCATGTTACTCTCACTTTGCGTTATAGCTTTTCAGTTATCTTTCTAAGCTTTTGCACTTATCCCAAATAGTAGCAAATTTTACCTGTTATAACCATAGGTAGTTCAAATATGCTTAAAACCCTCCAATTTGTAGACCTTTGCTGTGCCAAATTATCAGTTGGGTTTTATATAGGTTTTTTTAAAATTTTTTTATTTTTATAATTTTAGAAATTAACTGATTCATGTTCATACAATATTTGTCTTCATACTATCTCTCTAGTTTATTAATTTCTTATCATGTACTTAAGGTGATGATTCATGTGATAGGTGGATAAAATGTCTATTGAATGCCTGCGATTATGGAATTGGTTATTGGTGTCAAGCAACAGAGGTTTGATGAAATCTGTTGATCTTTAGCAAAAATAGTATACATGTGGGGTCGTCTTGGGACATTTCTTAGGTTTAAATCTTATCAATAGTTTTGTATAATAAAAACTGCTCTGATGACCAATTGAATCTGAAATCTTGGTGCACATTTGATTCGGTATTACTTTTATTCCACTTAAAATTGGTTGAGGCATTGTCTGCAACCATTGAAGTTCAGAGTATTGAATTCTATCATGATTGGATTTCTGCATAGGAGCTTAGTTTCATTCAACCTTATATGGAAGTGCCAGTTGTTATTAACATACAAACTTTTGATGATCTTGTTGAAGTTAAGGAAGCAGGTAAATATTTTAATCTTTCTGTGCAACTGTGAACTAACAGGTTGAGTTGATTTTTTATGAGGGATGATGTGACTTTTGCTGAAACAGGAACTCGATCAGGCTATCAGGTGGAGACTATATGCCCAAAGAAGTGAGTGCTGCTTGCTGGGTTTCTATATGAATACATGCTTACTTATTCTGTCTCTTTGCTTATGTGAGTGATTGTTTTCAAGAGCTAATTTTGTCCTTAGGAAGTTATGATGTTTTTGTTGCATTACAGCACTCACATAATATTGTTGTAGGAAATGTTTCATTGCTGCCAGCTTTGTGGTTGAAAAGTTTTGCAAGAATGTCTATTCATTTCGTATGGGTAGGTGTTGGTGAAGTTCTCTGTGGTAACCATTTAGTTATTTTTCTGTTCCTATTTTTATTATCCATATTAGTATGCTTGTGGACTTTTGATTAATCAGCATTTCTATAAACATATATATGCCTTACCTTTGTTCGAGATTCCAGTTTGGCTCTGAACTTGTTGTTTGTAAAGCCTCACAAGCAAAAACATTATTTTAGTGCAGGGTAAGTGGACAGGATCATCAAGTTGGAACACAATTGTAGATCCTCTAAATGGAGAACCTTTCGTTAAAGTTGCTGAAGTAGATGAAAGGGGAATCCAGGTATTTCCTTTTGATTGTTGTGTAGAATGGCCATTTGCAAACAGTTGAGAGTACGGTGCATGTTGTAGCCTACCCAGGATAGGCTTCAGCCCCGCTCTTTCAACAATGATGTCCTTTAATTTTCTTACGCAACTTTAACTGGTCAAAACTTTAATTTTTTTATGTACTCGGCTTGCATCCAAACTAAAGTTTTTCCTCATACTAATTTGTTTGCAGCCATTTGTAGAGAGCTTGTCTATGTGTCCTAAACATGGTCTACATAATCCCTTTAAATCACTTGAGAGGTTTGTGTCCCTTTCTTTTATTCCTGTACCTTTGACTTTGGGAAAATATAAGAGCATCCCAAGAAGCTGTTTTCTTATATAAATCAGAGAAAGTTTGATAATGTAGCATTTTGGCAGGTATCTATTATATGGAGACATATCTGCCAAGGCAGCTCACATGCTTTCTCTACCAAAGGTAGTATATTCTGCAGGAGAGATTATTTTACCTTTAAGAATTCTGTAATTTTACTTGTGGTCTTTTGCAGGCTTCTGAATGACACTTTTTTATTTTATATTACTTTCAAGTCTCTGATTTCTTTGCTAGGTTAATACAAAGGGTTTCTCCTAAGAGTTATCAGCAGGCACTTGGTGAGGTTCAGGTTACACAAAAATTCCTAGAGAATTTCTGTGGTTATCAGGTACATCAAGACCAGCCCTGTTGAGCAGTTTTGGTTTGAAAAACAAAAAAAAAAAGCAATAAAAAATCCTTCAAAAAGGGTTACATTGGTGTTCAGCAACCTTTTTTTTATTTTTATTTTTATTATCCCTACTGTGTTCTTGTTTATTGATCAATTCAATTTCAATCATCACAATGTGCTGTATCTTTTCTATGCTTTTACACACTAGAAACACATATTTAATAATCTGATGGTTTTTTTTTTAGTTTGATATCTCTGACTAGTTGCTGAACAAGTTCTACAAATTTACTTTTAACCTTTTTCTTTGTATATATCTGGTAGGTTCGTTTCCTGGCAAGGTCTTTTGCTGTTCTTGGGAATCATCTTGGACAACAGAGCCATGGTTTTCGTTGGCCTTATGGTCCTGTAAGATATTCTTTCCTAAAATTCTAGACTTTGTTCAATTATGCACTTCAGATGAAGCAAAATTAATGATTTTACTACTATTTTTGCTTGAAGAAGCGCTCAGATCCCAAGTGCTATACTTCCCTTAGGTGGTTCCATGCAGTAGAGCAAGGCATTGTTTTTGGTCTATGATGTCATACCAATTTGGCATTAGGTTTCATATTATGAAATATATACTTACCATGTGTAAAGGTGTATGCACATGCTATCTTCTATTACCGCCTTACTGAGTAGTAAGATGCTTTAAACATTGTTATTCATCTTAAACGTATATAGTCCCCATGTTATAACTGCATTATTCTTCATAAAATTTGTGTTTTAGATGTATTAGTTTTCTTTGTTTCTGAATCTAAAAGAGTGTATGTATCTGCAGGTTGCAATTATTACTCTTTTCAATTTTCCACTAGAGATTCCTGTACTTCAGTTGATGGGTGCACTCTATATGGGTAAGAAGCCGATTCTTAAAGTTGATAGCAAGGTATGTTATTAGTTAAATACTTTTGGGGCTTGTATTTATGGTTTCCTGACATCATATTGATTAGTGCAATTTGATATTATTAGCTATATTAGCGGTGTAGAACTACAATATCATTTAGTCGCTTTTGTGATGCATATTGATTAGTTATTATAGTCAAACTTGAAAAGATTATTCTTATTGTTTTCGAAGATGTATCACTAATGTTCAATGTGTTTGGAGAGTCATCGCATATTAGGAAAAGGAATATACAATTTGTTTCCGGACAAAGATCCATGGGTGTTCAATTGAAGTGGCTGGGGAGGAGAAAGGATATTTATGTGCATGACTAGTAATCAAGCCGATAGACATATGTTTGTTACATTTCAGTACAGAGATTTTATTATATTTGTTTAACATTTGTTCATGTTGAATGAACTCCACTTTTGTTTTATTGTTGTCACTGAAGTAATTCCTTTGCTGATTATGACTTGGTACATATTTTATAGGTCAGCATTGTTATGGATCAGATGATGCATTTACTTCATTCTTGTGGGTTACCTGTGGAAGATGTTGATTTCATAAATTCTGATGGGAAAACCATATGAACAAACTGTTGAAGGAAGTTTATTATCTTAAAACTTTTTTTTTTTTCGCATTTCAGTATTCATACTTGTATACCATTCTTCAAGTATCATGCTTCAATGATTTCTTTTAATGGCAAGTTTTGTCTCACTTTCAACTTCAGGTCTGTTAGATATATCCTATGTTTCACAAACGCTACAACTTTGTTGCCACTATTACAATTTCAATCTCTTTTTCCTTTATAATAACCCTATTTCGTTGCATGAACTCCTTTTGGATTTCAATGTCTTTCATTCATTTTTCCGTAGCCCCTTCTTAATGATATGCTTTTCAGGTTTTTCCTTTTGCTATGACTTGTTTGTTTTTACTTTTGATCTATATTTGAGCTCATAATGAAATGTTTTTAATACTTTTCTGGCAGTTGAGAATCTTCCACGGTACTAGAATAATTATGTGTTCTAATTCAACCACCACTTCTCTATCTGTTTGTTGTACCATATTCTATTAGTTGGTGGAAGTGAAGGTTGGCATTATGATGGCTGTGACAGTAATGTCGGATGACAATATAAGACTCTGGTTTTCTTTAGGTTATGATAAAAATTGTGCATAATGGTTTTAAAAAAGAGTTGGACGTCTTGTAAAAATTTGATCTGTAGTTTATTTTCTTGTACAAGACAAAGCCTTTACTTATGAATGGGTGGTCTTTAAGAACATATTCAAATTTATCATGTATTTGAGGGTTTTCTATCTCACTATCAACATCTTCAGTTCCTTTCTACTGGCTTGGTTTAGTTTCACTGCATGGATCGACTGTTCAAATACTTGTTGAAAACCTGTATTTGCATTTAGGTTTTTTCCATGCATTAGTGCAAGTTCCATGCTCTTGTTGAATGAAAAGAGAAAAAGAAGTCTGTGATAATGCATTAGCAAAATTGATGAATATACAAATAGGTAACAGAACTAAATGTCATATGAAGTCCCAGCTTTTATACTATTTTGAATTACATAATCACTTTTTTATTTCCATTTGTTTACTTAGCTTCACTCATACTAAATTGTTGTCAACTCGTTATGACGTGTGCTCAATTGTACGTATGTCTTAATCACTTGCTTATTTTCATTTGTTTACTTAGCTTCACTCCCACTAAATTATCAACAAGTTAGGATATGTGATTATAATTCATACATTAGATAGTTCATAACCTATTGGCGATGTGAATTTCAATTTGTTGTTTGTATCCCTTTTTAAATTTGTATACAAGCCACCTTTGTTGATTGCTTAATTAAACATGGTATTGAGAAAAGCAAGCAGCCAACTTTTGTAGCGTAATTAGTTGATTTATTCCTACACTTTAACATCATCCATTTATTTTAAAGTGGTTTTTGGGGTTAATTCTTTAAGATTAAGGACTTTGATCACTTTATTAATTATATTAAGCCATGAAATGCTTTTATATTATAATCGGCTGCACCCTTGAAGACTTGCTAGGAAGCAAATAATAGCCATGGTACGTAGTTATTAACTAAAATGTATCAACCAATTCTATTTGTATTATGTAGAAAGACTATCATTTTTTTGAAAAATATTTATAAAATATATATATACATACTTGACGGTTCAGGTTCAATGATTTGGCCATTCCCAAAAAGTTGACAATAACAAACCGTCAAATATGGGTTGAATATGTCATATTTGACGGTTACCTATTAATAAACAGTCAAATATGAGCTAAAAATTGGGGTAATATTTGACACAATAAGTCAAATATGAGTTCTGTCATACATGACAGTATCCAAACCGACAAGTATAATAAACAGTCAAATATGAGAAGAGTCAAATATGAGCCAAAATATTTGTCGGTCAAAAAAGAGTCAAATAATAATACTAACATACTTGACGGTCAAAAGGAATCAAATATGAAAAAATAGGTTTTCATTTTTGTCATACTTAACAGTGTTGAAACGGTCAAGTATTAAAGTAATAATATTTGACTGTCAAAAGCTCACATACTTGACGGTCAAAAGTAATCAAATATGTTTCGTAAAGAGTCAAATATGAGCCAAAATATTTGTCATACTTGACAGTATCGAAAGGGTCAAGTATTAAAGTAATAATATTTGTCTGTCAAAAAGAGTCAAATATTATTCTATGCTCACATACTTGACAGTCAGAAGCAATCAAATATGGAAAAAATTTCGTAAAACTTGACGGTTACTACACAATACTTGACGATTATAAGCAGTCAAATTTTGAAAAATTCAAACCTTTAGGTTCATAATATTTAACGGTTACTGTCAAATATTATTAACAAAAATTTAAAAATTTTGACCGTTATTTTGTCATATTTGACGGTTAATGTCAAATATTTCTTCAATAAACCGTCAAATAAGGCCTAAAATTTGAATCAAAAAGTATACAAACTTGACTGTTTTGTAAGAGTCAAATAATGCTATAGTGAATATTTGACTGTTTGACCAACGGTCAACTATTATCATATTTGACGGTAACATATATGACACGCAAAAACCATCAACTATTATCATATTTGACGGCTAAAAACAGTCAAATATTTGTTTTTTTCTTGTAGTGTGCATGAATTTTATTGAGTCAAAATAAGGTCATATACCCCTTGAAAATCCTTAATTTCATTCACACAGCAAATCTATCTGCAGACCTCTCAACTGAATAGTATAACTTTGAAGAATATATAAAATTCTACAATAATCAAATCTCTACCAAACTTTCTAGTCTAGAACTAGACACATATAAGAGTCATTACACCAAAAATCATGATTTTTTAAGGAGTTTAAGTCAGTGAAATGAAATTTCCTCCATATGCTCTGTTCTAGAACTTGTCATTCGCAATTCTTTAAGTCCATTTTTGGAAATTCATAAAAAGTTATACACAATTCTAAAAATCATGAAAATATACAGTCTAGCGGAAAACATATCCAACAATTTTCATATTAAAAATCAAGAAATTTTACAAAGATTTGCCCCTCAAATCGAGTTCATTCCCCATGCCTCGTTCTAAAATAGGGGAATTGACAATTTCAAACCAGAAATTCAAAAATTCATTACAATTCATACACTATGAATTTCTGAGTGTTTCAAAATTCTATAAACTCCTTGATGTATCTAGTTTACCATATAAAAATTTCTGAGTCAGAAAACAACCGTGGAGTTTGTGGGAATTTTCAGACTTAGCACTATTCAGGAAAACAACTCTGCAGGATTCATGCTCATACTTTACTTCTAGCTTCCTAGCATCATCAAATCTTTAAATTATTCCATAATTCACTCTAATTCATGTTTTTCTAGCCATTTACAGCATATGTCTAACATGAAATATCACAAACAATAATAAACCATCACTTAATTGCATGGATATAGCTAGATCTAGAGAGAGAGAAGTGAATCTTTACCTTTTGGCCTCTTGTTTCCTTCCTCTCCTATTGATTCCATGAAAAAATTGAGGGAAAATAGGGAGAGAGGCTGTTGGACGTTTCAAAGAGAAAAGGGGAAGAAAAATGGATTTTTCAAGACTCTAGGGGGTTTATACAGATAAACATGAAGGAAAAAGCACAGTTCAGCCCCTCATTTTCTTAATTCTTTTAATCACCTCCCTCAATCCTTATTTTATTACAACAACACCTATACCCAACACATATATATGGTAACATAAAAATATCATAATCATTAGTAAACTTTAGGGTGTTACATCTTAGAGGCTTCATCGATGGGTTCTTTGTTTGTGAAGACGAGAGAGAGGAGATGAAAGAACCGTGAAGGAAGAGGGAAAGAGAGAGATAGGGAAGAGGGGTGAAAAGGAAATTATCTTGCTGTTATTAATTGTGAATTAAAGTGTGCTTCACTCGGTTTTAGCACAAGTAAAACTGAAACAACAATTTGTTTACCTAATTAGCATTGGGTACGATGGCTTAATGGGAGTTTTTATGCTATTGTATCATGTATGTGTCCATGAATGTAGGATTTTTCTTCTTTGTATTTAAAACTAGTTTACATGTTAATTATTTTTTAATATTTAAAAATGATTTTTTAAACACTTTTTTGTCTGACCTTTATAATATAGATTATAAAGATTTATTAATAAATTTAAAATAGTTTTAAAAAATTGATCATTTATATTTAATTTTAAAATATTCAAAATTATTATCCTCGTAATTTTTTAATTTTTTTATTGCATACTAGAACATGAAAAAATATCCTTTACATATTACAAAAATTTTAATTCTAAAGCTTACTCACACTTTGATCAAATTTATTACAATCCTGTGTGTAACCACACACAGTAATCTGATTTCTTTAGGAATTAAGAATAAGATTCTCATGGACAACCAAACACAATAATATTTCTTTTCCAAAAATCAGATTCCCATATTCTATTTTCTCAATAATGTGAAACCTATTCCCATGAAGCTAAACACCCATGCCAAACGCCCCCTATGGTCATCATCATGTCCATGTCCCATAGTTGGCAAGCCATTCCACATTTTTGGGTGAAGTCCCAATAGTACTCAGAAAACGGTAATAAGCAACAAATTACGAGCTGTGTCCAATTACAGAATATTGTATACACACATGAGATAGAATAAGTCAAGGCAAAAATTTGCCTTCACTCTTGTTATGAGAGTAACCACTCCCATTTCCTTAGATGCAGTCCATTTGCATGCTAGCATTTCCCATCATGTTGGATTTTCTTGACTTGGACATTGCATTTATCATTGCTTATGCATAGCTATTCGATTTCCTGTCTGGTAAGCACCTTGAGATTGAGGGATGAGATTGGTAGAATAAATATCTGAGGTTGGAAATGCTAAAGTTCCTCATCTAATGCAAAAGAAAAAGTTAATGTTAACTTAAGTTCTTTCAGAATTGTAAGTTAGTTTATTTAGTTGAAAAAGAATCAGTCTGATGTGAAAGTGCAACTAGTAGATCTCACGAATATAAGGAAAAGTAATCGTCAGTAGTTAATGCATTTTGGGAAAATCTGATCACCAAAAGTAGTGAGCAAAATGCTTTGTGTTGCTTTATAAATAAATGAAAAACAAGAAAAAAAAAGAGAGAAAAGAGTTGCAAAGAACATATAAAGATAGATGGAAGCTCACCAATCAAATGTCAAACCATGTTAAGGCTTTGTCCATACCCTTCTTTTAGAAAGAACCTCATTCTGCCAGCCTTGAGCTGTACATATAATTGTTTCAGACAGATTCTTCAACAAATTCATCATACATGCGTTGAACTTGCTTCACTGCATTAAATCAAAATATCAAAATCAATACTTTCTCAATAGGAAAAAAGCATTTAGTATCCTAATAGCCAAAAAGACAACAAAAAACAAACCTCTATGGTCTATAAAAGGGTTCTGCAGACGAAATTTTGAGCAAACATATGGGAATTTACCAACACAAGCTGCACAAATTACACAATAGTAAGAGAGTTAAGTGGCATGCTTTACAACTCAAATTTTGCAACGAATGGTTTTACAAAAACTGATCGATTTTACTGAGTTTCAGTAGTTTGAAATTGAAAGAATATCAAATTTGGGGCCAATGAAGAAGAAAAAGGAGTGTACGGAGGATGACTACCAAACTTCCCACAGACCTCTAGTCGAGAAAAATTAAGATCAAACAGAATACCTTAAAATAACCATCGATTTGGATTCTTTGATTAAGCACAGTTCTTCATTACTATTTTACTATTGTTTTCTAATTAGGTTGAGCTCTCTGTTTCAAAAGCCTCATGGAAGTATTTGCCTCTGCCCAAAAAAAGCTGCTATTTTAATACTGTAGGTTAAGTGTCATCCATGTTATGCACAGCGGAAGTGATAACCAACAGAACAACCAAAATGCACAACCACAAACTATGCCAGATAATTGAATATAATAGCAACTAAAGAGGCAACCAATCAATCCACAATGCAGAAATAGAAATAACACCAAGATTTAACGAGGTTCGGTATAAATACCTACGTCCTTGGGCGCTGCTGAAGAAACTTTCCACTATCTTCAAAGAGAATTACAAACTTTTAGGTCGCAATACAAATTTTACAACTATTGGGCCAAACTGCAATTACCCGAATCGTTGGGCCAAATTGTAATTAACCAAACAATTGGGCAATACTACAAATACCAAAAATCAAAGGGGGAAAAAACAAATATTACAAACTTTAAGGTCCTTAATGAAAGGCCCTTAAACTATGAGGTCTTATATGTGAGACCTTTCAAATAGAGGGGGTGGAGGAGAATTTCCAATGGGACAACAAAGTGAGAAGACTTGGCTTTAATTTATAAGTCTAAGTCTCTCCAATACAAAGACTCCCACTCCATGTGAGATCCTTGCACACACACACACAATGGCTAAAGAGCCACAATTCTAACAATTCTCCACCTTGGCGATTTAGCCATTCCACACAAAACTCTTCTTTTTCCCACATTCTCTATCACAATTGCAACGCCTCCAAATGCGTCCAATGGCGTGGTCAAACTCGCACAATGTTGATCAAGTCCAAACAATGACTGAACTTGATCGCTGTCACAACCTTAGTCAACATATCTGCGGGATTCTCGGCAGTCTCAATCTTCTGAAGTAAGATTCTTCCTTCATCAATGATCTTCCGCACAAAATGATACCGAACATCAATATGCTTCGTACGAACATGGAACACTGGATTCTTCGCTAAATGGATAGCACTCTGACTGTCAGAATAAAGAGTAATCTTCTTTTGCCCAATTCCCAATTCATCCAGCAATCCCTATAACCAAATAGCTTCCTTCACAGCCTCTGTCATTGCCATATACTCTGCCTCTGTAGTAGACAAAGCCACTGTAGACTGTAAAGTAGACTTCCAACTCACTGGTGCTCTTGCAAGAGTAAACACGTAACCGGTTGTTGACCGACGTTTATCCAAATCACCAGCATAATCTGAATCAACATAACCAATAGCATACTGACCACATTTATCATCCCTCTCAAAGACTAAGCCAACATCTACGGTTCTCAACAAATACCGTAGAATCCATTTCACTGCTTGCCAATGTCCTTTACCAGGATCATGCATATACCTGCTCACAACTCCAACTGCATGTGAAATGTCGGGTCTCGTACACACCATAGCATACATCAGGCTACCAACTGCATTAGCATACGGAACTCGAGACATATACTCTCGTTCCTCATCTGTACTAGGAGATAAAGATGCACTAAGCTTCATATGAGGAGCAAGTGGGGTACTTACAGGTTTAGACTGCTCTGTAATGCCAAACCGCTGTAATACCTTCTTCAGATACTGCTTCTGAGTCAAACAAATCTTGCTTCTTCCTCTATCTCTGCTAATCTCCATGCCAAGAATCTTCTTAGCTTCACCCAAATCTTTCATCTCAAACTCTCGATTCAGCTGAGTCTTCAACTTTGTAATTTCTTCGACATTCGTTGAAGCTATCAACATGTCATCAACATACAAGAGTAGATAAATGAAAGAACCATCATGTAGCCTCCGAAAATACACACAGTTATCAAATTTGCTTCTTGTGTACCTCTGACCCATCATAAACCGATCAAATCGCTTATACCACTGTCTGGGAGATTGCTTCAAACCATAAAGCGATCTCTTCAGTTTGCAAACCAAATTTTCCTTACCAGCAACTTTGAATCCCTCTGGCTGAGTCATATAGATTTCCTCTTCCAAGTCACCATGTAAAAATGCAGTTTTTACATCCAATTGAACTAGTTCCATATTCATCTGAGCTACCAAGGCCAACAAAATTCTAATGGAAGAATGTTTCACAACTGGAGAAAATACCTCATTGTAGTCAATTCCTTCCTCTGAGCGTAGCCTTTAGCCACCAACCTTGCCTTGTAGCGGACGTCATTCTTGTCAGGAAATCCATCTTTCTTTGCATATACCCATTTACACCCAATTACCTTTTTACCCTTCGGTAGTTGAGCTAGCTCCCAAGTTTCATTCTTCTGAAGAGACTGCATCTCTTTGCTCATAGCTGTCTTCCACTGATCAACTTCAGAACATCTGACTGCCTCTCTATAAGTGGAAGGAACATCAGCATCTACAATGGGAAGTGCATAGGCCACCATATCAGCAAATCGAGCAGGTCTGCGAATCTCAAGTCTTTGCCTATCAACTGCAATAGATTCTTGTTGCTGTAGAGGTTTCTGAGTAGAACCTTCACCATCATCTCCCAAATCTCCCTTTGTCACAGGAGTACCATCATCTGTCTCAACAAATCTAACTGGGTTTAATATCGTCGCTTCAAACTCCACCTGCTGCTGAGTATGCTCCACCTGCTGTGGAGTACCATTCACCTTTGTCTGGTTTTCTGATTTCTTCAACATTGAAGACTTATCAAATGTCACATCTCGACTGGATACAATCTTCCTTGAACTAGGACACCAAAGACGATATCCTTTCACTCCTGAAGCAAATCCTAAGAAAATCGCTTTCTTGGCTCTAGGATCCAGCTTAGATTCTTTCACATGATAATATGCAGGAGAACCAAAAACATGTAAAGAATCATAATCAGAAACAGGTTGTCCAGACCATACCTCTAATGGAGTTCTATCACCAATAGCAGCTGAAGGTAGACGATTAATGAGATGACACGCATAAGTCACAGCCTCAACCCAAAATTCTTTGCCCAACCCAGCATTGGACAACATACACCGAACTTTCTCCAGTAATGTCCGGTTCATGCGTTCTGCCACCCTATTCTGCTGCGGTGTACCTCTAACAGTAAAATGACGTACAATACCTTCATCTTGATACAATTTCAAAAACTTATCACTGCAATACTCACCACCATTGTCTGTTCTGAGATGCTTGATTTTCTTTCCAGTCTGTGTCTCAATCATCTTTTTCCATTTAAGGAAAACACGGAGTACATCATCTTTCGATTTCAAATAGTACACCCAAGTTCTTCTGGAAAAGTCATCAACAAAAGTAACAAAGTAGTGCCTACCTCCCATAGATGCGGTTTTAGTAGGTCCCCACACATCTGAGTGAACATAATCAAGAATACCCTTGGTATTATGAATAGCGGTGCCAAATTTCACTCTCTTCTGCTTTCCCAGAACACAATGCTCACAGAAATCCAGCTTGCAGGTCTTTGCACCTTTCAATAAGCCTCGTTTCACCAAACTGAATAAGGCTTTCTCACCTGCATGTCCCAAACGCATATGCCACAGTCTCGTGATCTCTGAATCTGCATCATTATCAGAAACCATAGCCGCTGATCCAATAACCGTATTACCATTATAGTAATACAAGTTGTTCCTCCTAGTGCCTTTCAATACCACAAGAGCGCCTGAAGTGACCCTCAGAATACCATCTCGAATAGATATACCACAGCCTTTAGATTCTAAGGCTCCCAAAGAGATGAGATTCTTCTTCAACTTCGGTACATACCGAACATCTGTCAAAACTCTAGTCAGTCCATCATGATTCCTCAATCGGATCGAACCTATCCCAGCAGTATGGCAAATATCATCATTGCCCATATACACAACTCCACAATCAAGCTCTTCAAACTGAAAGAACCAATCCCGATGTGGACACATATGATAAGTACAACCCGAATCCATAATCCACTCATCAGAAACAAAAGTGGATGGATGACCAACTAGACATATATCTGAATCACTATCATTCTCACGCTCAACAACACATGCATTAGAAACAGCCTTGCCCTTATCTTTCTTTTTCAACTTAGGACAATCTTTCTTCCAATGCCCTTTCTCATGACAAAAGGCACACTCATATTTTCCTAATCTACCCCTCGACCAAGATTTTCCCCTTTTTCCTGGTTTCCTACTATGACTACGCCCTCTCACTGTCAATGCATCTACTGACTCATCCCTATGTTCCTTTTGATCTTTCTTACGAATTTCATAATTCAACAAATCAGAACAGACTTCTTCAAAAGACAGTTTATCTTTTCCATGGATAAGAGTAATGCACAAATGATCTAATTCATCCGGAAGTGAGCCAATCAATAGCATAGCCTTAATTTCATCTTTGAATGTTTCATCTAAGTTTAACAAATCAGCAATTAACTTATTAAACTCATCAATATGAGAACTGATGCTCGTACCTGGTTTCAACTGGAGACGGAACAATCTCTTCAATAGATACAACTGATTCTTATTACTTTTCTTCATATATTTGTTCTCCAGTGCCTTCCACAATTTGTTTGTAGATGTCTCCTTAGTGAACGGGTACTTTTGTTCTCTACACAAGTAAGAGCGAATCAACCCACAAGCTTTTATATTCAGCCTGTCCCAATCTCTTGTACTGATATCTTCTGGTTTTGTTTCTTCCAAAACAATATCCAAATCTTGCTGATACAACCCGTCCAACACCTCACTCTGCATAAGCCGAAATTATTTCGGCCATCAAATTTTTCAACATCTATTTTTGCATTTGTCACAGTCACTGTCTTCTCTGATACAGTTGACGATGATGCCATAACTACCTTTCACAAATAAGCTCGATACATAAATCACCAATAACCAAGCTCCAAACAAACTATTATATCAATAACTAGCAATCCACAATCAACAGCCCAGGACAGTAGCAAGTGCTTCAATGAAATAGCCACTAACTACCCAAAACCTTCGGCTCTGATACCAATTGTTATGTACAGCGGAAGTGATAACCAACAGAACAACCAAAATGCACAACCACAAACTATGCCAGATAATTGAATATAATAGCAACTAAAGAGGCAACCAATCAATCCACAATGCAGAAATAGAAATAACACCAAGATTTAACGAGGTTCAGTATAAATACCTACGTCCTCGGGCGCTGCTGAAGAAACTTTCCACTATCTTCAAAGAGAATTACAAACTTTTGGACTACAATACAAATTTTAAAACTATTGGGCCAAACTGCAATTACCCGAATAGTTGGGCCAAATTGTAATTACCCAAACAATTGGGCAATACTACAAAAACCAAAAATCAAAGGGGGAAAAAACAAATATTACAAACTTTAAGGTCCTTAATGAAAGACCCTTAAACTATGAGGTCATATATGTGAGACCTTTCAAATAGAGGGGGTGGAGGAGAATTTCCAATGGGACAACAAAGTGAGAAGACTTGGCTTTAATTTATAAGCCTAAGTCTCTCCAATACAAAGACTCCCACTCCATGTGGGATCCTTGCACACACACACACAATGGCTAAAGAGCCACAATTCTAACAATCCAGTGGATTTCCCCGAGTACATTTATAACATAGGTTAATATCGTAGTGCAAGTAGCAGACTTGGCTAATATACATCCTCGAAATGGCAACTAAAACAAGGACAACCAAGCAACGTTGAGTTATTAGAAGCTACTCAATATAAGACATTAAAGGGTCAAGAATTTTGTGAGTCCAGGGAGCTTGTTCACACCTTCATGGTGCCCGATATCAAACATTGCTTTCAAATAGTAACCTGTATGCATATCCATTTGTACGAGCTTGAAAATCTGCAAGAATTTTCAATGGAAGAAGATTCCAAAATGAATCACTTTCCAATCAAGATAATTATATGCAGAGAAAATCGTGGAAACAGTAAAAAGCTTTTCCCCTAATAATTCCTCTTACTTTCTAGCATTGTCCTCGGGCATTCATACGTGAGCCTGGAATCCAAGGTCTGCTAGCTTGCACAATGAATTTTCAGAACGGCAATTCACCATAACAACCTAATAAGAACCTCATAATGTCATCCTTCTAACATTAAAACAATTATTCAAGCAAACCATGTTAAGGCTTTGTCCATACCCTTTTAAAAAGAACCTCATTCTGCCATCCTTCTATCATACATCATTGTTTGGGAGTGATTCTCCAATAAATTCATTATGTTTTGAACTCACTTCGCTGAATCAAATTGAAAAATCAAAATCAAGTAAAAGTATCCTAAAAGCAAAAAAGACGAAGAAAACAAACCTCTATGAACTAGAAGCGGATTCTGCAGAGCAAATATGTGGCAAATCGAGAAGCTAACTAACATTAGCTGCATAAATGACACAACAATAAGAGGCACTCAGCGAGACGTTTAACATTGCAAAGTCTTCCAAGAGTAGTTTTGCAGTAATATAATGTGAGTTAGTGGAGATCTATCACACCTTAACGGTGCCTGATAATAAACAATACTTTCACGTAAAAACTGTTATGCATATCATCCCTTCACAGCTTCAAAACTTCCGAGTATTTCCAACCAAACAAGAATACCACAAGCAAATTATCTTCTAATGATGAGAATATTGTGCATTCTAAAGATGGAAACAATATAAAATTTTTTCTTTTAAAATTCCTCTTACTCTCTAGCATTGTGCTGGTCCCATCCTTAGAATCCAGGTCTGCCAGCTTGTTGCATCTTCCGTATTCCTGTATTGTGTTTACGGTAATTAACATTAACAACTCCGAACAGAGACACTAGTATTCGTTTAACTGACGCATGAGAGACTAGGTAAACAATAATTTTTCAGACATAAAAGGAAATCTGAACTCCTGGCACTCTTCCCTAGAGCAAAGTACTTATCTGTGACAAAAACATTGTTTCGAAATCTCGTCTCTGCCATTATTCTAGCAGGGACACCATCACATGCTGAAATTGCCCAAAGGTTCCATCCCCAACCTGGAGTTCGACCCAAGGCAGCGGCTACAGTGCTAGCTACAGAATCTTCTACTGGTACAAGAATACCTGTGTGAACATATGCATCTCTACAGAAAATTTTTAATGAAAGTAGTTTATCTTTTATTGATATTATTCTTCCTTAATGTATATAAGTTGGGAAATGGCAGGTTTCTTCTGCATAGAAGTTAGTCCATTAGTGCTTTCCTCTCAATGTGATTTAGCAGCTTAGCAGCTTTCACATGTCTAGTTTATAGTTCATGCAACATGCAAGTTCAATTAATATATCAATTATAGAACCGGGAAATAAAATGAAAAGTTATCGGCAAATTTCACGTAAAAATTATGACAAGAGTACAATAATTGCAGAACAATAAAAATCAACTTAAGAGACTATATTTGAAAAAGTTACACCAGCTGGTCACATCCAATGAGAAATCAAGTATCTGCCCCGGTAACATTAAATCTTCAAATTAGCGAGAGAAGAATGAAGCACAGAAAAATATTAATACAATAGTAAAAATATTAAGCGATAGACATCTATTCTTCGCTCAGTCTAGTGGAGTTCATTGTATATGTTGGTGCCATAAATCAGAATAGAAATTCAGAATTAATTGTCCATCCCATGCAACAAAGTATTCAATGCAAAATACCTGAACAAAGATCCAAACTATTCATTAGTTTTATTAATGCCATCAGCAGTCAATGATGATACGAACACAGGGCCGAAGGATGCTTGAACAACTCTTTGATTACATGATTTATGGCTCCAAACAGGGAAAGAGATTGACAGCTACAACAACATAGATCAATGTCTACACCATGACATTTAACTTCATATTTTGCACCTGTGACAGTAAGCAGATGAGAAATTTCAGCCAATATCTGATAAATCAATATATGTGGAATTTTACCGATCATAAATAAAAATAACTAAGAACAAATAAAACGGAGAATGGGAAGAAGAATAGCTACCTGACGATTCATGAATTCAACTGCTGTCCTTTTGCACAAGCTCACTATCAATTTCAATGTTGGGAATGTGAGAGATTTTGGACCACTCGTTCTCTGTGTTCGTGTTCTTGTTGTAACATGCATTTAGACGAGAGCAACGATAAATCTTCAATTTCTTCAGTGTTTTTGTACGAAGAATTTCAGCTGGCAAGGCTTCTAATTTCTGGCAATGTCCAATTGTCAGTGATTGAAGGCATGGCATGATTGTATTATCTTCCCAAATTATCCATTCATCCATAGAATCAAACTTAAGTGTTCTCAATACTGGGAAGGCAGTGGCAGTGCCGGTGCTAGCGCCATCAATTGCCTTACCTGAAAATTCCTTACCCACACGTTTCACATTCTTCATATTTGATATGTAGAGTGACTCAAGAAATGGTAGCTCTCCTACGGCAGGCAAAAGCTTAAATTCAAGGCAAAATGATAGCTTTAACACCTTCAACTTCAACATTCGATCTAGGGACATAGTTTGGCCAATGTAATATTGCACCATTAATTCCTCTAAATTTGGAGGGGGTTCTAAGTGTTTAAAAAGTGCTTCATCATCAACATGTGTTAACCCATTGAATCTTAGACCCAATCCAACAAGACTTTTCTTTCCATTAAGTTCAGCCTTATCCAGCTCATCTACATCACTCACATTTCCCAACCCAGTTATGATAAGAAATCCTTCAAGGTGATTCAACTCTTTCAAAACAATAAGCTTACAAGCTCTGTTATCATCCTTTTCATCACTCACAGCGAATTTGTTTAATGTTCGAAGACAAGTTAATCGCTTGACTTCTTTCGGCACATAACTTAGAGGAGTGCCATAGTTTATCAAATGCAAGAGGTTGGTTAATTTTCCTATTCCAGGTGATAGATTTTTGAGATTGTTACAATTACTGATATTCAAGGTTTGTAGACTATATAACTCAAACAATGCCTCAGGTAATTCTTTGAGGTACTTATTATGAGATAAATTTAGATATCTCAAATGTATCAAATTTTTTATTCCTCCCGAAAGATCTTCAAATGAACAACCACCCAAATCTAGTGTCCTCAAATATGTCAATTGCTCAAATAACTTTGATAAATCGACTCCAACCTGAGAGTTGACCCCACATTTAACCAAGCTTAACAATTTTTCTTTTTTAAAACCGGAAGTAGAAATTGACTTCTCTATTATCTTTATATGTCGAACCTTCTTAAAGGTGTGCTCGAATTGAAACTCTTTAAGGCCATCAACCTCTATGATACGACATTCATTATGTGCTAGAAATTGAGCAAAGTCATGAATTAGATCAGGCATCTTAAAACTTGTTGTTTTATTGTTATGCTCATTTATTTGAAAATCATAAAAGAAAGAGCGCACAGCCAAATTTCGAAAACACTCTTCTCCAACTTTTTCCATATCTTCCCTTCCTTCTATCTTAAGATAACCTTGGGCCATCCACAACTTAATCAATGTATCTTTCTCTAGCATGTAGTCTTTTGGAAAGATGGCACAAGATAACAAGCATTTTCTCAATATAATGGGTAATTCATAATAGCTTAGGAATAGAGATGAGAAAAACCTTTTGTCTACATCTAATTCCCAAAGCTTACTATCTAAGACTTCCTTCCAATTCTCAATTCCTATTTCTCTTAAGAGACCTCCTATAACCCTCAAGATAAGAGGCAAGCCATTGCACTTGCTTGCAATTTGTTTACCAATATCTTCTATTGTTTTAGCATACTCTACTCTGTTACTCCTAGGAAGTGCAACTTCAGTAAACAATGACCAACATTCTTCATTGGATAATTCCTCTAGTGAAATCAGGCTAGTTTTTCCTACCATTTTTGCATTATCTTTTTCGCGTATAGTTATCAAAATTTTACTTCCTTGACAATTATACTTAAGCAAATTCTTCATTTCTTTCCAAATTTTAGGACCTGTTACACACACATCATCTAGGACGAGGAGAAACTTTATTCCCTGAAAAGATTCTCGTATCAATTCAAACAAAGTTTCTAATCTATCTTGGTTCTTTCTCACAATATCAAAATGTTTAAGAATTTCTTTGGCTATGCTAATCTCCTCAGAAAGACCAGACACACGCACCCATATTTTTTTCTCAAAAAGGTTGCTGACATCTTTGTTGTTAAAAGCTTGTTGAGCAAGAGTCGTCTTTCCACTTCCTCTCATCCCTACTATGGAAATGATAGGAAAGATTGGTCCTTGACGACTATTAGTCAATAACAAGTTTAACAATTTATTCCTATCCTGATCTCTTCCACAAATGGTAACCTCTGGTAAATAATGAACATCAGAGGTAGTCATTTGTTGTTTTAGATCTTCAGTTTTGCTGAACTTATGTTCATCTTTTTCTTTGTCAATCACATCTAGTGTTCTACTGAGATTTCCAATCTTGACAGAAATTTCAGGAGGGATGGGGGTACGTACCTTTTCTGAAGACTTAGATTTATCCGCATCCCCAATTTTTTTTCTGATTCTTGTGCTCCACTCATCCAACACATCCTCAATGTCATAGGATGTGTCCTTGAGTCTATCTAACCAAACTCTCACTTTGTCTTCCATACCTCTGGTCTCCGCATCTTGAAGTAGAAGCTGAATGTCTTGAAACTTGGTGGTTAGATCATGAAGAACAGAAGTTTTTGTATCATACATATTTATTAATAAAGCCAGTTTCCCCAAGATTGTGGAGACAAGCACTTCAGCCATGGCCAAAGAGGACGATTGATGAAGAAAAATAATTTGAGAAATTGAGATTTTTAGCGTGCTTATGTTTTGCCAATGCTAGCCTTTTATAACCTTCATCTGGAGCCTTAAAGCAATAGTTTGCTTTGATGCCAGTAAAGGTATGTAGTTTTCTCCAAGCAAACTGAGCATATTTTTTTTCTTTTCCATATTCTTTTCTTTCTGCAATGTTTTGCTTCGATTGTAGTCAAGGGATGCAGTTTTCTGCAAGCAATTCTCTTAATTCTTTTCCTTTTCTTATATTCCTTTCTTCAGATTTTTTTTTTTTTTGGTCTTGATATGAAATCTAAGACGTATTTATTCTTTGCCTTTAATGCTGCGTGCTTAAACTTATCTAAATATTTTCGAAAAATAACCAATAATTTCAGAAGCATATTTGAAACACTTACCAATATTCCTAATACATATTATATATTCCAATGGAGTTAATTAGCCTTTTAGGTGTTCTATTTAACCCCTATTTCTTAATTCAACACCCATTTTTATTTTTTTCAATTTTTTTTAACAATTCTAACATAAAGTATAATTATTAAAGAGAATAAAAAATTATAATTAGCCATTTGAAATGCTCAATTTCAATTTATTGACCTTCTCTTGACCCTACCCAAAACTTTATAATACGTTATACTTAAATTCTAAATTAATCAATTTTTTTTAATATGAAAATAAAGAATTGAACAATTTCATATGCTAGATTATTTTAGATATAATTGGGAGAAAACCATAAAATTAAAACAAAATCTTACAGAGTGTGGATTTATTTATTTATTTATTTTACATTTTTGATCATTTTACCTGAGGATAAAATTTAAAAAAAAAAATAACAATGGGCGGAAAGGGAACTTCTTTAGCCTTTTAATGCTTTCGCCTGATGTGATTCCAAAGCTTTCTATAACGGTATTTTATAGCATTCTATCTATAATGCATTATATATAGGTGAAATTTGAATAACATTTAGCTTTGACATGTACCATATGCATTTTAAGTATAGGAATCACTTGACCTAAAAGTAATGATCGATAGCATTGATAGGTTGAGGTATCTTCGATATATTTATTTATTTTTTTTACTTCAATTAAAGTAAAATTAACTTAAATTTAATATCCTCCTATGTACACATGTCGACTTATCAAATAATTTGTGTAGATCTACAATAAGCATAAAATCACAGTATATCTCCTTAATATGAAAAAGAAGGCTATTCAATATTATATATAGATTATATAGGAATTGCCTATCTGATCTAAATATCATTGAATGACCCTTTTTTTTCTTTTCAAGAAAACTTAGATATAGAGTCAACATAATTATCAATTGTATATATACATATAATGCTACTACCATATCAACTTTTTGAAAATCTTTAAAAGCTTAATAAAGTAAAATAAAATAAAAAGACATGTTGTAATATTTTCAATATACTCTTCTCAAAGTCTTCTCTTTATATACTACATGTTAGACATTGAATAAACACATGGTTAGAATACATCAAGGCAAATTAATTAATTTGCTATTGCTGTAGGTATTATTGGCATCATTTTGCCTAGCTTCTGCCGATTTGCGTGCTACCTAGCTTTTCCATCATGTTGGATTTTTACAGGTATTTCCTTTCCATGCAGCAGAAGATACTGTCTGCTAAGCACCTTAAGATTGAAGGATGAGGGTGATAGAAAAATAAAGAGGCTGAAACTGCAAAAATGCCTTATCTAAGGCAAAAGATAGTTATTTGCTGCTAAATATGCACTCAGCTGTAACAATGCAACTGTCAATGATCATGATTATATTTCACTATATAATCTTACCAAGCAAAGACTGCTAGTTTTAGCAGTTTTCCTTTTTGTTTCAACATCGAAATCTCTACCATATATAGGGCAATCTAATTACAAGGATTCAAACACAAACTTCTTTGCTCTGTGGCAGAATAACAAAATTTTCTCCCAGTAGTTGGCATGCCTAGTAAAAAGATAAATATTTTGAACTGTCAAACAGTGTTGTGTGATTAGCTTTGGAATTGAACAATAAAGAATGGAAAAGAGAGCCGGTTGATAGCAATGACAGGGCAATGACTGTACAACTCTCTCTTGACCAACTAATTAGTTAAGTTTCCAGTTTCAACCAGTCAAAACATATCTCATCAATCCCTCAAGAAATCCAAATTAAGACTTTGTCCACATCCTCATAAGAAGAACCCCCTTCTGCCAGCCCCCGGTCATACATCATTGTTTGAGGTTGAAGTCTCTTCACTGCATCAAACTGCAATATCAATATTAGCATCATAATAGCCAGAAAGAAGATGAAATCAACAGTTTATGATCTATGAAAGGATTGCAGAGAGATTTGGAGAGAATAGAGAAGCTAGCAAACAGAACTCTCTGTTGCACCTTTAAAAATTTATGATTTTTCTTGGGAAGAAGAATACTAAACCAAATTTTCATGCAGCAACTTCAAATTTCCGCATAGACAATTACTGAAACTGTGCAAAATTTATACTCCAAAGTTTCTCTTACCTGCTATCTGTCTTCGAGTCTCATTCATGGGTCTGGAGCCCCGAGGTCTGCTAGCTTATAGCATTTTCAATGTGCCTAAAATTATATGACTGCAGTCGAGATTAACGACCTCAAACAGGACTGTTCAAATTAGATTTACATGTATTCATTGACCTGACTTGTATCAAATAAAGATAATCCTATAAAAGTACATCAATTTAATATTACTGCTCTTCCTCTGAAATTTACACACTCATGCCTAGTCTATATACTCTATAATTTGAAAATATAACACAAAAATTTTAAATTATAACTCTTACACCCTTACTTTCAAATAAAATTTTTTTTCTATAGCCCACCAAACTTAGAGAAAAGCAAAAAATTTATATAAAAAAATTCATTTTAAATCTTATACCATATTTAAATGAAAGTTTTCTTCATATACTCTTTATTCTCCTTTTATTATCTTATTATAAAAGATTATCACCTAAATCTCAATTTACCGAATTATAACTTTCCATTATTCTTCAGGCCTTCTCTCTAAATTTTTAATTTAATATATAAAAATAAATATATTTACTTTTGCTTCCTTTACATATTTAATGTATATGCAGACTTTTTTCATGATAAAATTTAGTTATAGACTAAACTTTAACAAAAAAATAAAAATAAAAAGCTCACCCGAATAAATATTTTGGTCACGCCCCTTTCCCATCCCACCCCAATCTCCACTTCTAAGAACTAGGTTGAGGCAGGGAATCCTTGTCTATAAATGCCGATCCCTTGCCCTGCCCCATTTTACCCCATTCAAATTTTTGTTCTTATAACTTTTATTATATTCATTATATCTTCTATTTCACAAAATAAAATATTAAAAGTAGATTAAATATTCTATAATTGATAAATATTGAAGACAAGGTCTAAAATAATTAAAATTAAGCCACTGTTTGTAAGAACTTTCATATTATTTTAGTTGTAGGTGCTTAGTGAAATAATATCTGTGTGACAAAAATATGACATTTGAATAAATAGTACCATTGGAAAAAAAATTAGACTCATTTTAATTATCTTTTAACACTATTCTCATCACAACCACAAAAAATATGGTAAATATGGATGGTTATAAATTGTTTCAAAGATTTAAGTCAAACATTGGACACCATATATATGATCGGCATTCTGTTTTAGAAAAAAAAAAATTCAGCGATGGAACTTGTAGACATGCTCTTAATTTTAATATGATAAATAGAAAAAAAAAAACTTGCATATGTTTGTGTGTGTATGTGTTGGATTAAATGAAGTACAATTAGCAAAACTTCCAATTATATTCAAATACATTAACTCATTAACCTGGAATAGAAGTTTCACACCCGGGACATATGAAGCTAGCTTACACACTGTCCCCTGGCTCTGAAGTGACTAGTTCAATGAACCGAGTGAAATAATTTATTTGAAGGCCATTTATAATGGAAAATGAAGAAAAAAAAAAGTCAAGAAGCAACACAAGCAAAATATATAGTATAGGTATAGCATAAACATTCTAAATGAGGAATAACTTCTATACTCTAGGAAAGGAATCATAAGTTGAAGTGTGGAGTACTACCAATTTGGGTATCATATTTTGAGCACTATTACTTCTTTTTCAAATGAAAACATAAGTAAAAACTCTTTAAATATAAATATATATAGCATGCTTTTGAAAAATATGTTATAATCACTCTACATCTATATGATTTCAGAAATCTATATAATTCTGGAAAAAGCTATAAAATGTTATAAAAATGTTATAAAAATATAAGTGGATTACTACCACTTACATAATTAGTGGAGTTACCACTACTTTTAGTGTGCCCATGTGAGAAATATGTTTTCATTTTTTAATTGATTTATTATTAGGTACAATTACATTAATGACCATTCATACTTCTCTATAAATAGGCATCCAATATTGTAATGAATTGATGAAGAATAATAGAAAAAGGAAATCCTCTCATTTCTCCTTCTTTCTTTTTTCTTTATTTCTACCATTATTTTGTTTTGCATTCTAGGAGTAATTCACATTTCTTTCACCTCATTTTGTTACTTATATTACATATAAGTAACCTTCATTAAACCACTTATACCAATCCATACTTTTATTCACTTAATTTATAAAACGTTATCAGCACGAATTATTTTTCCAAAGGTATGTTGTTTATCTTACCGTATTCTTTCAATTATTATTCGATCAATTTTCCTTAATTTGTTCTTGTTAATATTAAATAAATGATAACTACCTTATGAGTATGCTCTGTGGTTGTCATTATATTGGATCTTCCATATCAAAAAATAAGGCTAGTTTTATAATATTAAAATCATCTTATTATTCATCTTACTTTATTATGTTCATATTCTTGTTGTATTATTTGTGTCATCATTTATGTTCCAAATTTATTTGTTTATAGCCGCGACTTAAAGTTTTCTAGCCTAAATTCATTTGGTCGTGACTTTTTAAGTCTTTTGGCAATTAATTTATATTACTTGTGTTATTATTTAAACTATCAATATTAATCCAACTTAGAACCTGAAGTTCTAATTCCTAATGATTAAATATGTTCATTTTGATTAGATAATGGCAAATTTCGAAGAATTGATGTTTGAGCCATTGTTGCATAATGGAGATAATTATTCAGATTGGGCTGATGATGTTGTACTTCACTTGAATTTCATGGGCATCGGACACACCATAACAAATGAAAATACTGCATCCCTGCAGGATCAGTCTAATGCCATGATATTATTGCGTCATCATTTAAGTAAAGGCCTGAAATCCGAATATACAACTATAACTGATCCATTAGCTCTTTGGAACAATTTGAAAGAAAGATTTGATCAGCAAAGAACAATAATATTGCCAAGGGCCCGATTCCAATGGCAGAATTTGAGACTTCAGGATTTCAAAACAATAAGCGAATATAACTCAGCCATGTTCAGAATTGTATCTCAATTGAGGTACTGTGGGCAAACTGTTACTGAAGAGGAAATGTTAGAGAAAACACTATCTACATTTCATCCCTCCAACATGATCCTGATGTAACAATATCGAGAGCGCAAATTTAAGAAATACACTGAGTTGATATCATGTCTTTTGGTTGCTGAGCAAAACAATGAAATCCTATTGAAAAATCATCAATTACGTCCCACTGGATCTACATCGTTTCCTGAAGTGAATGCTATGTCATTTAATAAACGAGGTGGCAAGAGTGGTCGTGGTTTTGGCAGAAAAATGTTCCAACCTAGAGGTGGAAATTTCAAGAAATTTAAACCAAACCACCAGAAGTGGAACAAAAATGACTAGACATATGACAAAGAAAAGGTTCATCAACTCAAACCACAAAGAAGCAATGAAAGTACTTGCTACAGATGTGGCGCAAAGGGCCATTGGTCACGTACTTGCCGTACACCAAAGCATTTAGTGGATCTGTATCAGGCTTCCATAAAGAATAAGGGAAAGAATGTTGAGACAAATTATATAGATGACCCAGTGGGTGACACTGATTTTGATATCTCGGATTTCTTTCCTAGTTCAGATGAAGCTATTGGCCAGATAATGATTACTGAAAATGCCCCAGCCAACTGAATAACTATTACTTTCTCGCTTTTGTTATATTTTGTAATGATGTCCTATTTTAATTTTTTTTTTTTTTGATCTATCTTTTATGTACTTTCTTTATAAATAGTTTTGATATGCTTTTGTTTAGCATAAAATCATATCTAATGTAAACTTTTGTAATGAAAGGGAATGGACATCAAGACTTTATCTTTGCCTAAAAATGATGGAAATCTGTGCCTAGTTGATAGTGCAACCACACATACAATTCTTAAAGATAAAAAATATTTCCTAAATTTAACCTTTCTGGAAGTTAAGGTTAACACTATATCAGGGTCCGTAAACATGATTGAGGGCTCTGGAAGAGCCACAATAATGCTGACAAATGGTACTAAGTTGAATATTAATAATGCCTTATATTCAAGCAAATCCAGAAGAAATTTGCTAAGTTTCAAAGGTATAAGACATAATGGATATCATATTGAGACATGTTGTGAAAATAATATTGAATTCCTTTGTATCACCTCAAATGTCTCAAGACAGAAATTAATATTAGAGAAGCTTGAAGCTTTCTCTTCTGGGTTATATTACACATATATAAGGTCCATTCAAACATACGCAGTTATGAAACAGAAGTTTAGTGATCCTAAGACTTTTATGTTATGGCATGACCGTCTTGGTCACCCAGGATCATCAATGATGCGTAGAATTGTTGAGAATACAAATGGACACCCACTAAAGAGTCAGAAAATTCTTCTGTCCAATGAAACTACTTGTACCGCTTGTTCGCAAGGAAAATTGATTGTTAGACCATCTCTCTCTAAGATTGGTCAAGAATCCCCATCATTTTTACAAAGAATCCAGGGGGATATATGTGGACCTATTCATCCACCGAGTGGACCTTTTCGCTATTTTATGGTTCTAATTGATGCTTCTGCACGGTGGTCTCATGTATGTTTGTTATCAACTAGAAATATTGCATTTGCAAAGCTACTTGCTCAAATTATAAAATTACGGACACATTTTCCAGATTATCCTATTAGGTCCATACGTTTGGATAATGCTGGTGAGTTTACATCAAAAGTTTTTGATGATTATTGTATGTCTGCTGGAATTGATATTGAGCATCCTGTCCCATATGTTCATACCCAAAATGGTTTGGCAGAATCACTTATAAAGCGACTGCAGATAATTGCACGAACTTTATTATTGAAAACACAGTTGCCAACCTCTGTCTGGGGCCATGCTATTTTACATGCTGCATCATTGATCAGATTAAGGCCCACTGCTTATCATGAATATTCACCAATACAACTTGTACTTGGCCAACAACCCAATGTATCCCATCTAAGAATTTTCGGTTGTGCCGTACAAGTCCCCATTGCTCCCCCGAAGTAGACAAAAATGGGGCCTCAACGCCAGTTGGGGATATATGTAGGTTACAATTCTCCATCTATTATCAGATATTTGGAATCCATGACGGGTGATATTTTTACTGCACGATTTGCAGACTGTCATTTTGATGAGACAGTTTTTCCGCCTTTAGGAAAAAAGAAAATGCCTCTCGAAGTTGGGCATGTGCCTCCTGAAAGAAATCCAGAACTTTCTTGGAATGTGAAAACATTGTCTCATCTTGATCCTCGCACATCTCAATGTGAAAATGAAGTGCAAAGGATGATATATCTTCAGACTATCGCTAATCAGATGCCAGATGCATTTACTGATGCAGCCAAGATAACAAAGTCACATATACATGCTGCAAATACACCGGCTCGAATTGAGATTCCTGTTGGACAAACCCCTAAAGCAATAATAAATAATCAAACTGTTACACGCCAGAAGCGTGGCAGACCCCTTGGATCAAAAGATGCTATCCCTGAAAAAGAAAATTGATTAATAATGGTCCTGATATAAATGATGATCGAGCTAAAGGATCCACATTCTCTGATTTGTCTCCTGAAATGACAAATGTTCCTAAGGAGACACCTGCCACTGAAAAGGCACAAGTTAATTGTTGATGAAATACATGTTCCTAAAGTGACAGCTGAATTTAAAAATGAGGAAATTTCTATTAATTATGCTTATACTAGAGAAATGTGGAAACGTGATGAAATTGTTATTGACGATGTATTTTCATTTGTAGTAGCCACTAATATTATGAATGATGACTTTGAACCACACACAGTGGATGAATGTAGACAAAGGCATGACTGGCCTAAATGGAAAGAAGCAATTCAAACAGAATTATCTTCTTTGGCCAAACGTGAAGTCTTTGGACCTGTAGTCCAAACGCCTAAAGATATCAAACCCGTTGGATATAAATGGGTATTTACTAGAAAACGAAATGAGAATAATGAGATTGCTAGGTATAAAGCCCGGCTAGTAGCTCAAGGTTTTTCTCAGAGACCGGGTATTGATTTTGATGAAACTTATGCTCCAGTAATGGATATTATCACTTTTAGATATTTGATCAGTTTGGCAGTCTCAGAAAAACTTCACATGCGCCTTATGGATGTGGTAACTGCTTACTTGTATGGTAAATTAGATTCTAATATATATATGAAACTCCCTGAAGGATTTAAATTGCCTGAAGCAATTAAAACACAACCAAGGAGTATGTATTCACTTAAGTTGCAGAGGTCCTTATATGGATTGAAACAATCTGGGAGAATGTGGTACAATCGTCTTAGTGAATACTTGATTAAAGAAGGGTACATTAATGATCCCATATGCCCTTGTGTGTTTATAAAAAGATCAGAATCTGGTTTTGCTATTATAGCAGTATATGTTGATGACATGAATTTAATTGGAACCCCTGAAGAAATCCAAAATGCGGCTGAATATTTGATGAGAAAATTTGAAATGAAAGATTTAGGAAAAACGAAATATTGTCTCGGCCTGCAGATCGAGCATAACTCTGACGGTATATTTATTTACCAATCAGCATATACAGAAAAGCTTTTGAAACGGTTTAATATGGATAAGGCTCATCCATTGAGTACCCCAATGGTTGTTAGATCTCTTGATCCTAAAAAGGATCCATTCCGTCCTAAAGAGGATGACGAACTGTTACTTGATCCTGAAGTACCATATTTGAACGCTATAGGTGCATTAATGTATTTAGTGCAATGTACTAGACCTGATATTGCATTTGCAGTTAATTTATTAGCAAGGTTTAGTTCCGCACCTACTAGACGGCATTGGAACGGGATCAAACATATTTTTCGTTATCTTCAGGGAACTATTGGTCTGGGATTATTTTTTCCATATGAGTCTTCTGAAAATCCTGGATTGGTCGGATATGCTGATGCCGGTTATTTATCTGATCCTCATAAAGCTCGATCACAAACTGGATATGTTTTCACTTATAATGGGACCGCAATTTCATGGCGATCTACTAAACAGAGTTTGGTTGCTACTTCTTCTAACCACTCTGAAATACTTGCATTACATGAGGCCAGCCGAGAGTGTATATGGTTACATTCTGTTATTCAACACATCCAGAATTCGTGTGAATTATCTCCCACTATAAATCTTCCAACAATCATATATGAAGATCATGTAGCATGTATTGCTCAAGTCCGAGGAGGATATATTAAAGGAGACAGAACAAAGCACATTTCACCAAAGTTCTTCTACACGCATGAACTTCAAGAAAGTCAAAAGATCGATGTGAAGCAGATACGTTCAAATGACAATCTTGCAGATTTGTTCACTAAAACTTTACCAACATCAATATTTGAGAAGTTAGTATACAAAATTGGTATGCGGCGGCCCAACAAGCAATCAATTTGACAAGAGATCTTCTGCCATGATCAGGGGAAGCATTGTGGACACATGTGTACTGTACTCTTTTTTCCTTCGATCGGGTTTTGTCCCACTGGGTTTTCCCGACAAGGTTTTTAATGAGGCAGTAAAACACGTCCAACACTACTTCATAATTTGTTGTATAATTGTATTTCTTTATTTTGGTTTTTATCCCACTGGGTTTTTCCTTAGTAAAGTCAAATACAATTAAGTGGTAGAATCCAAGGGGAAGTGTTATAAAAATGTTATAAAAATATAAGTGGATTACTACCACTTACATAATTAGTGGAGTTACCACTACTTTTAGTGTGCCCATGTGAGAAATATGTTTTCATTTTTTAATTGATTTATTATTAGGTACAATTACATTAATGACCATTCATACTTCTCTATAAATAGGCATCCAATATTGTAATGAATTGATGAAGAATAATAGAAAAAGGAAATCCTCTCATTTCTCCTTCTTTCTTTTTTCTTTATTTCTACCATTATTTTGTTTTGCATTCTAGGAGTAATTCACATTTCCTTCACCTCATTTTGTTACTTATATTACATATAAGTAACCTTCATTAAACCACTTATACCAATCCATACTTTTATTCACTTAATTTATAAAATAGGACACATTATTATTTTATCGTTTTAAGAAAACTTTCAGCTCTCTAGCTAAACAAACTATTACAAAGAAGTGTTAAAGCTTGGAGGAGAAGCAGCTTATGCAGGAAGTGTTAGATGACTTTTTGCAATAAAGCAGGAACTAGTTGCTTGAACAGTAGTGAAAGAAATTGTGCTTAGATTGCTGATAAAACAATGAATTGATGCAAAGACAAAAATTAAAGTAATTGGAATGGAGTGGGGATGAGGAGATGCTAATAATAACTAAAAGACTTCAATTGGGAGATCAATATACGACTTATGGAAAATGTAACATGTCACTATATAACAGTAGAAACTAATGCTTGTTCGTGAACAAATTGTGGTTGTCGGTGGGTCGGACTTTGATGTGGGATAGTGTTTTCTTCATGGATAGGATTAGCCTATTAAGTCTTTTTTAAGCCCTTTTATTTATTTATTTATTTTTAATGATTGTCATGTCATTCACGAATCAATCAAAACTGATTCAAATCTCACAAATCAACTATTTTTTTTTATTCTTTTGGTAAAGATACGTTACAAGCTTCTGCAAACTTTGGTTTGGTACTTGTACCATGCGGTAATTCTTCTTGCAAACAGAAATACAAGACTATAAAAGAATAAAAGAGATAAAATAAAATTGAGTAGAAATAATTCTTTTCTTTAATTAATTCCTCATCTTTTAGATAACACAAGGCTACACTTATAGAGTCCATATATAAAGTTTGTATATAAAGTTAACGTTGCATCTAGTAAATAGAAATATTAATATGAATTGTCAATATAATAAATACCTATGAGTCATGTGGCATTGAATTAGTTATGCCACATCAACTTTGTATACAAATTAACTTTGTAAGTGTAGTATTACTCTTCAAATAACTCTTTTCTTATTTTATTATTTCTCTCCTTTATAATCATAATCATATGTTTTCTATAAAACATTTTATTTTTCAAATTTGAATTTGATATTAATTAAACTTGTTTGCATGTGAATTGAAAAGCGACTCAAAATCTTGGCAACTATTATAAGTGTTAATTTCCCAACAAATATCGTTCATAATTTTATTTATCAAAAATCTTTAAATTGCATTAAACTATAGTTTAAATTAGAAATTTAAGTTTATGTAACTCAATCCAAAAACTGTTTAACAAATTAAAGGGGAAAAAATTGAAGCAATGTTTTGTTAACCGTTATGATTGAATTTTGAGGTAATTTACTACCAGCATAAATTTGCAATTAAATTTTGTTTAAAACATCCGGCTAGTTTAGTTTGATAACTATTCCTTGAAAAAAATGTCAGATAATTCCAAAATTTTTGAAAAAGCTATTTTCTAATCAATTCACTTACAGTCCATCATAATATATATCTCTATGGTCTCTTATTCATTCTTCATTCATTGCTTCTCAATCGTTATCAAATAACTTTAATAAAAATCAGCAGTTCTCCTAGGTTTATGTCCTTCGATAAATGCGCTATCAGAATGCATTTTCATTCCAAATAACTCCGCTGTATCCTTCTATATATAATTCATGCTTTGTTTTTAATGAATGCTAGCCTTAAATTGGTCCACATATGAACTTAATTATAAGAGACTGGGATTCTAATATTAAAATTAGAATAATAATATATCTATAACCTATTTACAACCAATTCTTCTTACAATCTAAGTTTGCAAAATCCTATTAAAGGTCTAATTACCATGTCATACATTGTCAATTTCTCCTATTCATCTTTGTTTTTTATTCATCGAGTGAATTTTAGCCAACTTAGGTTGTTAGAAGTTAGTTATAGAATTTAATTGTAGATGTAGCATTGCTATTAAAATTATCAATAATGCAAGACTTTCAACCTATATGTAACCCAAACTCTATAACTTGATATACGAGTCTACATAATAAAATTCTAGTGAAGATGTAACTTTCCTCATTCTCTTTTGTTTTGTCTGTAATAAATTTTTGCCATGTAGAGTATTGCCACATCATATTGTGGAGTTTAAGGCATATTTAAGTTATAAATCTAGCACTGCTCTAAAATTATTGCTTTGTTTAATTAATTATTGCAACATAGCTACTTTTGTGTTGCAACATTATATATCAAGACATATATAAACAACTATCACAGAACAACCAATACATGAGATATAAATTAGAGTAATCTATGCCACAATTACAGACTTCACATACAAACAAATGTGGTACAAACATACACTCATTTATTGACATGAAAAAGTTTTTGTATTTAGTCTTTCAGTTAACTTTATGATACCTAGTATTATTGAATATGAAAATCTAAAGGCCTCAAAACAAACTAGCTAGAATCACACCTGGCTAGTCAACATATTGTTCACTTAAACCAAGATTTGCCATAAGAACGGAAACATGAGTAAGTAGCTCTCCACCTTTCCATAGTTGTTGAGCATGTTCTCTCCATCCGCAATGAATTGCAACGTATGCCAGCATTTCGATCCACACTTCACCTATTATCTTCCATCTTTCATCAAAGTCCAATGTTTTCAATTGTTGGGCAAGCTTACATCCATCAGATAGCACTGATTGATTTGCGGGCCTTCTGCCTATCCTCTCATACAATAGCTTGCAAAACTTATTCTTCTCTTTAGATTTAGGCCTTTCACTCTCTGATAACCTTTTGTAAAATCGAGTGACCTGGGCACAGGTATCTGTTGCAGGAGGATCCCCATTTGGATAATCCTCATTTGGGAGTCCCACATTGATTGGTTAAGGGAAGGTCATGGGGCTTATATATGGGAGGAGTTCCTCCACCTAATAGACTAGTATTTTGGGCTGCATACTTGCTCCATATATGGTGGCCCATTTGTTGTAAAATTATTGTTGTGCGCAAGCGGAAGCGATCCATAACAATTGGTATCAGAGCCGAAGGTTTTGGGTAGTTAGTGGCTATTTCTTTGAAGCACTTGCTACTATTCTGGGCTGTTGATTTTGGATTGCTAGTTATTGAATATAATAGTTTGTTGGAGCTTGGTTATTGGTGATTTGTGTATCGAGCTTATTTGTGAGAGGTAGTAATGGCTTCATCGTCTACTGTATCTGAGAAGACAGTGACTGTGACAAATGCAAAAATAGATGTTGAAAAATTTGATGGCCGAAATAATTTCGGCTTATGGCAGAGTGAGGTGTTGGACGGGTTGTATCAGCAGGATTTGGATATTGTTCTAGAAGAAACAAAACCAGAAGATATCAGTGCAAGAGATTGGGACAGGCTGAATATAAAAGCTTGTGGGTTGATTCGCTCTTGCTTGTGTAGAGAACAAAAGTATCCGTTCACTAAGGAGACATCTGTAAGCAAATTGTGGAAGGTGCTGGAGAACAAATATATGAAGAAAAGCAATGAGAATCGGCTGTATCTATTGAAGAGATTGTTCCGTCTCCAGTTAAAACCAGGTACGAGCATCAGTTCTCATATTGATGAGTTTAATAAGTTAATTGCTAATTTGTTAAACTTAGATGAAACATTCAAAGATGAAATTAAGGCTATGCTATTGATTGGCTCACTTCCGGATGAATTAGATTATTTATGCATTACTCTTATCCATGGGAAAGATAAACTGTCTTTTGAAAAAGTTTGTTCTGCTTTGTTGAATTATGAAATTCGTAAGAAAGATCAAAGGGAACATAAGGATGAGTCAGTAGATGCATTGACAGTGAGAGGGCGTAGTCATAGTAGGAAACCAGGAAAAAGGAGAAAATCTTTGTCGAAGGGTAGATTAGGAAAAGATGAGTGTGCCTTTTGTCGTGAGAAAGGGCATTGGAAGAAAGATTGTCCTAAGTTGAAAAAGAAAGAAAGGGGCAAGACTATTTCTGATGCATGTGTTGTTGAGTGTGAGGATGATAGTGATTCAGATATATGTCTAGTTGGCATCCATCCACTTCTGTTTCTGATGAGTGGATTATGGATTCGGGTTGTACTTATCATATGTGTCCACATCGGGATTGGTTCTTTCAGTTTGAACAGCTTGATTGTGGAGTTGAGTATATGGGCAATGATGATATTTGCCATACTGCTGGGATAGGTTCGATCCGTTTGAGGAATCATGATGGACTGACTAGAGTTCTGACAGATGTTCGGTATGTACCGAAGTTGAAGAAGAATCTCATCTCTTTGGGAGCCTTAGAATCTAAAGGCTGTGGTATATCTATTCGAGA
This sequence comes from Boswellia sacra, assembly GCA_013180625.2. Lineage (NCBI taxonomy): Eukaryota > Viridiplantae > Streptophyta > Magnoliopsida > Sapindales > Burseraceae > Boswellia > Boswellia sacra. The sequence continues at coordinate 76,307 of SNVD02013895.1, forward strand.
TGGTATTCTGAGGGTCACTTCAGGCGCTCTTGTGGTATTGAAAGGCACTAGGAGAAACAACTTGTATTACTATAATGGTAGTACGGTTACTGGATCAGCGGCTACGGTTTCTGATAATGATGCAGATTCAGAGATTACGAGACTGTGGCATATGCGTTTGGGACATGCAGGTGAGAAAGCCTTATTCAGTTTGGTGAAACGAGGCTTATTGAAAGGTGCAAAGACCTGCAAGCTGGATTTCTGTGAGCATTGTGTTCTGGAAAAGCAGAAGAGAGTGAAATTTGGCACTGCTATTCATAATACCAAGGGTATTCTTGATTATGTTCACTCAGATGTGTGGGGACCTACTAAAACCGCATCTATGGGAGGTAGGCACTACTTTGTTACTTTTGTTGATGACTTTTCCAGAAGAACTTGGGTGTACTGTTTGAAATCAAAAGATGATGTACTTGATGTTTTCCTTAAGTGGAAAAAGATGATTGAGACACAGACTGACAAGAAGATCAAGCATCTCAGAACAGATAATGGTGGTGAGTATTGCAGTGATCAGTTTTTGAAATTGTGTCAAGATGAAGGTATTGTACGTCATTTTACTATTAGAGGTACACCGCAACAGAATGGGGTGGCAGAACGCATGAACCGGACATTGCTGGAGAAAGTTCGGTGTATGTTGTCTAATGCTGGGTTAGGCAAGGAATTTTGGGCTGAGGCTGTGACTTATGCGTGTCATCTCATTAATCGTCTACCTTCAGCTGCTATTGGTGATAGAACTCCATTGGAGGTATGGTCTGGACAACCTGTTTCTGATTATGATTCTTTACATGTTTTTGGTTCTACTGCATATTATCATGTGAAAGAATCTAAGCTAGATCCTAGAGCCAAGAAAGCGATTTTCTTGGGATTTGCTTCAGGAGTGAAAGGATATCGTCTATGGTGTCCTAGTTCGAGGAAGATTGTATCCAGCAGAGATGTGACATTTGATGAGTCTTCAATGTTGAAGAAATCAGAAAACCAGACAAAGGTGAATGGTACTCCACAGTAGGTAGAGCATACTCAGCAGCAGGTGGAGTTTGAAATGACGACATTGAACCCAGTTAGATCTGTCGAGACAGATGATGGTACTCCTATGACAGAGGGAGATTTGGGAGATGATGGTGAGGGTTCTACTCAGGAACCTCAACAGCAACAAGAATCTATTGCAATTGATAGGCCAAGACGTGAGATTCGCAGACCTGCTCGATTTGCTGATATGGTGGCCTATGCACTTCCAATTGTAGATGCTGATGTTCCTTCCACTTATAGAGAGGCAGTCAGATGTTATGAAGTTGATCAGTGGAAGACAGCTATGAGCGAAGAGATGCAGTCTCTTCAGAAGAATGAAACTTGGGAGCTAGCTCAACTACCGAAGGGTAAAAAGGTAATTGGATGCAAATGGGTATATGCAAAGAAAGATGGATTTCCTGACAAGAATGACATCCGCTACAAGGCAAGGTTGGTGGCTAAAGGCTACGCTCAGAGGGAAGGAATTGACTACAATGAGGTATTTTCTCCAGTTGTGAAACATTCTTCCATTAGAATTTTGTTGGCCTTGGTAGCTCAGATGAATATGGAACTAGTTCAACTTGATGTAAAAACTGCATTTTACATGGTGACTTGGAAGAGGAAATCTATATGACTCAGCCAGAGGGATTCAAAGTTGCTGGTAAGGAAAATTTGGTTTGCAAACTGAAAAGATCGCTTTATGGTTTGAAGCAATCTCCCAGACAGTGGTATAAGCGATTTGATCGGTTTATGATGGGTCAGAAGTACACAAGAAGCAAATTTGATAATTGTGTGTATTTTCGGAGGCTACGTGATGGTTCTTTCATTTATCTACTCTTGTATGTTGATGATATGTTGATAGCTTCGACAAATGTCGAAGAAATTGCAAAGTTGAAGACTCAGTTGAATCGAGAGTTTGAGATGAAAGATTTGGGTGAAGCTAAGAAGATTCTAGGCATGGAGATTAGCAGAGATAGAGGGAGAAGCAAGATTTGTTTGACTCAGAAGCAGTATCTGAAGAAGGTATTACAGCGGTTTGGCATTACAGAGCAGTCAAAACCTGTAAGTACCCCACTTGCTCCTCATATGAAGCTCAGTGCATCTTTATCTCCTAGTACAGATGAGGAACGAGAGTACATGTCTCGAGTTCCATATGCTAATGCAGTTGGTAGCCTGATGTATGCTATGGTGTGTACAAGACCTGACATTTCACATGCAGTTGGAGTTGTGAGCAGGTACATGCATGATCCTGGCAAAGGACATTGGCAAGCAGTGAAATGGATTCTACGGTATTTGTTGAGAAATGTAGATGTTGGCTTAGTCTTTGAGAGAGATGATACATGTGGTCAGTATGCTATTGGTTATGTTGATTCAGATTATGCTGGTGATTTGGATAAACGTCGGTCGACAACCGGTTATGTGTTTACTCTTGCAAGAGCACCAGTGAGTTGGAAGTCTACTTTACAGTCTACAGTGGCTTTGTCTACTACAGAGGCAGAGTATATAGCTATAACAGAGGCTGTGAAGGAAGCTATTTGGTTACAGGGATTGCTGGATGAATTGGGAATTGGGCAGAAGAAGATTACTCTTTATTTTGACAGTCAGAGTGCTATCCACTTAGCGAAGAATCCAGTGTTCCATGTTCGTACAAAGCATATTGATGTTCGGTATCATTTTGTGCGGGAAATCATTGATGAAGGAAGAATCTTACTTCAGAAGATTAAGACTGCCGAGAATCCCGCAGATATGTTGACTAAGGTTGTGACAGCGATCAAGTTCAGTCATTGTTTGGACTTGATCAATATTGTACGAGTTTGATCGCGTCATTGGGCGCATTTGGAGGCGTTGCAGTTGTGATAGAGAATATGGGAAAAAGAAGAAATTTGTGATGGGTCGGCATATTCGCCAAGGTGGAGATTTGTTGTTTTGGCTCATATGAAGAAAATCAAGAATCCCACATCGGTAAGTTGTGAAATGTGGGTGTCAAGTGGCCCTTATAAAAGGAAGCCATATGGGAAATTTTTATTGTCCCAAGTGAAATATCCTTCACCCCCCTATATTTGTAAGGTCTCACATATAAGACCTCATAGTTTAAGGGCCTTTCATTAAGGACCTTAAAGTTTGTAATATTTGTTTTTTCCCCTTTATTTTGGGTATTTGTAGTATTGCCCAATTGTTTGGGTAATTATAGTTTGGCCAACTATTTGGGTAATTGCAGTTTGGCCCAATAGTTGTGGTATTTGTATTGTGGCCCAAAAGGTTTGTATTCTCTTTGAAGATAGTGGAAAGTTTCTTCAGCGGCGCCCGAGGACATAGGTATTTATACCGAACCTCGTTAAATCCTGGTGTGTTTTCTATTTCTGCATTGTGGTTGATTGGTTGCCTCTTTAGTTGCTATTATATTCAATTATCTGGCATATTTGTGGTTGTGTATTTGGTTATTCTGTTGGTTATCGTTTCCGCTTGTGCATAACAAGTGGTATCAGAGCCAACCCAAGACAGCAATGTGTGGACTCGTTTGGTTCAGACAAGGATGGTGTTGATGCCCACCGAGGCCTTGTCGTTGTGGAGGATTATCGTTGGTGGTTCAGACAAGGATGGCGCCTACCACCGCCGGGGCCTTGTCTGAGGAGGGGGATTGTTGCAGGAGGATCCCCATTTGGATAATCCTCATTTGGGAGTCCCACATTGATTGGTTAAGGGAAGGTCATGGGGCTTATATATGGGAGGAGTTCCTCCACCTAATAGACTAGTCTTTTGGGCTGGATACTTGCTTCATATATGGTGGCCCATTTGTTGTAAAATTATTGTTGTGCGCAAGCGGAAGCGATCCGTAACAGTATCTCTATACTTTATCTCGCCAATCCCTTGGGGCAGCATAGATGGACATACCACTAGAAGATATAACATGTAATCTGATAAGAATTTATCAATTGCGTGCCCTTGGACGCGATTCTCATGGTCTGGTTCTTCATCAAATTGAGCATGATATAAAATATCAATTGCAATATGCCAGACAAGAAGGCTGTGGTCAAACTCTATATAAGCTGTGCACCAATTGAATTTGTCTTCTTCTGAACCTTCCTTTTTAAGTTTGCCATCACCTTCATGTTCGTCGTCTTTTTCTTGATGTATCCCATCAGCTTCATGTTTGTCATGTTTCTCTTGATGTACCCCATCACCCCGCCTACCCAAGAAGACTTTTCGAAACTTTTTGCCTCGTAGATTAATTTCTTCACCTTTTTCTTTGAGTTTCTCTTAGATTGCTTTCAGCACATCGTCCGTCACTTTTTGCCTCTTTAAGTTCAAGAACTCCTCTAACGTTTTGCCGACAAAAGCTGGCAACTTCTTAGCATAGGAGCGCAATATGCCTGCATTTTCTTTAAGGCAACAATCTAGTAAGTTGTACTGTGCCATGGATCCTGACCACCTCTTTTGATTGCCCACACATGGAGGAATTTGTTGTTACAGATCGCTTCCGCCGCGCACAACAACAATTTTTCAACAAATGGGCCACCATCATGGAATAAGTGTCTAGCCAAAAAGACTAGTCTATTAGGTGGAGGAAATCCTCTCATATATAAGCCCCATGACCTTCCCTTAACCAATCAATGTGGGACTCCCAAATGGGGATTATCCAAATGGGGATCCTCCTGCAACAATCCCCCTCCTCAGACAAGGCCTCGGCGGGTGGAGGCGTCATCCTTGTCTGAACCACCAACGATAATCCTCCACAAAGACAAGGCCCCGGTGGGCATCAACACCATCCTTGTCTGAACCAAATGAGTCCACACATTGCTGTCTTGGGTTGGCTCTGATACCACTTGTTACGGATCGCTTCTGCCGCGCACAACAACAATTTTTCAACAAATGGGCCACCATACATGGAATAAGTGTCCAGCCCAAAAGACTAGTCTATTAGGTGGAGGAACTCCTCCCATATATAAGCCCCATGACCTTCCCTTAACCAATCAATATGGGACTCCCAAATGAGGATTATCCAAATAGGGATCCTCCTGCAATTACGTGCTTGGCCAATAAGAGCATCGTCCAATCCGATCTAAAGAAGTTGAAAAATGCAAGCATCTCAAGAAAAACGGCCCCACCTAACAGCAAAATAGTAACAGTGACATCGGTCGCATCCTCATACTCATGCACATCCATGTAAACTGAGAAGACTACCAGCCCGGTAACAGAGGCGAGAAAGATAGTGCAACGGAGGAAAATTCCCACTTTACAATATAGAAGGGTGGCCTTTGTATAAAGCACATCGTACAAGAACCCTAGCTCAATTGCTACCAGCTGGTTGAATGCTTCTTTAGCTGACTTCTGTCTAACAATAATGTTATAGCAATATGTCCGATCCTCCTTGTTCAGAATAAGATTTGCAAAGAGATACCGAAATTTCTCGAATAAAGAATGAGCTTCAATAAGACAATGCTGAGGCTCCTGATCCTACTGTACATGGGGTTCTTTCGGGGAATTCTCCTTCCTTGATAAGTTTGCAAAGAGATTTTTAAATCTCAGACAAAGAGACCTCTTATTGTCCTCAGTATGAGGGGAACTTTTCTCCTTTCTCTTTTCAGATATAGAAGCAAGCAAGTCATCTTTAAACTTTTTGGTGCTAGCAGACCAGAGTACGTAAGTCCTTTCTCCATACTTGATAAATCCAATAAGAAGCACTGGAATGGCAAAATATGAGAGATATGTACCCGTCCAAGACCGGACAATCACATAAGCTGAGACTGCTGCTTGTTGGGGATGCGATGCAAACTCAGAACAAATTTCTAGAGAAAAATGACTTGTATTAATAGAGAAAATTAATATACAAGATTTGCACAAAAACTCCCCTAAACTATTTCCTAAAGCTCTCCTGGCTCTCTCACTCTCTCATAACTCTCTGGTTCTGAATCGGACTCTCTATGGAATCCCTTACTGATACATGGAGCTCTCCTGGCTCTCTCCTGGAGCTCTCCTGGCTCTCTCCTGGAGCTCTCCTGGCTCTATCCTGGAGCTCTCTTGGCTCCCTCACATACACTCTCCTGGAGCTCTCTTGGCTCTCTCCTGGAACTCTCCTGGCTCCTTCTTGGAGTGCATAAACTCTACAGAACCTTCCTCTATTTATAGGAGGAGTCCTGCACCCAAGTCCAAGGTTAGGTGGGGGTTGGCCACCTACCTCAAGTATTAATCTTGGGTTGGTCACCTACCTCCCATGGGAGGTGCCAACCCTTCACATGGGATTGACTTCCCAACAATTCTCTCCCTCCATCCCATGTGAAGGGGAATACTCATAAAGATACTTAGTCAGCCTCTAATTCAACTATGTCTCTGCATAGTTCTAACTTTCTGGCTCCCCCTTCATCAGTAAGCAGTGAATATTCTGATTCTGGATATTTCTTCGACGGAATCCTACCTCGCTCAGATCGTCTTGGTTGAGGTTCTTCATCTCCAGGAGGTACAGTAGATTGTGGCTCTCCCTGGCTCAACAATCTCTATATTTTCCTCCTCCTGATCTGCTTCTGGAACTTCTTCCCGCACCTCAGAATTTCAACTTTAATTATGGCTCCGGATGATCATTCCATTTTAGAACAATTAATTCACTAAAATGGAAATTGAATTTCAAAAATCCGAGCCCACTGTTACGTCCGGAACGGTCAAAAATGGTGGAATAGCCTCTTCCGGGGCTTAAAAATTCTTTTTATACAATAAATACTAAGCTTGGAAACCTTAAGGACTAAACTGAAATTTCTTAAGGGCTAAACTGAAATTTCAGAAACTAAGGGGGGGTATAGTCATCCACCAGAACTACAGGGGCCAAACTGATATTTCCTAAGGACTGAAATGTAAATTTCAGAAATCCAGGGGGTCAAATGTAATTACCTGGAAATACAGGGGCCAAACTGTAATTTCAGAAAAATATGCTGACGTGGCAGTGTCGGACACGTGTCGATGACGTGGCGATGACGTGGCTCTGCTGATGTGGACTTGCTGACGTGGCAAAAGTGTGCTGACGTGTCGCTGACGTTGGTCGTCTTTTTCCTTGAGACGCGTGTGTGGTGCGTGAGGCGATTGAAGGCCACTCGCAGTGCAGGCAGGCGGCGCGTGCGGCTTCTCTGGACGTCGGATCGATCGCCAAAAAATTGCAGAATGATCAGCACGATGTCACGAACACACAGAACACTTCAAATTCGAAATTCGAATACTTTTCGAAAAATCGAAATTTTCCAGAAACAGGGGACGAATTTTCTCTGAATTTTTTCTCTCTGTTCTGACGTTCCAGGAGCTCAACCTGGCTCTGATACCACTTGTTGGGGATGTGACGCAAACTCAGAACAGATTTCTGGAGAAAAATGACTTGTATTAACAGAGAAAATTAATATACAAGATTTACACAAAAACTCCCATAAACTATTTCCTAGAGCTCTCCTGGCTCTCTCACTCTCTCAGAACTCTCTGGTTCTGAATCAGACTCTCTCTAAAATCCCTCACTGATACATGGAGCTCTCCTGGCTCTCTCCTGGAGCTCTCTTGGCTCTCTCCTGGAGCTCTCCTGGCTCCCTCACATACACTCTCCTGGAGCTCTCTTGGCTCTCTCCTGGAGCTCTCCTGGCTCCTTCTTGGAGTGCATAAACTCTGCAGAACCTTTCTCTATTTATAGGAGGAGTCCTACACCCAAGTCCAAGGTTAGGTGGGGGTTGGCCACCTACCTCAAGTATTAGTCTTGGGTTGGTCACCTACCTCCCATGGGAGGTGCCAACCCTTCACATGGGATTGACTTCCCAACACTGCTTCCACAAATAGGGCGAGAAAGTGCCTCAACCACAACTCATTGTCTTCTAAGGAGTAAGCCGTGATAGTATCCGACCCACCGAGGTGCAACAGAATAAATGGTGCCCAAAATGCTTGGAGTATATATTTGTTATTTGAACAAGTATCACCTTCTTAATCTTCTATTTGGACTTTAGCTAGGTTGCCTAAGGCAACAGTTGCCACCCAGTCTGCTGCCATGTATGATGACCAAACAACAACCTTTATCCCAAATGTTTTTCTGTATTTCCGTTGAGAACCGAACAAGATGAGGATAACTTGTATTGCAAGGCTCAGTATAATTAATCCTCGAATCTCCCATCCATTCCAGAGTTTGCTAACTTTGCGAGAAACTATCTGTACAATTGTTTTGTCTTTCATGATGCTCATACTGTATGTAAGCAACTGAAAGTTCTAGAAAGGAAAACAACATAAACAAAAAAAAAATGATGTTACAATGAGAGAAAAATTTGGAGAGTAGGGATCATATAAACCTTCTGTGAAGAAATCTGGAGATAATTTATGGCTAGAGTAGGTTGTCTTGAAGCAGAAAATCTGGAAATTTTCTGTGCTCTCTTACAAGCATATAAACTGAATTTAAGTGCAGAAACATAGACAAGAACACACCAGAATTTACGTGGTTCGATCCATGATCTACTCCACGGGAGGGATAGAAATGGATTACACACTCTCCTCACTGCACTCTCAGCTTAGAACCACTCTAAGCTCTCTGTTTTTGCTTCTTTTTCACTCAGCTTTCTTTTTCAAGTTTTATATAACTTACATGACCTGCTTTTTCTACATTTACTGCACATCAGTATTAATAGCCTTTTTAGATGGCTGACTATAAGTGTAAATACAGCAACCAAAAAATAGATAGCAAGACGGCTGCAGATAGACAGCAAAAAAATAGCAGACATACAACAATAAAACAGCATACAGACAGCAGCAAAACAGCATACAGACAGCAGCAAAATAGCATGCAGACAGCAGTAAAACAGCAGCATGTTGCTGGTTGAGATGCAGTGGCTTGAGTCACATTGCATCAATTCTCCACCTTGACTCAAGGTCAGTGCATTCTCCCTCCAATTCTTCAATTACACCTTGGTGACTCCAATTAGGCTCAAACAGAGCCTGAATTTTTCTGTTGGGAGAGGTTTGGTTAACATGTCAGCTGGGTTTCTTGCAGTAAGTATTTTCTTCATTGCAACGATTCCTTTTTCTACAATTTCTTTCACAAAGTGATATTTGACATCTATGTGCTTTGCTCTACCATGATGAACTTGATTCTTGATCAAATGGATGGTACTTTGATTATCACAATGGAGTATAAAACTGTCTTGATCAACACCTAACTCCATAATCAGTCCTTTAAGCCACAAACCTTCTTTGACTGCCTCTGTAGCTGCAATATATTCAGCTTCAGTTGTTGAAAGAGTAACCATGCTTTGCAGCCCTGCTCTCCAACTAATTGCTTTTTCCCCAAATTGTGAACACATAACCTGTGATTGATCTCCTATTATCCTTGTCTCCAGCATAATCTGAGTCTACAAATCCTTCCAAAACTCCACCTGAATCATGACCTTTTCCATAACATAATCCAAGAGAAGTTGAACCTCTTAGATATCTTAGTATCCACTTGGCAGCATGCCAATGAATTCTTCCAGGATTACTCATATATCTACTAACCATGCTTACTGAATATGCAAGGTCAGGTCTAGTGCAAACCATTGCATACATTAAAGATCCAACTAAGCTTGCATATGGTATAGAAGCCATTTCCTCCTTCTCCTTTTCTGTTTTGGGACAATCTTCTGCTGAAATTTTGATTTGTTCACCCATAGGAGTGGAAACCATCTTTGCTTTGTTCATGTTGAACTTGACCAGCAATTTTTCTATGTAATCTTTCTGACTCAACCATAATTTATTCTTGGATCTGTCCCGAATTATCTGCATGCCAAGAATCTTCTTTGCAGCTCCCATATCCTTCATATCAAACTCAGATTTTAGTAAATGCTTCAACTTGTTGATACTTTGCTTGTTCTTTCCTATCAACAACATGTCATCAACATATAACAACAAATAGAGATAATCACCACTGCAGAATTTTTGATAGTACACACAATTATCAAATTGACTTCTCTTTAGTCCATTTGCAATCATGTAACTATCAAACCTTTTATACCATTGTCTAGGGGCTTGCTTCAGCCCATAGAGTGATTTTTTCAGCAAACACACATGATTTTCTTTGCCTTTAACTTCAAAGCCTTCAGGTTGCTGCATCAGAATTTTTTCTTCAATGTTTTCATGCAAGAAAGCCGTTTTTACATCCATTTGTTCTATTTCCAGGTCTTCTTGAGCTGCCATTGCCAATAGAAGACGAATGGATGTATATCTCACCACCGGAGAATATATTTCTTGATAATCAATACCCTCCACTTGAGAATATCCCTTAGCTACAAGTCTAGCTTTGAATTTTTCAGGTTGTACTCCATCTATACCAGATTTTTTCTTAAAAATCCATTTGCAACCTATCACTTTAATTCCTTTTGGCTTTGGAATTAATTCCCAGGTCTGATTTTTTACCAAAGAACTCATTTCTTCCCTCATTGCAGCTATCCAATGCTTTGAATTCTTTCCCGTCACAGCATCAATGTAATTTGTGGATTCTTGCTCAAGTTCTTCTCCTACTTGTAAAGCATAGGCAACAATATCAGCTTGAGCAAACCTTTTAGGAGCTTTTATTTCTCTTCTAGCTCTATCTCTACTAAGCAAATAGTCTTGCAACTCTTCTGCACCATTTTCAGAATTTTCATCTTGATCAAGATGAGTTTCTTGCATATCTTGCTGCCCTTCACCATGCTCCACATCATTATCATGTGTCTCCTCTTCAGTTTCTGAATTTTTCAACTCAACATCTTGAGACTTCATCTCAAACTCAAATTCAGCAAGCTGAGATTTATCATACACACTACTCTTGTGATATGAACTTTCATCTAATCCCAAAATTTCTTCTTCCTTGAAAAGCACATCTCTACTGATTATTTCTTTTCCAAGCTCAGGACACCATAATTTGTATCCTTTCACTCCAGGAGGATAGCCAAGAAACAAGCATTTGAGTGCTCTTGGTTGAAGCTTCTCTTGCCTAATGTGTGCATAGGCAGTTGCTCCAAACACTTTCAAGTGATCAAGACTTGGTACTCCACCAGTCCACACTTCTTGAGGAGTCTTCAGCTTTATTGCAGTTGAAGGACACCTATTGATTAAATAACAAGCAGTAGCAGCAGCCTCTGCCCAAAATCTTGCAGGTAATTTAGCATTAAACAGCATGCATCGAACCCTCTCTAGAATGGTTCTATTCATTCTTTCAGCTAACCCATTTTGTTGAGGAGTACCCTTTACCGTTCTATGTCTAACCACACCATGTTCTTGACAATATTTGGTAAATTCTTCCCCACAAAACTCAAGACCATTATCAGTTCTAAGAAATTTTAGTTTCTTGCTGGTTAGATTTTCTACCATTATCTTCCAATGTTTGAATTTTTCTAATGTTTCATCCTTAGATTTCAGCATGTAAATCCATACTTTTCTACTGAAATCATCAAGAAAAGTGAGAAAATACCTGGCACCACTTAGTGACTTAGTCTTGGCTGGCCCCCATAGGTCTGAATGGACATATTCTAGGATGCCTTTGGTGTTGTGCTCTGCTGCAGCAAACTTCACTCTAGTTTTCTTTCCAAAAACACAATGTTCACAAAATTTCAGCTCCGGTAGTTTGTGCTTTCCAAAGACACCTTACTTTTCAAGAATCTTCAATCCTTTCTCGCTAACATGTCCAAGACGCATGTGCCATAAATCAGCTGCATTCACCTCTAATTTTGATGCTATTGCAGCTGCTGCAGAAATTGTTTCACCATTTAGAATGTAAAAGCCATTCTTCTTGTATCCTTTCATGACAACCATGGCTCCTTTTAGGATTTTTAGAACACCATTTTCAGCCTTAGCTATGTAACCATTAGAAACTAACATGCCAACTGATATTAGATTCCTTTTCAAGCTAGGAACATGTCTTACATTTGCTAGTGTCCTCGTCATCCCATCATGAAGCTTCAATTTTATTTCTCCAATACCAGCCACATTGCAAGCTTCATTATTTCCCATGAGAACCTTCCCTTCATTCAATGGTTTGTAGGTGGAAAACCATGACTTATTTGGGCACATGTGAAAGGTGCAACCGCTATCTAGAACCCAATCACCATGTTGTTCTAAATCTGTCACCATTAACACCTCTGCATCATCAAATCCTTGTAAAGCTACAGTTGCATTGCCACTCTCTTCATCTTTTGCTGCATCATTTTTCTTTCTACCTTTCCTATCAGGACAATTTCGTCTGATATGTCCCTCTTTGTTACAATGGAAGCACCTGAATTTACCTCTAGATTTAGATTTTGATCTACCATGGCTACCTTTAGCATTAAAGTTTCTTTTTTCAGCTCTTCCTCTAGCAATAAGGCCTTCTCCAGAGTTGGAACTTTTTCCTTCAATCTTAAGATCTAATTCCTTTGAATGAATTGCAGCAATAACTCCTTCTAAACTTAGAGTATCCTTGCTAAACTTCAAAGTATCTCTAAGCTGGTCATATGTTTTAGGCAGTGAGTTTAACAAAATGACAGCTTGATCTTCATCTTCTACTTTCACTCCTACATTCTCAAGATCTAAACTTATCTTGATAAATTCATCTATATTTTCATCTACTGATTTAGATTCATCCATCCTAAATCCATAGAATTTTTGTTTTAAATAAATTCTATTAGGTAGAGACTTTACCATATAGATTTCTTCAAGCTTCTTCCAAATTGATGCAGCTGTGGTTTCTTTGGACACCTTCCGAAGAACTTGATCTCCCAAGCTAAGAATGATTGTGTTCTTAGCATTCTTCTGAACTTTAGCCCATTTTTCTGGTGTTGAATCTTCAGGCACTTTTTCTTCATCTTCCAAGGCTTCATCAAGCCCCATGTTTCCAAGCAATGCTTGAATCTTCATTTTCCATAAACTAAAATCTGTCTTGCCATCAAATTTTTCTATCTCCATTTTCTGGTTTGCCATTACAACTTCAAGATCTTCTCTCTCAGCAAAGAAACTTTATTTGTTTGAAGCAAACCACCTTCAAATCTTTAAACGTCAACTCTGATACCAGTTGTGAAGAAATCTGGAGATAATTTATGGCTAGAGTAGGTTGTCTTGAAGCAGAAAATCTGGAAATTTTCTGTGCTCTCTTGCAAGCATACAAACTGAATTTAAGTGCAGAAACATAAACAAGAACACACCAGAATTTACGTGGTTCGATCCATGATCTACTCCACGGGAGGGATAGAAATGAATGCACTAGAGAGAATTTGGATTAAACACTCTCCTCACTGCACACTCAACTTAGAACCACTCTAAGCTCTCTGTTTTTGCTTCTTTTTCACTCAGCTTTCTTTTTCAAGTTTTATATAACTTATATGACCTGCTTTTTCTACATTTACTTCACATCAGTATTAATAGCCTTTTTAGGTGGCTTACTATAAGTGTAAATACAGCAACCAGAAAATAGACAGCAAGACGGCTGCAGACAGACAATAAAAAAATAGCAGACATATAGCAGTAAAATAGCATACAGACAGCAGCAAAACAGCATACAGACAACAGCAAAACAGCTGCAGACAGCAGCAAAACAACAGCATGTTGCTGGTTGAGATGCAGTGGCTTGAGTCACATTGCATCACCTTCTCATTTTAATAATACTATACATGGTAAAAGTTTAATGAAATATTTAATAGAATTGTATTCACTCAATAACATGTGTAATACTTCAATTCATTAGTAGAGGCATTTAATTCGGAATTAATAGTTTTACACTCGGGACAGATCTTGGCTTATTTTTTTTGCTATACTCCAAAAAGTATAAAAAGGGAAAAAGGAAAGAGGTCTTAACTTGGGGGCAAAACATAAATTAAGTTTTAAATGAGTTCAAGAAAAAGAGAAATTTCTAATTTCTAAATTTCATTTCTTTGAGTATTTATAGTAAGATTTCTGAAAACTAGAGCACAGCTATTAATAAAGACAAGCAATGACAATAGGTCTATCATTTCTAATTCCTTTTTAAATAGACAAACTAAGAAAGAAGAACATATATAAGCACCTAAAAAGATTGTGTAGTATTTGATAAAGATTGTACAGAATGGTTAAAGAATTATCCAAAGAAGCAGTTTATTAATTAAAAATCATTGAATATTGTGTCAAAAATGATTTTTATAATGTAACTACTACGCAATCTCTAAGGTGTTGCCGAAGCACACGTTGATAGATGTTAAAATTATTTTTTTTTAATTTTAATCTTTTCGAAAAACCTATCACCTATATATGAATTGAAATTTTAAAGCAAAGTCAAATAAAAATCTTTTTAAAACATGTTCTTGTAAAATATGTGTGTGTGTGTATGTTTGTGTATAGGAGAGGATATTTTAACACAAAATTTTGAAACAATTTATTGGCACAAATTTTTAGCCATTGATCTCGCAAAATTTAATGCGTGATATTGAAAGTTAACAAAACATATTTAATGTCATCAACTCATCATTTATCTCAACCATTAGATTTTGTAGATCAATGGTTACAAAATTATGTCTAGTTTTGTGTCAAAAATCTTATATCAAAATATCTCCTCCCTACACACACACACACACACATATGTATGTACATACATACGCAAATGTTATTTTCCACGTGGAAAATATTTTATATATATATATATTATAACAAACACGTGGAAAATAAACTATATGGAACAACATTGAATCCCAAACTAACACCAATATAAAGAAAACTATATGATGAAGCCTAAAATAGAGCAATATATCACTACGTGAAAAATGACTTTTTGCGACGAAATTTTTCGTCGCAAAAAGTTAAAATTTCGTCGCAATAAGTTTTTGCGACAAAAATAAATTCGTCGCGCTCCAGTAGCAATATGTGAGTCGCAATAGGTTTTTTTGCGACGATTCTGGAATTCCTCGCAAAAAGTCTTTTTGCGACAAAATTTTTCTCGCAAAAAGTGGTATTCTGCGACAAATATTTCGTCACAAAAAAGATCACATAACGTCAACTTTTTGCGACAAAATAAAAATTGTCGCAAAAGAGTATATTTTGCGACGAATTCCAATATTGTCGCAAATTGTTAGAAAACAACTCATTTTTTAATAAAATTATTTTAGTTAAAAAAGTTTATTGCGACCAATTTTTTCTCGCTAAATACTACCTTTAGCGACAAAAAATTCGTCGCAATAAATTTTTAACAAAAAAATTGATTATTTTTTAAGAATTTACAGATTTTATTTTTTAATTAGTTATAAATTTTAGAATAAATGACATGTCTCATTACACAACTTAATTCTTTATATTAATAATTTTATTAATTAACAACAAATTACCAAAAATTTATCACAATATATTTTTACAATATATCAACCTTTGTACATAGCAAAATTAAAAAAAAAATACAAAAAAGAGAAAGAAAAATACAAAACTTCATCCTCCAAAAATTCTTTTGTTGTTGACTTTGTATGAATCCTCCAATCTTCAAGTACAAGCCATCTTCAAAATTACCTATTAAAAACAAAAAAATAAAAATAAAATGTTAAGTAAAAATTAAAGCATAAAAAATGAGTTTATGAAAAAAACAATGTTGAAGAAGCAAAGAATTTGATAATGTTGAGAATGTTGAGTTGTATTCCATCTTCAAAAATACCTATCAAATAAAAGACAATAATATCAATCAAATATTAAAATAAATAAAAATATTAAACTATTAAAGAAAATATATTATAACACAAAAGTAAAAGAAAGAGTAAAAGTATTTACCAAATGAAAATATATTATAACACAAAAGTAAAAGAAAGAGTAAAAGTATTTACCAAATGTTGGGAAAAGAAAAGGAGTAGAGAATTGGAAGTGATAGAAGAAAATGAAACAATCCAAAATTAACCCATGTATATATAATAAAAGTTGGATATTTTGCGACAAAATTTTAACCTTTAGCGACGAAAATTTTGTTGCGAAATAGTTTTTAAAATTATGAAAAAAATCAAAGCGGGAAAAAGTTCGCCAAAAATTTTTTTTTGCGACAAAATTTTGATATTTTGCGACAAAATTTTCGTCGAGAAAGAGTTTCAAAATTTTGAAATTTCAAGAGCGGGAAAAAGTCCGCCCAAATTTCATTTTGCGACAAAAATTTTGATCTTTAGCGACAAATTTTTCGTCGCTAAAGAACTTGAAATTTTCAAAATTCTCAAGCGGGAATAAGTCCGCCTAAATTTTATTTCTTGCGACGAATATAAATTCGTATTTCGTCGCAAAAAACCTCATTTTGCGATGAAATTAAATCATCGCAAAACATCATATATTGCGACAAAATATTAATCTTTTTGCGACGAAAATTTCCTCACTAAAAATCTTAAAAAAAATGTTAAAGACTCTTTTATTTGTCATAAAAAGTATACAAATGTGAAAATTATAATAAAAAACTAAGAAGATTTTGAAATTAATCATACTTGGACTTTGATAATTATAAATTTATTTAGTAATTAAATAAATTTATCCAACATAATTAAATTTATTTAATATTAGGTTAAACCATACTTAGACTTGGATAATTATAAGTTTATTTATTAATTAAATTTTCATCCATAATTAAATTTATATAATATTGGATTGGTATTAAATAATTTGATGATAAATTAATAAATAATATAACAACCATATACAATAGAAATATAAAACATCATATGGTATTTAATTATTTTTTATTGAGTATTAAAATGTTAATAAAATATGTACAACAACTCAAGAATTATTTAACAAGTGTAAACAATAGTTAGACATTTATACATATGTCATAGTTGTTATATGAGCAATTACAAAAAAAAAGTTTCTTTAGTGATCAATAAATAATTAATTATTGATATTATAATCATATATGTAACAAAAAGATTCTATTCATTTTAGCTATAATTTATTTTAATTATCTATTTCTTTTAAAAACACTAAAAATATGTTTTACAAATTTAAAAAATTAATTTGTGATGGAGATAATTTAATTATTAACATATAAACGTATGTCATAATTGTCATATGTATTAAAGTGTTAACAAAATACACACAAGTCAACTATTATTAATAAATGTATAATACTTAAACATCTATACATATGACATAATTGTCATGTGCGAGTTATTGAAAAATAATTTTTAATACTTTAATAAATAAATAATCAAATATTCATATTATAATTATTATGTAACAAATGCATTTACTTTCAGTGAATATTTTTTATTATTTATTCATTTTACAAATGCTAACAATTAATATTTAAAATATCTTGACAAATGCAAACCATAAGTTTGTAATAGTTGTAAATTAATAATTGAATATCTATATATGTCATATTTGTTATTATAAGAAATTGAAAATAAGCTTTTCTAATTTGATTAGTAAATGATTACTTATTCATATTATAATTATATAAAAATGTAACAAATTGCATTTATTTTCAAGTATAGAATGCCTTTAAATTAATTATCCATTTTTTTATAAAAATAACAATTATTAAAAATATTTTTACAATTATAAAAAATATTTTTTTCATATAAGTAATTTAATTATTAGACATATATACATATACATATGTTACAAGTATCATATGCATTAAGAATTAAAAATTAGGTTTTGCCATTTACCAGTAAATGATTAATTATTCATATAGTAATCAATATGTAACAAATGTATTTATTTTTTGTTATAGAGTTCATTTTAATTATTTATCTTCCTTAAAATAAACTCTAACAATTGTTTAAAATATCTCAACAATTTACTCAAAGCTATACGATAAAAATTAAAAGTCTAAGAGAAATATATTGTCTAAATTAATACACTTTATAACAAAAAAATAAAAAACATAATTATAGGCAACATTACATGATTATTAATTATTTATTTATTTATGTTTATTTGACATATAATTAAACGTTGAAAAATAAATTAGATTTTTAGAAGTTGGATTTTTTTTTCCAATCTCATTTTCATCAATTAAAAATTAGTCATGGTAATAAGTTTATCATAATTGTAATTTAGCAGTTAGACATATATAAATCACACATAAATTAGATTATATATAAATAATTAGCAATAAATTTTATGCTTGATTATTAGATTATTAACGATTCATATCACACACACACACACGCACACACACACACACACACATATATATAGAGAGTTTATTTTAATTATTTATCTCTTTTACAAACACTAAATTTAGAATATCTTAATAGTTTTTCACATTTAAAAGCATGAATGGAATCACAAATGGTCTTTTTTTTTAATAAAAATTTGTATGAATATCCAAATGACCTTACTATATTTAAAAATTGTCAATTTATATAAAATCAAATTAGATTTTTAATACTTTCTTTATTCTTTTTTTTGTCATTTTTTAAACAAAGACTTATATATTAGACGAACCACGAACAAAGAGAAGAAAGCAAAAGAGGAAAGTTATTAAGTTTTAATTTTAAAAAAATAACTTTTTGTGAGGAATATTTTCTCGCAAAAGGCCATATTTTGCGAGGAATACATATTTTCGTCACAAAATGTCCAGTATTGTCACGTGTTCATAATAAGTTAGACAGGCTTTTCGCGAGAAATTTTTTTTCGCAAAAGGTTAACTTTTTTGCGAGGAATTTATTGTCGCAAAAGATCACATTTCGCGACGAATCAAATTTTCGTCGCAAAATATCCAATATTGTCAAGTGCATAATAAATTAGAATGGCTTTTTGCGAGGAATTTTTTGTCGCAAAATATGACTTTTTGCGTGGAATTTTTTGTCGCAAAATATGACTTTTTGCGAGAAAATTTTCGTCGCAAAATATGACTTTTTGCGTGGAATCTCGTTTTTGTCGTAAAATGTCCAGTATTGCCACGTAAGCATGGTAAAATAAAATGACTTTTCGCGAGGAGAGGATATTTTAACACAAAATTTTGAAACAATTTATTGGCACAAATTTTTAGCCATTGATCTCGCAAAATTTAATGCGTGATATTGAAAGTTAACAAAACATATTTAATGTCATCAACTCATCATTTATCTCAACCATTAGATTTTGTAGATCAATGGTTACAAAATTATGTCTAGTTTTGTGTCAAAAATCTTATATCAAAATATCTCCTCCCTACACACACACACACACACATATGTATGTACATACATACGCAAATGTTATTTTCCACGTGGAAAATATTTTATATATATATATATATTATAACAAACACGTGGAAAATAAACTATATGGAACAACATTGAATCCCAAACTAACACCAATATAAAGAAAACTATATGATGAAGCCTAAAATAGAGCAATATATATATATAGAGCATAAGAGTACTACTAAGTAGGGGGCAAAAAAAGCATGCAAGGTTTTCGATCCATTGCCATTTCATATATGTGTATAGAATTTTCACATTATTTCATTAATAGGTGCCTAACAGATAAATCATATGTTTGAGTGATAAAAATATAATACAAACTTGAATAGATAATAACAAGTGAAAAAATAAATTACAGCAAGTAGAAGTTTAATAATGCTTTTTTTAATTATCTTACACAAAAAGTTGAAGACATATTAAAAGAAAAACATGCAATTTTAATCTGAATTTCCATCTCTCTGTCTGTTTTTTCATTTGTTTCTAACTTTTATCCAAACCAACATATTGTTTGCATCATTTAATTTAGCTACAAATATTTATAGAGTATGTCATTGGCTATATTACTCGACAAGTACCAACAATCAATCTCTTGCAACATAGTAATTACATATATACATATATATATATATATATTCAACACAATTTAATAACTAAAGTTGCTAATTTTTAGTTGTCATTGACTATTAGCTTTTATTCTCTATAAACCTCACAATTATTGAATTACAATGAAATTATAACAATAACTTTGAATTTGAATATTTTTATGTTGTAATATATAGATTAACCCTAGATATATACGCTAACTATTTTGTCAGACATAGATGATCAGCACTGTGTTTCAGATGACCTTGTTTTAGATAACTAATTGCAGTAAGGAGCTTGTGTGACCTATGAAAAATAACAAGAGAAAATGAACGTAAATATATATGTATGAGGTCATATGAAGTATAATGTGCAAATCTTCCAATTATATTCGTGATAAAACAACCCACTTACCTAGAAAAGAGAAGCTGCAACCATAGGACTTGTGAGCTAGAGCTTAAGCTACGTCCCCCCGGAACTGAATGTTAATAATTCAATAAACAGGTGAAGTAATTTCTTTTAATTAAAGCCATTTATAATGGAAATTCAAGTGAAGAAGTCACAAACCAAAGCAAGCAGAATAAGTAGTGCAGGTATAGCATTAGAAATACTCTGGGATTCGAATCATAAGATGAAGTGTTTAGTACTTCTGGTATTGTTTTTGGAGTTCTATTTTCTCTTTCAAAAGCGAAAATTGGAAAATTAAAATCTTTGTTATAGCCCCTTTTGTTTAAAAAAATGATAATAATTAAAATACCAATGATTATGTTGTTAAAAAAGCTATGAGACTCATTATTCTAATTTGTCGTTGTTTTAATTAAATTTAAGTACTTTCAGCTCTCCTCTCCATCTTTTTGTAAATTAATTGCGTGACCACTCAAAGAAGTGTGCTTTCAAATATTTTACGAGGACGGACCAGCTTGTGCAGGAAGGGTTAAAGTACTTTTTCATTAAAAAGCTGGAAGCAGGTGTTTGTCAAGTGAAAATAATTAATTATATAATTGGATTGGTAATGAAGCAATGAATTGATGCAAAGAAGGAAAAAGTAATTCAAAGAAACATTTTCAATTAGACTACACTATTAATATATGATTTATGAATGCTGCAGAAGCCAGTGATGGAGAACATTTACGTTTCCTAAGCCAAAATAGGAAGAATCAAAGAGGCAATTAATTAATGCATGTGAGTTGTCAAGGCACTGTGAAGGGCTATGTGGAGACGTAGGCCTGAGATTCTATGCCTTGATCAGGGAAGGAGATGCATCTGTGAAAGTGACTTGCATACTTCCCGTCTAGGCTTATTGATTAAAATGCCATGTTATGTTTATGGCTTGTGCTAGTTAGCCATTCCTAGTATTGTGATTGCCAATTATGTTCGCGAAAATATCATCTCTACTCGTTGGAAATATTATTAATATATCCAGTAACGTAATAACAGTTACATTGTATAGATAGGGTCATACAATTAGGATGGATATGTTCTTAATTAATTAATTGTCTTTGTGTGAGAGGGTTTTTGAGTTACATTAATTTATTTGAATCAACCGAACCCCATTGGGTGATTGATTGACTATTTTGTTTTAGACTACTTGTGCCATTTTATAAATCAAGCTATTTACTTTTTCTTGTGTGTATATTAAGCATTGTAAAATTAGAATAAGAGTATTGTTATTTGAGCTTCCATAATCTCTCTTTAAACCCCTCTTTTGATAGAAAATAATTGTAAATTATGAATTATAAATATATAAAAAAGATTATCTAGGTGTCCCAAATAAGTTAATACCTAGCATACATAGATTCTTTATATCTTTTAAATTTGATAAAAAAAAGATAGAAGAGATAAAATATATATATATTGGCTGACGACAAGAATCACCCACCCCATTGTTATTACTTCTTTTCTTTATTTCTTTTTTTTTAAAAAAAATTATAGGCGCAGCCCATAAGAGGGAATGGCCCTGAGTCCAAACCGAAAGTTAGTTCACCAGTCCATCAAAGCATCGAAGCCCCAAAGCCTCTAGGGGCGGACTGTGACGTATTTGCAGAGGCCAATAAAACCCATGAGAATCCATGATCACCACTTTCCCTTTGCTTCTACCCATTTGCATGCATCCTACAATTTCCATCCTTTATGTTTTAATTACTTGTCTTGAAGACTTGAACAAAATGTGTAATTGCTTATGCTTGTATTTCCATTCCCTCCAGCAGAAGGTGCTGTCTGATAGGCACCTCGAAATTATGGGATGATATTGGTTAAATAAAGAGGTTGAAAATGCAAATATGCCTCTTTTCTAAGCCAAAAGAAATTGTATTATTATAATTATCATTGGTATTAAATAGTATAATTAATTTTTAAGAAGGTTCTAAAATGTATTTGTTTTTGAAAATATTTTTTATTAGAGATTAATATTCTTAAACCAGCCTAAAATCTTAATTAGCTAAGACAAGTACCAAATCTCAATAGTTAAGACGAGTATATATTTATAATATCAAAATATAGACTCCTATGAAAAAATGAGAATTAACAAACATTTCTCTATATTGTTTGGGCTTCAATATTTATCTATGGAAAACCAAAGTTTCCCATGCTCACCTAGTAGCCAGTAGGGGTGTTCGTTCGTTTCGATCCGATGGATTTAGTTAATAACCAATGCCTCTTTTTTTTTTTTTTGAAAAAGTTACTTAGTAAAATAGATCCAAAAAATTATAATGTATAAAAATCCGAGGGGCATACCCCAAGAATTACAAATAGGACATAAAGTTCAAACAAACAATCCAACAAAAGATAAAAAATAAAGGCCACAAGCGGCCTAAACAAAGTAAAAAAAGGCCACAAACGGCCTTAACAACATAAATGAGAAATGACCACAAACGATTTAAATCAAAAAAATACAAGAGCTTTAACCCTTCTTGTTTTTCTTCTTCTTACCCTTTCGTACAGGGGTAGCCGGGGTGTCCGAATGATCATGATCAATCCTATTAGATTGATCTTCATCACTTAGCCTATTTAAAGGCTCAAAACGAGAGGAAGAAGACTCAGGAGGTTGTTCTGTATTTATTCGCCCTGATGAAACGGATGCCTCACGATTAATAGAACACTGGATAGTACCTAAAAGCCTACCCTGGTCGGTCGCAGAAGGAGATAAAGAGTCAGAATCTGAGGCTGACTTTGCGCTCGAAGTTGTAGCCGTCTTAAGAGGAACAACTTGCACTAGAGAATCTGCTGGAATAGCAACAAGTTTTGAACTCTCAACGGCCTTTGTCACAACCTTACCCGAATTCAAAGGGGTACCATCAGAAGAGGTGCCATCAGGGTTGCTAGCCTTATTCTTATCCTGACCTAAAAGCTTTGCCGGTTCCAAACAACGGTGTCCAAACTTATAACATTTGGAGCAACATTTTGAAACCCACTCATACTCAACTTGAATTTGGATGGGCTCAGGAGAAAGCTTGCATATGAACTCAAAGTTCTGAATTAGAGGGTGTTTTGCATCGAGAAGAGCATATACCCTCGCATACTCCAATCTGGAAAGATCAGAAGTCGTCTTGTCACAATATAAAGGTTCTCCAACCATGCTAGAGACAATGCTAAGACCTTTGGTTGTCCACAAAGGGAACGGCAGGCCATATAATCGGATCCAAACAGGAATATATCTCAATTGATTTGTATTAAAATCTAAATGCGGGTTCCAAGGTTGTAAGACAATTGTTTTACCTCCGAACATCCAAGGATCGCGAGCAATGATGTTATGAACCTCTTTCTCCGTTTGGAAGCGGAAGATGAGAAACCCGTTGTTTGTGGAACAGACGTCCTCCAAGCCGTTAGATTTCCATGCACGCATGGCCAACGAGCGAGCAGCATGAAAATGCATCACATATCCCGGAAAGAAACCAACAAGACATCTACGCCATTCGGCCACATTTTCATCGACGATGTCATCTGGGATCTCAAGCATTGTACCCGATTTCTTGGGAGTAATCCGCAGTAGTTTGCATCGACTACTCGAATCAGTAATCTTAACTTTGTCGGCCCAATTAGCCTTAGGCGAATCCATAGACCAAACCACAAGGAATCAGGAAATCGACCAAGAGGCAAAGTTGCATGAAATAACCTGAAGAACAATCTGGGCGGGGCTGATGAACAGTGTGTCCGGTATTATGTATAGTAACCACCGCGGTGAACAGTATTGTCGGAATTGAAGAAGCGGCGATTTGAGGGGTTTGTGGTTGGAATCAGATGACGACCAAGAAGGGAAAGTTGGTCAGTGTTGCCCGATCTACTAGATGGTGGCAAAGGTGAGATGCAACTCGCCGTTTTATGATGAGATGCGGTGGTGAATAGTAAATCCAAAAATTTTAGGCCACGAACGGGGGTGCTACCAACCGAAACAGACGGCAGTGATGAAGGAAAACTTGTAGAATATTGCCCGATCTAAGAGAATTTGATGGAGGTGAGATGCCACTCGCCGGTGACAGGCGACAGGCGACGGTGAATAGTGAACAATCCAAAACTTTGTGGCCTTGAACGAAGGTGCTGCAGTGCGAATCTGGTGGCGCTGATGAAGGAAAACTTGTAGATCGAGTCAAGACCAACACGATGATGGTAAAGGTGGCATCCCACTAGCTCGTCATCGGTGATGAATAGTGAAATTCGAAACTGTTTTTTGCAATTTTAACCGTTTTTCGGTCGAAAACTGAGGGCAGCCCAGAAGAAAAGTTGTCTTAGGATATCTCGATTTATAACATATGTAGATCTCAAAGGCTGATTCGCAAATTGGCCGGAATGAACAGTAACTCCGACGACCCTAGTTGAGAGAAAATTTTCTACCCCCCCCCCCCCCCCCCCTCCCCCCCCCAAACCCCTCAAAAATCAATCCACTCTAACAATGATCAGTTTACAAATTTTTCAATCCATTCCAATCCGATTTTAGAAAAACATCATCCAATCTGACTCAATCCGATCCAATCTGATCTTTAAAAAATTTAAAAAAGAAAAAAGAAAAGTCTACTATGATCCAATAATAAACACAAGTTATTATATAAAAATAATGATAATATGAAGTTACCCGGTAAATTAAAATATTGGTAAACCATAATATAATAAATAAAAATTCATTTATAAAATGATTAATGTTCCTAACTAAAAACAATAATAAAAATTTAAATCATTCTAATACAAATATTGTAATTTAAATAAATTTATAGGACTCCATGCAATAAGCTATCATGCATAAAATGGGACTTGCAAAAATTTATTACTACATAATTGTATTAACTCAATGTCATCCATCATATTAAAGAATACCTTGCAATCATGAAGAAATAATTAATAAGTAACTAATAGTTTTTATATCGAGATAAATATAATTGACATGAAAAACAATTCATGAAAAAAAAATAATAACTAAATTATATTTATACTTTCCATTACACATAGCATAGATGCATTATATTAATTATTATCAAATGTTAATTTTAATTTTTAGATATTACATAGTTAATTTTATTACTTATTATTTAGATTGGATCGGTTTATGATGGATTTTTATAATAGGATTCGTTATCCGATCTAATTAATTCCGTTTTTTAAAATTTCAATCCAATACAGTCCGTCAATTGATGAAATCCAATCAAAATTGGATCGGTTTGGATTGGATCGATCGGTTTGAGTGGATTCGATTGGATTTTGAACACCCCTAATAGCCGGTACTCATTAAGGCATCTCCTTATGGAAATTGTGAAGAAAGAGAACGCTAAAGCTAATGAGGGAAAAAGAAAAAATATAAGTCACAAGGAAACAATGATACCGCTCACAAATTATCCATAACATGATAATCACAAAAGAAACAAGTGCTAGTGAGTGCATTGCATCGTAGGTAGATGCTCGTGTTTTTTTTTTTCTTTTTTTCTCTTTTAATTAAGAGACCTACCCCATAAGGAGGATTGGGCTTCAGATCCAAATGCAGAATACTATGGTCATCATATGTCTACGTCTTACAGTTGGCCTAAAAGCCTCTTGGACTCGCAAGCCATTACATAGTTTGGGTAAAGTCCCTTCGCAAGATGTGAAGAAGCAGCAAATTACAACCTTCGTGTCAAACTAGTGAATAAACACATGGGATACAATAGGTCAAGGCCAAATTTGCCACTCTCTTGTTATGAAGTCACCAATTTCCTTCGCTTAGATGAAGTCCATTGCATGCTAGCTTGAATTGTATCTACTATTGCTCATGCATAGCTATTCCCTTTCCATGCTGTCAGATATATAAATAACCTTAAGATTGAGGGATGAGATCAGTAGAAAGTGCCTTACCTAAGGCAAAAGAAAATATTGATGTTAACTTAAGTTCTTTCAAAATTTTAAGCTAGTCTATTTAGTCCAAAAAGAAACCATCTGATGTGAAAATTGCAACTAGTAGATCTCACGAATATTAGGAAAAGTAATGGTCAATAGATGATGCATGTTGGGAAAATCTTATCACCAAAAGTAGTGAGCAAATTACTTTATGTTGCTTAATAAATAAATGAAAACACAAGAAGAAAAAGAGAGAAGAGTTATAAAAGAACATATGTAGATAGATGGAAGCTCACCAAGCAAATGTCCAACCAAGCTATGGCCGCAGCACATTTTTCCAGCTACAATACAATTTGTTTGCTCTCAGCCAGAATTTCAAAAACTTTTCCACCAGTTGGGATGCCAGGTAATAAGATATACATTTTGAAGAGTCAAAGAATGCTTTGATGTGCTTTCTAATTGAGCAATCAAGAATTGGAAAGTGAGCAGAGTGCAATTTCAAGGCATAACTAGCCAGTTTGATTCTTTGAGCATAAGATATACCATTTGAATCCTCCCCTGTACGCTTCAGATCAATATCATTCTTATGAAAAGGAGACTGTCCCATGGTTCAAGTTGGACAGAAGACTGCAATGACATACCCATTGCCAACTAATTAACTAAGTTTCCAGTTCAACTAATTAACGTATTAGAATGACATCAACCACTCAAACAAACCACTCAAACAAACCATGTTAAGGCTTTGTCCATACCCTTTTAGAAAGTAAAGAACGTCATTCTGCCAGCCTAGAGCTGTGCATATAATAGTTTCAGAGAGATTCTTCGATAAATTCATGATACGTGCTTTGAACTTGCTTCACTGCATTAAATCAAAATATTAAAATCCAAATTTTCTTAATAGGAAACAGGCATTTAAGTATCCTCTGGCCAAAAAGACAACAAAAAACAAACCTCTATGGGCCAAGAAGGATTCTGCAGATGAAATTTTTAGCAAATATATGGGAATTTACTAACATAAGCTACACAATTTAGACAATGGTAAGAGAGTTCTGTGGCATGCTTTACAAGAATAATTTTGCAAAGAATAATTTTGCTAAAATGGTCCGATCTAACTGACTTTCAGTAGCCCGAAATCGAAAGAATAGCACATTTGGGGCAAATGAAGAAGAAAAAAGAGTGTACAAAGGATGACTACCAAATTTCCCAAAGACCTCATGTCCAGAAAAATTAAGATAAAACAGAGTACTTTGAAATAATCATCGATTGGGATTCTTTGATTAAGCACAGTTCTTCATTACTGTTGTTCCTATTGTCTTCTAATTAGGTTGAGCTCTCTGTTTCAAAAGCTTCATGGAAAGTTTTTGCATTTGCCCAAATAAAGCTGGTTGTTTAATATCATAGGTTCAGTCCTGAATATATTTATAACATAGGTTAATATGATAGTGCAACTAGAAGACTTGGCTAATATTCATCCTCGAAATGGTGACTAAAACAAGGACAACCAAGCAATGTTAAGACGCTAGAAACTACTCAATTTAAGACATCAAAGGTCAAGAATGTTGTGAGTCAAAGGAGCTTGTTCACACCTTCATGGTGGCCGATATCAAACATTGCTTTCAAACAGTAACCTGTATCCATATCCTTTTGTAGGAGCTTGAAAATCTGCAAGAATTTTCAATGCAAGAAGATTCTTGAGGAATCATTTTCCAACCAAGATAATTATATGCAGAGAAAATCATGGAAATAGTAAAAAGCTTTTCCCTTAAAAATTCCTCTTACTTTCTAGCATTGTCATAGTGCAGTCATACGTGAGCCTAGAATCCAAGGTCTGCCAGCTTGCACAATCTTAAAGACTCTAATCAAAATATGACATCAAAGCAGCAAATCGCTGCTGCAATTCAAAGGAAATATATCGCACCTTCATTTGTGCCTGATATTGAACATTGCTTCACACAACAACTTGTATGCAGACATATCTGTTTGTTTCAGCTTGCAAATCCGCGTGAATTTTCTATGGAAGAAGAAACTGATAGTGAATCAGCTTGCAATCAAAACACTTCCATGCAGTAATAAATATGGAAACAGTATAAAAAAGTTCGTAAACAACTCATCATGTACCTTTTAGAATTCTCCTTTTCTTATTAGATTACCATCTTTTCTTTCCCCTCTAGGCAAATCCAGATCTGCAATCCCACCAGCGTTCCATTCGGAAAGATACTCCCATGAGACAAGAAATATTGTATATTGGCTGAATCTGACAAGAAACTTACATGATTCAGATGAAAAACAACAACATAATCCATTTATGAAAGACTGAAAAGAAAAAAATGAAAATGAAAACAGTTATAAAGCATCATAATTAACAAATTTGTGCTTTCTAATTGAGTAATCAAGAACTGGAAACAGAGCAGATATCAGCTTACAACAATTATTCAGGCAAACATGTTAAGGCTTTGTCCATACCCTCTTAAGAAGAACCTCGTTCTGCCATCCTTGTATCATACATCATTGTTTGGGAGTGATACTTCAATAAATTCATCCCAAGTTGAATTATCTTCCCTGAATCAAATCGAAATATCAAAATCAAGTAAAAGTATCCTAATAGCCAAAAAGACAATGAAAACAAACCTCTGTGAAATAGAAGAGGATTCTGCAAAGTAAATTTGGCGCAAATCGAGAAGCCTACTAACATTAGCTGCATCAATGACACATCAATAAGAGGCACTCAGTGAGATGTTTAACATTTCAAATTATTTCAAGAGTAATTTTGCAGTCATTTATTGCGAGTCAGTGGAGATTTGTCACACCTTAATGATGCCTGATAGTAAAAATTGCTTTCACCTAGTAACTGTTATGCATATCATCCTTTTGCAGCTTCAAAACTTTCGAGTATTTCCAACCGAACAAGAAATACTACAACCAAGTTACCTTCTAATGATGAGAATATTGTGCATGCTAAAGATGGAAACAATACAAAAATTTTCTTTTAAGATTCCTCTTACCCTATAGCATTGTGCTGATCTCATCCATGGAATCCAGGTCTGCTAGCTTGTAGCATCTTCCATATTCCTGTATCCTGTCAACTGTAATTAAAATTAAACAAGAATTATTCAGACATAAAAGAAAATCTGAACTCCCACCACTCTTCTGTAGAGCAAAATATTTACCTGTGACAAAAATATTGTTTCTAATCAAACTGTGTCATCCACAACCTGAAGTTTCACCCAAGGAAGCAGCCACAGTGCTAGCTACAGAATCTTGTACTAGTACAAGAATACCTGTGGCAACAGATGTATCTCTCCAGAAAATTTTTAATGAAGGTAGTTTCTCTTCTTTTCTTTTTTTTTCTCTCTCTCTTATTCTTGTTGTTAATTTGCTTAGTAGGAAAATGGCAGGTTACTTCTGAATAAATGTTAGCCCATTAGTGCTTTTCTCTCATTGTGATTTAGCAGCTTTTACATTTCTAGTTTATAGTTCATGCAACATGTAAGATCAATTAATATATCAATTTTACAAGTGGGAAATAAAATGAAAAGTTTCAGCAAATTTTGCGTAAAAATTTTGATAAGACTACAATAATTGCAGAAACAATAAAGATCAACTGAAGAGACTATATTTCAAAAAGTTACACCAGCTGGTGACATCCAATGAGAAATCAAGTATCTGCCCCTGTAACATTAAATCTTCAAATTAGCGAGAGAAGAATGAAGCACAGAAAAATGTTAATACGATAGTAAAAATATTAACCCTTAGACATCTATTTGTCACTCAGTCTAATGGAGTTTATTGTATATGTTGCTACCATAACTCAGAAAAGAAATTTAGAATTAATTGTCCATCCAATGCAACAAGGTATACAATGCAAAATACCTGAACAAAGATCCAAACTAGTCATCATTATTATTAATGCCACCAGCGCTCAATGATGATACCAAAACTTAGATTCAGGGCTGAAAGATGCTTGGAGAACTTTTTGATTACATGATTTACAGCTACAAACAGAGAAAGAGATTGACATCTACAATGACATAGATCATTGTCTGCACCATGACATTCAAATTCATATTTTGCACTTGTGACAGTAAGCAGATAAGAAATTTCAGCCAAAACTTACAAAACCAATTCGTACAATATCTGACAAAGCAATAGCTGTGGAATTTCACTGATCATAAATAAAAATAACTAAGAACAAATAAAACAGAGAATGGGAAGAAGAATAACTACCTGAGGATTCATGATCTCAACTGCCGTCCTTTTGCACAAGCTCACCATCAATTGCAATGTTGGGAATGTGAGAGATTTTGGACCACTCCTTTCCTGTGTTCTTGTTGTGAAGTGCATTTAGACGAGAGCAATTATACATCTTCAATTTCCTCAGTGTAACAAGAATTTTAGCTGGCAGGGCTTCTAATTTCTGGCAATGTCCAATTGTCAATGATTGAAGGCATGGCATGATTGTAATATCTTCCCAATTTACCCACTCATCCATAGAATCAAACTTAAGAGTTCTCAATTTTGGGAAGGCAGTACCAGTGATGGGGCTAGTGCTAGCGCCATCAATTGGCTTAACTAAAAATTCCTTACCCACACATTTCACTTTCTTCATATTTGATATACAGAGTGTTTCAAGAAATGGTAGCTCTCCTATAGCAGTCAAATCCTCAAATTCAAGGCAAAATGATAGCTTTAACACCTTCAGCTTTTCCATCCTCTTCAATCGTTCTAGGGACATAGTTTGGCCAATATAATACTGCACCATTAATTCCTCTAAATTTGGAGGGGGATCTAAGTCTTTGAAAAGTGCTTCATCATCAACATGTGTTAACCCATCGAATCTTAGACACAATCCAACAAGACTTTGCATTTCATTAAGTTTAGCATTATTCACCTCATCTTTATCACTCACATTTCCCAAACCAGTTATGATAAGAAATCCTTCAAGGTGATTCAACTTTTCCAAAACCTTAAGCTTACATGCTCTCTTATCATCCTTTTCATTGCTCACAGCAAATTTGCTTAATGTTCGAAGACAAGTTAATTGCACAACTTCTTTCGGCACATAACTTAGAGGAGTGCCATAATTTATCAAATGCAAGAGTTTGGTTAATTTTCCTATCCCAGGTGATAGATTTTTAATTAGATTGTCACAATCACTAATATTCAAGGTTTGTAGACTATTTAACTCCCACAATGCCTCAGGTAATTCTTTAATGGCTTTATTACGAGATAAATTTAGATATCTCAAATGTATCAATTTTTTTATTTCTCCTAAAATATCTTCAAATGAACAACCACTCAAATCTAATGTCCTCAAA
The DNA here is from genome assembly GCA_013180625.2 of Boswellia sacra. Classification (NCBI taxonomy): domain Eukaryota; kingdom Viridiplantae; phylum Streptophyta; class Magnoliopsida; order Sapindales; family Burseraceae; genus Boswellia; species Boswellia sacra. The sequence goes on from SNVD02013895.1 coordinate 107,649, forward strand.
CATGTCAATTGCTCAAATAACTTTGATAAATCCACTCCAACCTTAGAGTTGATCCTACATTTAATCAAGCTTAACAATTTTCCTTTTTTAAAACATGAGGTAGAAGTTGACTTCTCTATTATCTTTATGTGTCGGACTTTCTCATAAGAACTATTGAATTGGAACCCTTTACGGCCATCAACCTTTATCATACAACATTCATTCTTTGCTAGGAACTGAGCAAAATCATGTACTGCATCAGGCATCTTACAACTTATTATTTTATTGTTATGCTCACTTCTTTTAAAATCGTGAAAGAAAGAGCGCATAGCTAAATTATGAAAATACTTCTCACCAACATTTTCCATGTTTTCATCTTCTTTAAGATAACCTTGCGCCATCCATAATTTGATTAATGTATCTTTCTTTAACCTATAGTCTTTTGGAAAGATGGCACAGCATGAAAAACATTTTCTCAATTTAGTGGGTAAATCATAATAGCTCAATAATATAGACGAGAAAAATCCTTTTTTCATGTCTTCTAATTTCCAGAACCCACTATCTAGGATTTTTTTCCACTCTTCTGCTCTTGTTTTCATTCTTACGAGGCCTCCTAAAACCTTTAAGGTGTGAGGCAAGCCATTACACTTGCTTACAATCTTTTTACCAATTGCTTCTAATTCATGAAAATCTTCGCAGTTACTTCTTTCATGAAATGCAATTTTACTAAACAATGACCAGCAGTAATCTTCATGGGAGAATTTCCCTAGTGAGATCAGGTTGGTGGTTCCTATCATTTTTGCAACATTTCGTTCATGTGTGGTCACCAAAATTTTACTTCCTTGACCACTTTTTCTAAGAAAATGTCTGATTTCTTTACAATATTTAATCCTTTTTATCCGCAGATCATCTAGGACAAGAAGAAACTTCTTTCTCTCAAAAGATTTTTGTATTTTTTGTAGCAAAATGTCTAACTCATCTTGATTTGGTATCACACTATTAAGATGTTTAAGAATTGCTGTAGCTATGCCAATCTCATTTGAAAAATTAGAGACGCACACCCATATTTTCATATCAAAACGGGTGTTTACTTAGTGTGAAAAACTTGTTGAGCAAGGGTTGTCTTTCCACTTCCTCTCATCCCTACAATGGAAATGATAGGAAAGATTGGCCCTTGACGCCTCTCACTAAATAACAAGTCTAGCAATTTTTTCTTTTCCTCCTCTCTTTCACAAATATTAAAATCTGGTAAATCAATAACACTAGAGGCATCTGATTCTGTTAAATCAGGTTCTTCAATTTTGCTAAAGTCATATTTATCTGTTTCTGTGGCCATAATATCTAGTGTTTTACTTAGAACTTTAATCTTGGCAGCAATGTGGCTAAGCAAAGCAACTTCCCTACAATAAGAGAGATTGCAAGGCATGGAGCAACATACCTTTGAGAAAGACTTGGATGTATTTCCGTCCCCAATTTTTCTGATTGTTGTGCTCCACTCTTCCAGTGCATCCTCTAAGTCGTAGGATGCATCTTTCAGCTTGTCTAACCAATTTCTGACACCCTCGTTTTTCATATGTCTGGTCTCTGCATCTCTAAGCACAGATCTAATTTTCAGAAAATTGCTGGTCAGCTGTTGCAGTACTTCTTTCCAATCAACCACAATTTTCACACCATCTTGTAGTGAAGCCAGTTGCTCCAAGATTGTGGAGACAAGCGCTTCAGCCATGGTCAAAGATGACTGTTGATTTAAGAAATTAAGTTGAGAAATTGAAAGATTTAGCATGTGCTTTTGTGCTGACAATGCTAGCCCTTTATATCGAGTTCTTCTTCTGATGCCTTAACGCAACATTTTGCTTTGATGCCAATCAAGGTATCTAGATTTGTCCAAGAAATTCTCCTCTTCTTCTTCTTTTTTTCCCCCCTTTTTCTGTTCCCATATTCTTTTCTTTTGTGATTCATTTTGCTTTGATGCTAGTTAAGGTATGCAGTTTTATCCAAGCAATTCTCTTTTTTCTTTTCCTTTCTCCATGTTCTTTCCTTTTGCAAAAGTTTTCTTTGGTTTGTAGACGAAGCTATTTAATGAAAAGCACCTTGAGAATGAGGGATGGAACTGTCAATAAAGAGGCTCTTAATCAGCTGGTTCTTCATTTCGAGCAGTTAGTCAATGCTGTGAAGTGCTTTCTAATTCAGCAATCAGGAATCAGGAAGTGATCACTGACAGGGAATAATTAACCGATTTGATCGTTATACATTCTCATACATCATAATTCACAAATTTGTGCTTCCTAATTGCGAAATCGAGAAGTGAAAACAGAGCAAATATCAGTTATAGGCTAGAACCAACCAATTTCATCTTTGGGGCATGAGAATTAATGTTCTAAATCCTCTCCTGTATGATCCTTATACATTCTTCTGGATTAGATTGTCCCATGATTCAGGTTGGATAGAAAATAGTAGTAGAGTATTAAATATATCAAGTTTAAGACATCGATTTTTTATCAGTTTAATGGAGTTTATTGTAAATGTCTGTACCATAACTCAGAGAAGAAAATCAGAATTTGTTGTCCATTCCACGCAACAAAATGTAACAAAGCAAAATACCTAAACATAAATTGGAATTATAGGTTACTAATGTTAATGCTGCCAGCACTTGTTGATGCTACTGACGCTCAGATTCAGGGCTGAAATGCTTGGAGAACTCTTTGATTACATGATTTAAAGCTATGAACTCAGCAAATCGATACCTAAACATAGACTGGAATTATAGGTTACTCTTTGGTTTGTCTAAGTTTTACTGATTTTTTTTCTTAATTTTTTCAGCCCACTCAAAAAAAGAAAAAATTCTGGTTACATCACCCATTGGTGCAAAGAAGAAAAGTAAATAAAATGTAGTCAGATTGAAGTGAGTCAAGAGGGGCAAATCTAAGAAGAGTTTCGTTTTAAAGAAAGAGTACTACATTCGTTAATGAAAGAAGTTAAAGAATTTTTAGCTTAAGAGAAGAGATGATGATCAAATGATGAGCGATAGAAAAAGCATTGAGGATTAAGATTTAAGAATATGTTTGATGAGTCATAAAATTGATCAATTGTGAAAATTATAGTTAACTTTCACAATTGATCAATATTAATATATTGATAACATATATAAGCACTTTCATATGTAACAAGATACCATATACAATAATAAGCACTTATAAATCATCAACATGAATCATGATAATACATTAATGACAAAAGAAGATAGTAGAACAGTGATACACACCTCAAAACTTATCCCAAAATCATATATCCCAAATGACACAGCATAAAATTAAAACTATTACATCATATCACTCATTACATCATTACATTATTATTCACTTGATAAATATATATTAAATATACATCATTTGTGATACAGAATTTGAGATACAATTTTGAAAAAAGTATAATTATTCAACATAATATTGCCGAAGAGGGGGAAGGGTTTTTTTTTACATTTAGAAGTGTAGCCCGGTATAGAATGGGCCTGAGTCCAAATCTCAATTTTGATCATGACCAAAACAACATCACACAGAGAAAGCAAGCCCATAAAATTGGCCTAAATGCCTCCGGGGATTTTCAAATGAAAGTGGGCTCGTAAACTTGGCACAGCCCATTACACGGTTGGAAAGAGCTCCCCTCCAAGAGTCCCATGGATGTAGATGTATACATGAAAAAAATTGTACATCAAGGCCATCTGCCATTGCTCTTGCTCTCCATTTGCATGCATCGTAGCATTTCAATCATTTTGGAATTGTTTGTCTTGGAGACTTGAACAATGTATCATTTCATTGCTTATTTCTATTTCCTTTAAATTCCATGCAACAGAAAGATGTTGTCTATTCAGCACCTTGAGATTTAGCTATTTAGTTATGGGAATGGTAAAATTAAGAGGTTGAAACTGAAAAACGGAAAATGTAACTGTTAGCATGACTCCTTTTATGCCAAAATTTAATTAAGGTTATTTAGTTCTAAAGATACAATCCAATGTGAAAACACTATCATTAGATTTCATGCACCATCATCAGTCGTGGGCAAAATACTTCATCTGGCTTCATATTTCCCGGAAAGAAAAACAAGAGAATGTTATCTAAACAATCATTTGTTTATCTGAAAAGTGATTCAGACAGGATAATAATAGTTGTCCAAAACCTATTACATTTATATATAGAAGGATAGAAGCTCACCAAGTAAATCTGAAACTAAGAAATGGCCATTACTTAGATATTTAGAGCATTATCTGTTTGTTTCAAAATTTTCAATTTCTTTGCTCTGTGACACATTGTAAATTTTCGTCATTTTTCGGTGCCTAGCTTGAGCAGTCGGATATGTGTGATATGCTTCGAATTGAGCAATCAAGAACTGGAAAGGCGGTAGATAGGAATTACATTTACAGAGCATAACTAATCTAACCGATTTGATTTGGGACATGAGATTGTACCATCTGAATTATGCCTAGTTATTTCCTTTCCATGCAGCAGAAGATGCCTGTCCGATAAGCCCCTCGAGAGAGTTGTAAAATAAAGAAATTGGGAAATGCAATAGTGCCCTATCTAAAGCAAAAGAAAATGTAATGTTAACTTAAGCTGTTCTATAGGAGAAAAGAAGAAAAAAATATGGCAGAAACGCATTTGAATACAAGCTTACCAAACAATGACTGATTGGTTTTATCTTTGTGTTTCAAAAATTGAAATTGAAATTGAAATTTCTGCCATATGCCCATTTACCAAAGCTTGAATTCTAACTTCTTTCCTCTGTGACAGAAATTTCAAAATTTTCTCCATTATCATTCCTAGTAAGAAGATATTCATAAGAGTCAAAAAATAAAACCAAAATTTCACACAAGAGATGACACAACACAAGAGCTATATCTCATGCCCCGAAGATCAAACTGGTTAGCTATGCCTATATTCCCTTTCCATGCTGTCAGATATATAAGCACCTTGAGATTGAGCGATGAGATCAGTAGAAAGTGCCTTACCTAAGGCAAAAGAAAATATTGATGTTAACTTAAGTTCTTTCATAATTTTAAGCTGGTCTATTTAGTCCAAAAAGAAACCGTCTGATGTGAAAATTGCAACTAGTAGATCTCACGAATATTAGGAAAAGAGGGGTGTTTTCTTTTCTGAATCCAATGTTTTTGTTTTCAATTGAATTTAGGAATATGTGGTTGATTTTGAATTATTTTGAATTTTGAAAAGAATATGTGGTTGAGATTGAATATAAATTGTATTGGAAACAAGAAAGAACAGAGTCGTAATGGTCAATCGATAATGCATTTTGGGAAGATCTTATCACCAAAAGTAGTGAGCAAAATACTTTATTGCTTAATAAATAAATGAAAACACAAGAAGAAAAAGAGAAAAGAGTAATAAAAGAACATATATAGATAGATGGATGCTCACCAAGCAAATGTCCAACCAAGCTATGGCCACAGCACATTTTTCCAGCTACAATATAGTTTGTTTGCTCTGAGCCAGAATTTCGAAAAATTTTCCACCAGTTGGGATTCCTGGTAATAAGATATACATTTTGAAGAGTCACAGAATGCTTTGATGTGCTTTCTAATTGAGCAATCAAGAATTGGAAAGTTGAGCAGAGTGCAATTACAAGGCATAACTAGCCAGTTTGATTCTTTGAGCATAAGATATACCATTTGAATCCTCCCCTGTACGCTTCTGATCAATATCATTCTTATGAAAAGGAGACTGTCCCATGGTTCAAGTTGGACACAAGACTGCAATGACATACCCATTGCCAACTAAGTTTCCAGTTCAACTAATTAACGTATTAAAATGACATCAATCACTCAAACAAACCATGCTAAGGCTTTGTCCATACCCTTTTAGAAAGTAAAGAACGTCATTCTGCCAGCCTAGAGCTGGGCATATAATAGTTTCAGAGAGATTCTTCAATAAATTCATGATACGTGCTTTGAACTTGCTTCACTGCATTAAATCAAAATATCAAAATCCAAATTTTCTTAATAGGAAACAGGCATTTAAGTATCCTATGGCCAAAAAGACGAGAAAAAACAAACCTCTATGGGCTAAGAAGGATTCTGCAGATGAAATTTTGAGCAAATATATGGGAATTTACTAACATAAGCTACACAATTTAGAAAATGGTAAGAGAGTTCAGTGGAATGCTTTACAGCTCAAATTTTGCAAAGAAGAATTTCGCTAAAATGGACCGATCTAACTGACTTTCCGTGGCCCGAAATCGAAAGAATAGCACATTTGGGGCAAATGAAGAAGAAAAAAGAGTGTACAAAGGATGACTACCAAATTTCCCAAAGACCTCATGTCCACAAAATTTTAGAATAAAACAGAGTACTTTGAAATCATCATCGATTGGGATTCTTTGATTAAGCACGTTAGAAACTACTCAATTTAAGACATCAAAGGCCAAGAATGTTGTGAGTCAAAGGAGCTTGTTCACACCTTCACGGTGGCCGATATCAAACATTGCTTTCAAACAGTAACCTGTATCCATATCCTTTTGTAGGAGCTTGAAAATCTGCAAGAATTTTCAATGCAAGAAGATTCTTGAGTGAATCATTTTCCAATCAAGATAATTATATGCAGAGAAAATCATGGAAATAGTAAAAAGCTTTTCCCTTAAAAATTCCTCTTACTTTCTAGCATTGTCCTAGTGCAGTCATACGTGAGCCTAGAATCCAAGGTGTGCCAGCTTGCACAATCTCAAAGACTAATCAAAATATGACATCAAAGCAGCAAATCGCTGCTGCAATTCAAAGGAAATATATCGCACCTTCATTTGTGCCTGCTATTGAACATTGCTTCACACAACAACTTGTATGCAGACATATCTTTTTTTTTTCAGCTTGCAAATCCGCGTGAATTTTCTATGGAAGAAGAAACTGATAGTGAATCAGCTTCCAATCAAAACACTTCCATGCAGTAATAACTATGGAAACATTATAAAAAAGTTCGTAAACAACTCATCATGTACCTTTCAGAATTCTCCTTTTCTCATTAGATTACTATCTTTTCTTTCCCCTCTAGGCAAATCCAGATCTACAATCCCACCAGCGTTCCATTCGGAAAGATAGTCTCATCTCATGAGACGAGAAATATTGTATATTGGCTGAATCTGACAAGAAACTTACATGATTCAGATGAAAAACAACAACATAATCCATTTATGAAAGACTGAAAAGAAAAAAATGAAAAAGAAAACAGTTATAAAGCATCATAATCAACAAATTTGTGCTTTCTAATTGAGTAATCAAGAACTGGAAACAGAGCAAATATCAGCTTACAACAATTATTCAAGCAAACATGTTAAGGCTTTGTCCATACCCTCTTAAGAAGAACCTCTTTCTGCCATCCTTGTATCATACATCATTGTTTGGGAGTGATACTTCAATAAATTCATCCCAAGTGGAATTCTCTTCCCTGAATCAAATCGAAATATCAAAATCAAGTAAAAGTATCCTAATAGCCAAAAAGACAATGAAAACAAACCTCTGTGAACTAGAAGACGATCCTACAAAGTAAATTTGGCGCAAATCGAGAAGCCTACTAACATTGACTGCATCAATGACACAACAATAAGAGGCACTCAGTGAGATGTTTAACATTTCAAATTATTTCAAGAGTAATTTTGCAGTCATATATTGCGAGTTAGTGGAGATTTGTCAGACTTTAATGATGCCTGATATTCAAAACTGCCAGAGTATTTCCAACCGAACAAGAATACTACAACCAAGTTATCTTCTAAATATGAGAATATTGTGCATACTAAAGATGGAAACAATACAAAATTTTCTTTTAAAATTCCTCCTATCCTTTAGCATTGTGCTGATCTCATCCATGGAATCCAGGTCTGCTAGCTTGCAGCATCTTCCATATTCCTGTATTCTGTTAACTGTAATTAAAATTAAACAAGAATTATTCAGACATAAAAGGAACTCGAACTCCCACAACTCTTCTGTAGGGCAAAATACTTACCTGTGACAAAAATATTGTTTCTAATCTAACTGTGTCATCCACAACCTGAAGTTTCACCCAAGGAAGCAGCCACAGGGCTAGCTACGGAATCTTGTACTAGTACAAGAATACCTGTGGCAATCTCTCCAGAAAATTTTTAATGAAGGTAGTTTCTCTTTTTTTGATCTTATTCTTGTTCTTAATTTGCTTACTAGTAGGAAAATGGCAGGTTACTTGTGAATAAAAGTTAGCCCATTAGTGCTTTTCACTCAATGTGATTTAGCAGCTTTTACATTCTAGTTTATAGTTCATGCAATATGTAAGATCAATTAATATATCAATTTTAGAACTGGCAAATAAAATGAAAAGTTTCGGCAAATTTTGCTTAAAAATTTTGATAAGAGTACAATAATTGCAGAAACAATAAAGATCAACTTAAGCAACTATATTTCAAAAAGTTACAGCAGCTAGTGACATCCAATGAGAAATCAAGTATCTGCCCCTGTAACATTAAATCTTCAAATTGGCGAGAGAAGAATGAAGCACAGAAAAATGTTAATACAATAGTAAAAATATTAACCGTTAGACATCTATTTTCATTCAGTCTAATGGAGTTTATTGTATATGTCGCTACCATAACTCAGAAAAGAAATTCAGAATTAATTGTCCATTAAATGCAACAAGGTATAAAATGCAAAATACCCGAACAAAGATCCAAACTATTCATTATAATTATCAATGCCACCAGCAGTCTATGACAATACCAACACTTGGATTTAGGGCTGAAAGATGCTTGGAGAACTTTTTGATTACATGATTTATAGCTACAAACAGAGAAAGAGATTGACATCTACAACGACATAGATCATTGTCTACACCATGACATTCAAATTCATATTTTGCACCTGTGACAGTAAGCGGATAGAAAATTTCAGCCAACACTTACAAAACCAATTGTACAATATCTGACAAAGCAATAGCTGTGGAATTTCACTGACCATAAATAAAAATAACTAAGAACAAACAAAACGGAGAATGGGCAGAAGAATAACTACCTGAGGATTCATGATCTCAACTGTTGTCCTTTTGCACAAGCTCACCATCAATTGCAATGTTGGGAATGTGAGAGATTTTGGACCACTCCTTTCCTGTGTTCTTGTTGTAAAGTGCATTTAGACGAGAGCAATTATACATCTTCAATTTCCTCAGTGTAACAAGAATTTCAGCTGGCAAGGCTTCTAATTTCTGGCAATAACCAATTGTCAATGATTGAAGGCTTGGCATGATCATAAAATCTTCCCAATTTACCCACTCATCCATAGAATCAAACTTAAGAGTTCTCAATTTCGGGAAGGCAGTACCAGTGCTGGCGCTAGTACTAGCGCTAGCGCCACCTATGTCCACCCTTTTTAGAGTCCCATTGCCATCAACAAAAAATTCCTTACCCACACGTTTCACATTCTTCATATTCGAAATATAAAGTGATTCAAGAAATTTTAGCTCTCCTAAAGCAGGCAAAAGCTCAAATTCCAGGCAAAATGACAGCTTTAACACTCTTAAATTTTTCATCGACATCAATTTATCTAGAGACATACTTTTGCCTATGTAATATTGAACCATTAATTCCTCTAAATTTTGAGGCGGTTTTAAGCCTCCAAAAATTGATTCATCGTTAACATGCGTTAATCCATTGAATCTTAGACCCAATCCCACGAGACTCTCCTTTCCACTAAGGTTGGCGCTATTCACCTCATTTTCTTCACTCACATTTCCCAACCCAGTTATAATAAGAAATCCTTCCAGGTGATTCAACTTTTCCAAACCATTAAGCTTACAAGCTCTATTATCATCCTTTTCATCACTAACAGCGAATTTGTTTAATGTTCGAAGACAAGTTAATTGCTCAACTTCTTTCGGCACATAACTTAGAGGAGTGCCATAGTTTATCAAATGCAAGAGGTTGGTTAATTTTCCTATCCCAGGTGACAGATTTTTAAGATTGTCACAATTACTAATATTTAAGGTTTGCAGACCATATAACTTCCACAGTGCCTCAGGTAACTCTTTAATAGCCTTATTACAAGACAAATTCAGATATCTTAAATGTATCAATTTTTTAATTCCTCCTGAAAGATTTTGAAACGAACAACCACTCAAATCTAATGTTCTCAAACATGTCGATTGCTCAATTAACTTTGATAAATCAACCCCAACCTTGGAGCTGATCTCACATTTAACCAAGCTTAACAATTTTCCTTTTTTGAAACCAGAGGCAGGAATTAACTTCTCTATTATCTTCATATGTCGAACCTTCTTAAAAGAGGGCTCAAATTGAAACTCCTTAAGGCCATCAACCTCCATGATACAATATTCATTCTTTGCTAGAAATTGAGCAAAGTCATGAATTAGATCAGGCATTTTAAAACTTGTTGTTTTATTGTTATGCTCATTTATTTGAAAATCATAAAAGAAAGAGCGCAAGGCTAAATTTCGAAAACACTCTTCTCCAACTTGTTCCATATCTTCCCTTCCTTCTATCTTAAGATAACCTTGGGCTATCCACAACTTAATCAATGTATCTTTCTCTAGCATGTAGTCTTTTGGAAAGATAGCACAAGATAACAAGCATTTTCTCAATATAATGGGTAATTCATAATAACTTAGGAATAGAGATGAGAAAAACCCTTTTTCTAGTTCTGAATCCCAAAGCTTACTATCTAAGACTTTTTTCCACTTCTCAATTCCTATTTCTAATCTTAAGAGACCTCCTACAACCCTCAAAATAAGAGGCAAGCCTTTGCACTTGCTTACAATTTGTTTACCGATATCTTCTATTTCAGCATACTCTCCACTGTTACTTTTAGGAAATGCAACTTCACTAAATAATGACCAGCAATCTTTATTGGATAATTCCTCTAGTGAGATCATGCTAGTATTTCCTACCATTTTTGCATTATCCTTTTCACGTATAGTTATCAAAATCTTACTTCCTTGACAATTATACCTAAGCAATTTCCTCATTTCTTTCCAAATTCTAGGACCTGTTACACACACATCATCGAGGACGAGAAGAAACTTTATTCCCTGAAAAGATTGTCGTATCAATTCAAACAAAGTTTCTAATCTATCTAGATCCTTTCTCACAACATCAAAATGTTTAAGAATTTCTTTGGCTATGCTAATCTCCTCAGAAAGACCAGACACACGAACCCATATTTTTTTCTCAAAAAGGATGCTGACATCTTTGTTGTTAAAAGCTTGTTGAGCAAGAGTCGTCTTTCCACTTCCTCTCATCCCTACTATGGAAATGATAGGAAATATTGGTCCTTGACGGCTATTAGTCAACAACAAGTTTAACAAGTTCTTCCTATCCTGTTCTCTTCCACAAATGTTAACCTCTGGTAAATAATGAACATCAGAGGTAGTCATTTGTTGTTTTAGATCTTCATTTTTGCTGAACTTATGCTCATCTTTTTCTTTGTCAATCACATCTAGTGTTCTACTGAGATTTCCAATCTTGACAGCAATTTCAGTAGGGATGGAAGTACGTACCTTTTCTGAAGGCTTAGATTTTTCCGCATCCCCAATTTTTTTTCTGATTCTTGTGCTCCACTCATTCAACACATCCTCAATGTCATAGGATGTGCCCTTGAGTTTATCTAACCAAACTCTCGCTTTCTTGTCTTCCACCCTTCTGGTCTCCGCATCTTGAAGAAAAGGCTGAATTGCCTCAAACTTGGAGGTTAGCTCATGAAGAACAGAAATTTCTGTGTTTAGCTCGTGAAGAACAGAAGTTTGTATGTATCATATATATTTATTAACGAAGCCAGTTGCTCCAAGATTGTGGAGACAAGCACTTCAGCCATGGTCAAAGAGAACGAATGATGAAAGAAAAGAAGTTTGAGAAATTGAGATTTTTAGCGTGCTTATGTTTTGCCAATACTGGCCTTTTATAACCGTCATCTGATGCCTTAAATCAATAGTTTGCTTTGATGCCAGTTAAGGTATGTGGCTTTCTCCATGCAAATTGAGCATTTCTTCTTCTTTTTCTTTTTTCCCATATTCTTTTCTTTGTGCAAAGTTTTGCTCGTACTCAAGGGATGTAGTTTTCTGCAAGCAATTCCCATAATTCTTTTTCTTTTCCTATATTCCTTTCTCTGTACAAAATTTTGCCTTGATATTTAATCTAAGGTATTTATTCTTCAGTACTTTAATGTTGCCTGCATAAACTTATCTTAATATTTTCAAAATAGAACCAATAATATCATAAGCATATTTGAAACACTTGCCAATAGGCCATTACATATTATTCTAATTTTTTCAACCCCTACTTTTTTTTTCAATTTTTAACAATTTTTACGTAAAGTAAAATTATTAAAGAGAATAAAAAATTATAACTAGACACTTGAAATACTCAATTTCAATTTATTGACGTTCTCTAAACCATAACTCAAACTTTATAATACATTAAATATTAAATTCTTAATTAATAAAAAAATTGAATGATTTAATATATTATACGGTTCTAGATATAATTGGAAGAAAACAATAAAATTAAAACAAAATATTATAGAGTCTGGACTTACAATTTTTATTCATTTTTAATAATTTTATTTTAAGATAAAATATTGAAAAAATAAAAAGGGGGCAAGAGGAACAATTGTGGACTGAATAGAATTTCCCTTGGCCTTTTAGTGCTTTCGCTCAGATGTGATTCCAAAGCTTTACATGATTGTATTTTAAAGCATTCTATATATTTGTAAGGCACCATATGCAAGTAGATTTGGAATAACATTTAGCTTTGATATGTACTATTCATGGTAATTTATTAAGTATGGTACTAATTCATTTGACTTGAATTGAATGGTCTGTAGAATTCATAGGTTAAGGTATCTTCGATATATTGATTTTTTTTTTCACTTCAATGAAAGTAAAATTCACTTAAGTTTAATATCCTTATATATAGACATGTCAACTTGTCTAATAAATTGTGTAGATCTACAATAATCATAAAATCATAGTGTAATATGAAAAAGAAGGTTATGCAATTTTTCTCATATATATTATAGATAGATTAAACAAAAATTGCCGATATGATCTAAATATCGTAGAATGACCAGTTTTCTTACTTTTCAAGAAAATATGACATATATAGACTCTGCATAATTATTAATTGTATCTTAAAATATTCATTATTCTCGATTTTTGTCAAAAAAATTGTATATAGACATGAAATGGTCCGTATTCAACCTTTTGAAAATCTTTAAAGTTTAATAAAGTAAAATAAAATAAAAAGACATGTTATATTGTTCCAATATAACTTTTCTCAAAGTGATCACTTCTCTACTTTCTTCCTTAAGTTAACCTGCAAAAGATGTAGTACACAGTAAAGTACAAACACATGGGTTAGAATACATCAAGGCAAATTAATTTGGTACTTGCTTTCAGAATTACTGGCACTACGTTGGTTAGCCTCCGCCGATTTGTATGCCCATGCAGCAGAAGATGCTGTCTGGTAAGCTCCTAAGATTGAAGGTTGGTAGAATAATAAAAAGGTTGAAACTGCAAAAATGCCTTATCTAAGGCAAAAGAGAGTTATTTACTGCTAAATATACACTCAACTATAACAATGCAACTGTCAATGCTCATGATTAGGGTGACAATTCGTGTCACGCGTGTCGACCCATTTAATTATTCGTGTCGAGACATGAAACACAAATTTGATACGGTTATTAAACATATCACCCATATATTATAATTGTGTCATTCTTAATTCACATAATTTACTTAATTAGTTAACTTAATTATGCATAATATATCATATTCTATATATTTATATCAATTAAAATTATTAAAATCATTATAATTTACTATTATGTAAATTAATTTACTTTATAATATAAAATTTTTAGTTTTATAATATATATGTTGTAAGTAGATAAAAATTCATATCATTAAATGAGCTTCCGTGTTCAGGATTGATAAGATATGTTTAACTATTCGTGTTATTAAACGAGTTGGCATGTTGAACACTCTCAACACAAATCCAACCCATTTGTTAATCATATATCATGTTCGTGTCCTGTTCGCGTGTCGTGAGCCAAATTGTCACCCCTAATCATGATTATATTTGACTATAAAATCTTACCAAGCAAAGACTGTTAGTTTGAGCAGTTTTTCTTTTTGTTTCAACATTGAAATTTCTGCCATAGACAGGCCCATCTAACAAGGCTTCAATCAAAAACTTCTTTGCTCTGTGGCAGAATTTCAAAATTTTCTTCGGTAGTTAGGCATGCCTAGTAAAAAGATAAACATTTTGAACTGTTAAACAATGGTATGTGATTAGCTTTTGAATGTACAATAAAGAATAGAAAAGAGAGTTGGTTGATAGCAAGACAGGGCAATGTGTCACACCCCATATCCTAAAGGTACATAATGTGACTCCAAGTATTCACACACACAAGATAAATGGGAAACTATTATCTTTTCATTAAAATCAACATCCAAAATACAAATCAGGGTTCCCATGTTGTCAACCAATATATTATATTATATACATGTATAACAAAAGAATCAAAGCATTCAGTATCACAAAAATTGGAAATGATGCAGCGGTCCATGGATTGCCAAGGGAAATCTGTCGTTGTCCTACCAAAAATCCTCCAACAGAATAATAGACTAATGCTCACCTGAGGCACATAACATAGAAGTGAGCATAAAACTCAGTAAGCAGCTAGATATAAGTAATAAAACTCAATGTGCAGAGAATTAATGATACACCATAACCTACAACTCATTTCTTAATTTAAAAGTAACTAATTTACTTAATTCTTAGCTAAATAATAATTTTCTCAAATTATGGTCGCGCCCCTGCGCAAGGGAGTTGGCCTGATTGCACCAACTCTCGGCTTGAAGCACTATTTTATCTAAGGGGCTGGTGCTCCTTCGCTATTCGAGTTGCGCTCCGGTGCCAACTCTCTGCCTCAACCCAACACACAATAAGGAGCTTGTGCTCCTGCGCACTGCACATGGCGCTCCAGTGCCAATTCTTTGTTTGGCCACTATACTTTTAGCAATTTCTCTACTCATAACACACATATATCTCATTCAACACACAAAATCTGGCTTTACACATTTTCAACACATCTTAAACACAATTAATGGACATCTCAAACACATTTAGGCACAAATCCTAAGGATACTATGCAAACACCTATAATAGGATTTTTGTGTAACGCAAATCATAACATATCATCTATTACGTATCGCTGTCAATGACATGTGTTTTTCAATATTCATTTTAATGAACATACCACACGTTATGTATCGCTGTCGATGGCATATTCAGTGACCATTAGTCACCCGTTACGTATCGTCGTCGATGACATATTTTAATGGCCACTAGTCACCTGTTACGTATCACCGTTGGTGACTTAACATACACATACACGTGTTTACACACCACAAAACACATGTTGCCTACCACATAGAGAAGTTTGGGTATCCTAGTACATTAGGCATGAATTATACATTTACACATACATAATTTCATTATCAAACATCATCCATGCCTTTCCACACTAAATTTCCACATACACATAATCACATTCAATTTTTTCTATATCTCACAATCATGGAATTTAAGTCAAACATCACTCACACACACACATATAAGTGAGAAAAACCACACATCACTATAAAATTCCAATCATGCCATTTCATCTCAATGTCCATGTGTTCATGGTCCCATTTACATTCCCATCCGTAACACATTAATGGCATTTCCAATCGACACATCTCACATACATACAAAACTCAATAATCAAACACATCTTATTGTAAATATAACATCTGTTGTGTCTTTAGAAGGGGTCTATTACTTACGTGGTTACTTTACTCATTGATCTTGATTTCCATCTAAAAATCATTAAATTTCTTAAGGATTAGCAACCATTTCAACCAACCAGTAACTACACTAAAAAATTCAATACTATACAGATAGTCTATTGAATAATTGTAATAACTATCCCAATTATCATCAAATTTTATGGGACTCAAGTAAACACATATATTATATCTCATGAATTTTATTGGATTAAAATGAGTTCATGTGCCCATTGAAATCCCTTAATTTTTTCCATACATAAATTCTGTCTACAAGTCCTTCAACAGAGAAGCACTATTTTGAATAATTTTATAAAATTCAACAACAATCAAATCTTTACAAAACTTTCCAATATAGTAATAGACATATATAAAACTCATTTCACTAAAAATCACAACTTTTTTAAGGAACTTAGGTTGGTCAAAAGCAATTTATTTTGCTGGCTCTATTTTGACAGTTGAAAATTTTTATTTCACAAACCTAAATTTGAAAAATCATAAAAATTCATGCAAAGCTCCAAAAACCTTGAAATTTTCCAATTCAAAAAGAATCATAATCAAGATCTTGCATACCAAAAATCAGAAAATTTTATGAAGGATAAGCCCCTCAAATAAAATTTGTTCCTCGTGCTCTATTTTAAAATAGGGGAAATTAAATTTTGTTTTAGTAACTTCAAAAATTGGCCATTTTTGAGTGATTCAAAATTCTATAAACTCGCAAAGATGTCTAGTTTATCAGATAAAAATTTTCAGAGCCAGAAAATAACCCTAGAATTTTTAGGAGTTTTTGGACCGAATACTGGTCAATGAATAACCCTATAGAGTTCTACGCTCTAACATGCTGTAGACATTCCAACCAGCATCCAAACTCTTAATATCATCCATATTCTATTAAAATTTATGATTTGTAACATATTTTATGATACACATAACATGGAATCAATGTCAAATACTTTTTAGCACAAAAGTCTATAACTATACACCATGACCATGAGTTAAAAATTAGGGAGGGCGTAAATTCTACCTTGTATTCCTTCAAGCTTCCTTAATTTCCTTGAATTCTTACAAGTTGAAGAGGGTGAGTGAGAGAAAAAGAGGGTTGGAAGCTTTGAGAGTGAGGGAGGAAATGAAAAATGTCTAGAAATGTTTACCCCTCACCTTTATATAATATCATGGGCCAAATATCAAATTAACCCTTAAAATCTTTAAGCTTCCAATTCATACCCCCTCATATTTTATTACTCACCAGAACACATATACACATACACATATATGTTATAGGCATATTAAGGTTAGGACTACTTACCAAAATTGGGACGATACACAATGACTGTACAACTTTCTCTTGGCTAACTAAATTAGTTAAGTTTCCAGTTTCAACCAGTCAAAACATATCTCATCACTCAAAAAATCCAAATTAGGACTTTGTCCACACCTTTATAGGAAGAACCCTCTTTTGCCAGCCTCAGATAAGACATCATTGTTTGAGGTGATTCTTCAATAAATTCATAGCATTTTGAAATCGCTTCACTGCATCAAACTACAATACCATAATTAGTATCATAATAGCCTGAAAGAAAATGAAATCAATAGTTTATGTTCTATGAAAGGATTGCAAAAGAATTTGGGGAGAATAGAGAAACTAGCAAACAGAACTTTAAATTTAAGATTTTTCTTTGGAACAAGAATAATAAACCAAATTTTCATCCAATAACTTCAAATTTTCACTTAGAAAATTACTGGAATAGTCCAACATTTATACTTTAAAGTTTCTCTCTCCTGCTATCTATCTTTGAGTCTCATTCATGGGTTTGGAGGCCCAAGGTCACCTAGCTCATAGCATTTTCTATGTACCTGAAATTATACTACTACAATTGAAATTAAAGACCTCAAACAGGATTGCTCAAATTAGATTTACATGTATTCATTGACCTGACTTGTATCAAATAAAGATAATCCCATAAAAGTACATCAATTTAATAGGAATACTCTTCCGCTGTAATTTACACACTCATGCTTAGTCTATGTGCTCTATACTTTGAAAATATAACATGAACCTCTCACAATGTAATAATGTGATTTCCAATTGGGCAATCATGAATTTTAAAAAGTATATAACTGGAACGAGAATAACAAACCAATTTGCTTTCAGGCATCAAAGGTACCATTTAGCTCCGCTCTTGTATTCTTCTCACACGTTTGATCAGGAAAGGAGAATGTCCCTCGCTTAGCATATCTAGTGGTATCACGCATAACAAGGACACAACATTAGACTAACACCTTTTGTTCTCTAGTAGATGGTTGAATATTTGAACTCTCATCACTCTTCCATAGAGCAAAATACATCATCTGTGACAAGAAATATATATGTATAGTGGTAATAGAGCATAACTCTCCAATTTGATTTTTCGGACAGGATACACTATTTGTATCCCCTCGGGTATGCTTGGTCTGCCACTATTATTGAAAGGAGACCATCCCATGGTGAAAAAGTTAAAGAGCATAGCGTCATCAAAATTTCTAGGTATCATACTTGTTTTATCCCCTAAAGATCTTATCTTCAGCAAATTGATTCATTGAGAATAGTTTATTTTGTATTGAAATTATATTTTTAAAATTAGTCAAGTAAACATGTTCTAATGCCTAAAATTCTGATATACAGTAATTACATAAACAATAAAGATCAACTTGAGAGATAAATTTCAAAAAGTTACAACCCAGCTGGTCATATCCAATGAGAGATCAAATATCTGCCCCTGTAACATTAAGTCTTAGAATTAGCAAGAACGATAGAAGAATATTAAAGTATGACTAGGTCATTATGTAAAACTCAACATAAGACATTAATTGCTCAATCAGTTTGACGGAGATTTGTCACACCTTAAATGGTGCCTGATAGTAAACATCACTTCCCCAAGATATTTTTTCTACATGCTATCTTCTGCAACTTGAAATCTTTTATCTACATAGAATTTCATCTCTGATTTAGTGAGAACATAAGAAAACACGTGATTTTGCATGAGATAAATATAAAAGGAAAATAAAGAAAACAAATAATGTCATTATAAAGACCAAACTTGGTCAATTCAAAAAAAAAAAAAAACAAAGATTTTAAATAGAGTTAAGGATGGTCCATGGAAATGCTTTCTGACCAAGAGAGAAACACTTTTGTATATAAATTAGTACCCACATAAATAATGCAGATATTTTGTTCCTTTGCCCACTTAGCTAGTAGCATTTTCCAACTCTAATCCATGCCCCCTAGAATCTAAAGTCTTCCAGTATATAATTGCAGCATTTTCCTTCCACAATGCTTAACAAATAACATCAACCCAAGCAAATTGTCAACGCAAACAGGGTCTGATTATCTCGAACAATGGTAATGTATAATTTACTGACACATCCGAAAAAGGATTGTCTCCCAAGTATAGGAGTGTCGAAGTAATAAACCCGATAAGACCGGGATCGATCCACGAGGAAGGAATTTTAGCGCTACAAATTATAAGCTAAGCAAATATGATATCGATGATTCAAAGAAATGACAAGATAATATCAACAAATATAAGTAAGGAACAAATTCGTAAACAATAAATGAGAATCACATAAGAGAAATCAACACAATAATAATGAAGGCTAAGGTTAGGGGATCCGCCCTTGATATTTCGAATAAGGATAAACAACCCATTTTAGTTATATGAATTATATTTGCTTCATTACCAATATTTATACCACTACTTGTAAATGGATTCAAGCATCCAATGTGCCAATCTCCATATATCGACAACAAATTAAGGTTCCTAACTAGATTCGTGTCGGTAAGGAAAAGTCATACGATATCTAGAAAGGATCCAAGCATTTGATGTGTCAAAGATTGTCTACAATGGATCAAGACCTCCACTTTACGAGTGGTGTCAAGATTGATTAAGAAGTAAATATAAATCATATACAATAAACAACATAAGAGTATGATAATTAAGTACATATTAAAGGGTTAGAGAATCCTTACTCTTATATCAAGGGTTTCACCCTTTCACCTTAGCAAGAGAGAAATTAGAAAGATATTATAAGAGAAAGAACACAAATTGCAAGAAAAAGGAAATTCATTAATAACACACAAGAGAGAATAACAAGAGATACACAATACAAGATCCTAGCTAAGGCCAAGATGCCCCAATGGGTCACAAGGCACCTCTATTTATAGATACATTCAGGAAAAAACTTGTCAAATTACAAAGAAATAATTGTCAAATATTAGATGCACCAACTTTGACAATTGAGGTAATTAGGTGAACTGACTTTGACCACTGATTTTGACCTTGAATTATTGTGAATTTTAATCACATGTCTTCATGAAAGTCGTAGATATTTCTCTCAGCTTTCTAGAACATCTTGATTCATACAATTTGGATACGTATTCTGAGAGATATGATCAAAATACTGAGACATGGTCAGGCTAGGCCGAAACTGTAGATGGGTTCACTTCAAGCCCATTTTTGGTCCACTAAGAGCTCGAATTTGATGATACTTGTGAACTATAATCTTGTAGATAATTTAATTAGCTTTTCAAAACATTAAGATTTTTACCATTCTGATCTATAAATAGAGAGTTATGTTAATTTTATTGAACCTGTAACAAAACCAAAATTAAGAGAAAGTTAATTTTAAAGATGCAAAGACTACAAATATGCTTAAGTTGAGGAATTTAATGAAACTATTAATGCAATATGATGAACTAAGCTCTTATTAAATATACATATTTAAGTGTTCATCATTTACTGATAGAGATACATGGTTAAAATAAGATTAATGATGCCATATGCAGCATCCAAATATAGTTCTGAGAAAAATATCATTGCATACAAAAGAAACTAGATTTTAAATGTATGTACAGTAATAAGCAAACATAAGATTGATTTCTTCTTCCATGTTAAGGAAGACAAACTATAAGAGGCGGTGAATCACTCTAAATTTTTAGAGGAACAAAAGAAAATATTGAGTGTGGATTAACTTCCAGAGTGAGTTAATTGTATATATCAAAACCATAACCCAAAAACAAACAATAATAATCCATTCTATGCACAATGTGCAGAGCAAAATACCTGAACATGAACTAGAATCATATGTTTCCATCGTTAACACCATAGTACTTGATGATACTGATACCTAGATTCAAGGCTAAAATGCTTGGAGAACTCTTCACTTACATGATTTATGTACATCCATTAGCTCAACAGGATATGGATGCCTTCAACAATTTTGATAATTAAACATCTATGCCAAGGAATTCAACCATTGTAATCTAGACTTGCAACATTAAGCAAATGAGAAATTTCAGCTGACATTACAGAAACAATTCCTACAGTATCTAATGTAGCCGGTGAAATACTTTACTGATCATAAATTTAGTAAAAAATAAAGAACGAGAGGGAAGGAGAAGAAGCTGTGTCTATGAAAATTCAGTAATCATGTCTTTGCAAATACTGACCATCAATCTTGATGTTATAGATGTGAGAGATTTTGGACCAGCCTTTTCCTATCTTTGCCTTATAATGTTCATTTAGAACAGAGCACTTTTCTATTTTCAATTTCTTTAGTTTTGATGTCTCAAGAAACTTCTCTGACAAGATTTCTAATTTTCGGCAATGTCCAATTGTTAATGACTGAAGACATTTCAGGTTTGTCATAACTTTCCACTCTTTTCATACATCCATATACTTAAACTCAAGAATTCTCAATTTTGGGAAGACAGAATCAATGCTAGTGGCATAAATTTCTTTACGCAAAAATTCATTGCTCATGCTTTTCACATTCTTCATATTAGATATATATAAAGTGACACAAGAAATGGTAATTGTCCTATAGGAGGCAATTGCTCAAATTCAAGGCAAAATGATAGTCTTAACACCCTCAACTCTTTCAGAGACATCTATGGATCTAGGCACATAGTCTATCCTATATAATGTTATACTATTACTTCCTCTAAGTTTGGTGGCAGTATCAAGCCTTTAAAAATTTCACCATTATCAACGTGTGTTAATCCATCAAATCTTAGAACCAATCCAACAAGAGTTTTCTTATCTCCAAGTTATGCTTTATTTTAGCTCATTAACATCACTTACATTTTCCAATCCTCTTACTATAAGAAACCCTCCAAGATGGTTAAAATTTGCCAAGATTTCAAGCTCACATGCTATCATATCATCCTTTTCATCAAACACAGCAAATTTGTTTAAGGTCTTAAGAGAAGTTAATTTCTTAAATTCCTTTGGCACATAACTTAGAGGAGTCCCATGGTTGATTAAATGCAAGAGGTTGATTAGTTTTTCTATCCCAAAAGGTAGATCTTAAATACGAGGACAACTACAAATATGCAATTTTTGTAGATTGTATAACTCACACAACATCACGTGCAATTTTCTAATGTGATTATTATGAGAAAAATTAAGGTATCTCAAATGCATCAAACTTTTATTCCTCTACGGATTTCCTCAATTGAACAATTACTCAAATCTAATGTCCTTAGCTAGGTCAGTTGCTCAAATGACTTGGAATTTACCTCAGTCTTGAACCCATATTTAACAAGGCTGAAATTCTTGGAAACAAAGCTAGAAAACGGGTTCTCTATTATTTTTAAATGTCTGACTTTTTCCTGAATTGAAACTCTTTAAGACCATCAATGTCACACCTCATATCCTAAGGGTATAGATTATGATTTTAAGCATTCACACATGGCAATAAATAGGAACGGTGGATATCGCATTTCTATTAGTTCCCAAAGAAATACAATAGATGAGTTCCTAAATTTTGTCAACCATCAGGTCATCTTATATACAGTAATAATAAAAAAGAATCAAAACAAAAATTCACACAAATATATAGATTATGCAGCGGTCCAAAGGTTGCCAAGGAAATTTCATATTGCTATGTTAAAAGTCCTCCAAAATCCATAATCTAATGTTCACCTGAGGCACAAAATAGAAATAGTGAGTCCAATACTCAGTAAGCAGATAAAATTAAATCTATAAGAATAATCATGCAAAAGTAAAGCCATAATATAGCATGACACACATCCTTTCTTAACCAACAATCAATCATTTCTTCTCTCCTAAAACAAGGAAATGGTATTGTAGGTACATGAGTCACGCTCCTACACATATCAATCAACGCGACTGCGCCACATTTCAGCCTAAAACAACATTTTACACATAAGATTTGGCGCTCCTGTGCCACTTAAGTTGTGCTCCAGTGCCAATTTTCTGCCCCGATTTCATATGTAGCATAGAGCTGGCGCTCCTGCGCATATAATGTTGCACTCTGGTGCCAACTATCTATTTTGGCCATTAGACATAAGCCATTTTCCTTTGCTCACATGACACATATACTTCATTCAACATATACGCAAAAGTTATGTTTTACACATCTTGAACACATTAGATACACATTCTCAATACATTAAGGCACAAATCTTAAGGACATTATATAATCACTCATGGTAGGTCTTTCAAGTAACACATTCACAATATGTCATCCGTTACGTATCGTTGTCAATGATATGTATTTTCAACTCCCATTTTACAGAATACACCAAGCGTTATGTATCGTCGTCGATGGTATATTCGATGGTCATTTGTCACCAGTTACGTATCATCGTCAATGACATATATTTTCATTGAATTATTTTAGGAAATATATCTCTGTTACGTATTGCCGTCAATGACATATTTCACTAGCCACCTGTCACGTATTACTATCGATGGCTAATATACACGTATGGATCCACATATTATACAACACATATTAGCCTACCAGTTGATGAATTAATGTGTCCTAGAGCATTAGGCATGAATTTCACTTTCACACACATTGAATTTCATTAGCAATTGTTATTCATGTCGTTCCACACCAACATTCATAGACACATAATCACATTCAATTATTCTATGTCTCACAACCATAGAATTTACGCCAAGCATAGCTCACATACACATCTAAATAAGCGTAACCATACATCTCAAAAATCATCTATAAATCTCAATCGAACTATTTGATATTTAAATCCATGTGTTCATGGACCCATTCACATTGCATCAATGGCACATTGATGGCATTTTAAATCAATTTTCCTAACACGTATACATAAATATAAGAAAACGAACACAACTTACAATTCAATAAGAGAGCTATGGTGTCCTCAGAAAAAGGTCTACCTTACTTACAAGATTTCTTCACTCCTTGATCTTAATTTTCACCTAGAAATCATCAAGTTTGTCAATGGTCAACAAACACTCAACCAACCAAATGGTTCTAGTAACAATTTAACATCATACACACAATTGGTTGGATAATTGCAATAAGAGGATGTTTGTCCCAATTCTCATCAAGTTTCATGGAGAATAAGTAAATACATATACAATATTCCATGAGATTTATTGGATTAAAATGAGGCCACGTGCCCCTTGAGATTCCTTAGTTTTGTCCATATAGCAATTACTATATATCTACAAGCATTTCAACTGAGCAGTATAGTTTTGAAGAATTTTATAAAATTCAACAATAATCAAATCTTTACAAAACTTTTCAGTCTAGTCATGGACACATATAAAAGTCATGTTACCAAAAATCACAATTTTTTAAGGAGTTTAGGTTGGTCAAAAGCAATTTAATTTGCTTGTTCTATTTTGAAGGTTGAAATTTTCAGTTTCATAAACCCAATTTTGAAAAATCATAACAATTCATGAAAAGCTTCAAAAGTCATGAAATTTTTTAGTTCAAAAGAAAACATAATTAGGATCATGCATACTAAAAATCAAAAATTTTCATAAAGGATAAGCCTCTCAAATAAAATTTGTTCCTTGTGCTCTGTTTCAAAATAGGGAAAGTTCAATTTCATTTTAAAAATTTCAAAAATTCACCATAAATCACACACTTTGAATTTTTAAGTGATTCAAAATCCTATATACTCTCAACCGTGTCTAGTTCATTAGGTAGAAATTTCAAAGCCATAAAATAACTCTAGAATTTCTAGAAATTTTTGAACTAAATGCTACTCAGTGAACAACCCTTCAGAGTTCTAAGCTCTACCATGATCTAACCACTCCAACAATCACTCAAACCCTTAGAATCATGCACAAACTACTTCAACTCATGATTTCCATCCTGTTTTAAGATATACATGACATGGAAGCAACATAAACTACTTTTCTAACACCATATTTCATAACAATACTAAACAACTCTAAGCTAGAAATTTGGGAGGGATATGAATTCTACCTTGTGTTCCTTCTAGCTTCCTCAATTTCCTTCAATTCTTGCAAGATAGAGAGGGTAAAAGAGAGAAAGAGGGCTGGGAGCTTTGAGAGTGAACAAGGAAATGAAAATTTTCTAGAATTGTCTAACCCTTGACCTTAATATAATATCATTTGCCAAATATCAAAGCAACCCTTAAATCTTTAAGCCCCTTATTAATTGATATCCCATAACATTTATTAATTACCGTAGCACATATATACATACATACAAGCAATAATTTACATGCATGTTAAACATGATAAGGTAACTTCACTCACTAGTTGGGTGTTACAATCAACCTTTTTGATGCAACATTCATTCTTTGCTAGAAATTGAACAAAGTTATGTACTACATTAGGCATTTTACAACTTATTATTTTATTATTATGCTCACTTCTCTTGAAATCATTAAAGAAACCAATGGCTAAATTATTAAAATATTCCTCACCAAATTTTTCTATATCATCTCCTCCTTCTTCATTAAGATACCCTTGGACTATCCATAATTTGATTAATTTGTCTTCTTCTAACTTGTAGCCTTTCGAAAATATGGCACAATAAACAAAACATTTTCTCAAATTACTGGGTAAACAAATCATAATAGCTCAATAATACAGATGAGAAAAGCCCTCTTTCTATATCTTCTAATTTCCATAACTTACTATCTAAGACTTCTTCCCACTCATCAGCTGTGGTTAAAGACCTCCTAAAATCCTTAAGGTGAGAGGCAAGTCATCGCAGTTTCTTGCAATATCCTTACCAATTTCTTTTAACTTTTCACACTCTTCACTACAACTCCTCAGAAATGCAATTTCAGTAAACAAGGACCAACAATCTTCATTAGATAATTTGCCCAGTTGCATCAGCCTGGTAGTTTCTATCTTCTTTGAAATATATTGTTTATGTATGGTCGCCAAAATTCTACTTTCTCGATAACTATACTTAAGAAAATTCCTCAGTACTTTCCAAATTTTAGGATATGTTATGCACACATCATCTAGGACAAGAAGAAATTTCTTTTCTTTAAAAGATTTTTGTATCAGTCGTAGAATTTGAAATTCATCAAGATTTGATGCTATTACATCAAGACATTTGGGAATTACTTTGGCAACGCCAATCTGATCTGAAAGATCAGTGACCCGCACCCCATATTCTCTTCTCAAAATGAATTTTTACTTCCTTAGTGTTAAAAATTTGTTGAGCAAGAGTTGTCTTTCCACTACCACGAACCCCTACGATGGAAATGATAGGAAAGTTTGGTCCATGACGACTCTCATTCAACAATAAGTCTAACAACTCTTTCTTTTCCTGATTCCTTCCATAAAAATTAAACTCCGGTAAATCAATACCAGAGGTTGTAATTTGTCATTTTAGATCTTCACTTACTTGTTTGGTTGTTACAGTAACATGAATCCGAAATGATGTGGTATTATACAATATCTATTTTACAATCATTCATTAATACATCTCACATGGAGTACAAATTTTGGGTGAGTAGGATTATTTTTTCTACAATTCCTCTTAAATCAGTGAGGAAAATACATATTTCAGCATTAAGTTAGTAATCCCACTACAGCAAGAAATAACAAAAGTTTAAATGACTTTTAGGCATATGCATTAAAAGTTTAGACAAAATAAAACTCTGTCCAAGCAATGTAATAGAGTGACCTAAAATCAGTTATAAATTTCAAAAATGCTAAGTCATTATAAAAAGTGTATTTGTTCTTTGTTTCCTTCTAATCGAGCAAACAAGAGCCAGAAGAGACTAGGAAGCTGTTACAGAGCAAACCAACCAATATGATCTTTGGGGCATGAAGTATACCATTTGGGTCCCCTCGTACATTATTCGCGTATTCTTCTCACAACATTCTCCAAGATTGCACAGTTAGTCTCTGATTTCCTAATCAATTCTTATCAGGTTAAAAATTCCTTTCTAAAAGTTTAATGTAGGATATATATACTAAATCCAGCCTCAACTACATCGATTGAAATTAGCAATATGGTGTTATTTCCCTTCTAGTTAAGATTGTAATTTGCAAACAGCTAACTCCATTCTGCAACATTTATTAAGACAAACAAAACTTACAACAAAAACCAGTACATGTAATGTAAAACTTTAAGGTATAGGAAACACTGCAAACATGGAATGGCCATTTTATATGAAGACGAATTGCTCCCTTTCGGTGTATTGTGCACTTAAACCAAAATGTGTCATCAGAACGCTAACATGAGTGAGCAGTTCTCCACCTTTCCAGAGCTGTTGAGAATGCTCTTTCCATCCACAATGAATTGCAGCGTATGACATCATTTCAATCCAAAACTCACTTATCATCTCCCATTTTCTATAACGATTCCAATTTTTGTCCCATTCCAATAATTGCAATTCATGGGCGAGCTTCCATCCTTCAGATAACACCGATTGTTCCATAAGGGGTATCTCTTTGTTCTCGTCAAACAAAAGCTTGCACAGATCTTTCTTATAGGTCATCTTTTTCTTTTCAAACAGAAGCTTGCGAAGAGCTTTCTTACAGGCCATTATTTTTGCCAAGATGTTGGAATTCTTGAACTGCTCCATGTTCTCACTGAGAAATTTGTCCTTGTAAAATTTCTTGACCTGGTCACAAGTATCTCGATACTTTATCTCACCAATCCCTTGGGGCAGCATAGCTGGACATACCACTAGAATATACAACATGTAATTTGATAAGTATTTGCTAATTTTGCGCCTTCGAAGAAGATTCTCATCTGTTTGTTTTTGATCGAAATCAACATAGTATAAAATATCTGTAGCCACATGCCAGACAAGAAGGCTGTGATCGTATTCTATATCAACTGTGTACCAACACATATGCTTTTTAGCGATTTCATACTTTTCTAGCACAGAATGACCTCTCCGCGCCAATATCTCCTTGCATGACCTTATAGTATAAGTGTCTTTAATTCCTCTACCTTTCTCTCGGAGCTGATTGTAAATCGCTTCCAGCACATCATCTGTCACGTGTTTCCAAGTCATATTCCGGTACTCCTCTAAATATTTTTGGAAACAAGGCAACTTGTGAACATGAAGCGGCATGCCTTTAATGTCTTTAAAGCAAAAATCTATTAAGTTGTATTGTGCCATGGAATGGGACCACCTCCGCTTCCGCTTGATCGAAAGTGAATGTCGCTCCAGTCTTCCCTGCTTCACAAACCAGAGCCTTGTCCAGTCAGATAGAAGAAGTCTGACAAATGCAACAACCTCTAGAAGAACAGCCCCACCTAGAAGTATGAAACAAACCGAGATGTCGGTTGGATCATTGTACTGATGCACATGAACCATAATTGCGAAGACAACTAGCCCAGTAACAGAGCAAAGGAAGATGAAGCAACGGAAGCAAAATCCCAGTTTAGAATAAATAAAGCTCGCCTTCGTGTAAAGCACATCATACAAGAATCCTAGCTCAACTTCCACCAGTTTGAATGCATCTTGAGCTGACTTCTGGTGAATAATGTTGTAACAATAAATCCGTTCATTAAGGCCCAGAATAAGGTTGGCAAAGAGGTACCGGAATCTCTTATACAACGAATGAGCTTCAACAAGATAATGTGGAGACTGCTGCTTTGTGCCTTCTTCCCCGGCATCACCCATCATTACTTTCCTCTCATGGAAACTTTCATCTTTGATTTCAATTATGACTTTAGTAGCATTATCTTCGAAAGGATTAGTAGCGAGCAACTTGTCTTTAAATCTGTTGGTGCTAGCAGACCAGAGTACATAAGTTCTTTCTCCGTACTTGATAGATCCAATAACAAGCACTGGAAGAGACATAACTGAGACTGTTGTGTATGTCCAAGACCGGACAATAACATAAATTGCAACTCCAGTTTCAACAATTATGGCAAGAAGGTGCCTTAACCACAACTCATTGTCTTCTATAGCGTAAGCCGTGATAGTATCCGGCCCACCAAGGTGCAAGAGAAGAAATGGTGCCCAAAATGCCTGGAGTACATATTTGTTCTTCTCTGAAGTATGTTTTGCCTCTGTTTGGACTTTAGCTAGGTTGCCCAAGCCAACAGTTGCCACCCAGTCTGCTGCCATGTATGATGACCAAACAACCACCTTTATCAGAATTCCTCTTCTGTGTTTCCGTTGAGAACCGAACAAGATGAGAATAACTTGTATAATGAGGCTAAGTTGAACCACCACTCGAATTTCCCATCCATTCCAGAGTCTGCTAGCCCTTTCAGAAACTAGCTCTATGATCTTCAGCTCTTTCATAATATCGAAACTGGAAGCAACTGAAAATATCTAGGAAAAACAAATTTGATGTTACGCACTTCCCAATATATGTATTTATTAATGTTATAATTATTGAATATTGCGAGTAAAGCAAGTTTGTTATTCAAAGTGAGAAAAATTTTGAGATTATCAATCACATGAACGTTTTTTGGTCTTTATAGTACTAAACATCGTAAAAGATCGATGACAAATAATTTTCCATTCAAAATATTAATTTAATAATAGTACAACTATGAAATTAATAGTTTGCAAACTGCAAAAAGTAGCCGAGGTTGAGGACACTAATCTAAATTTTAAACTAGTCGATTGTTTGAAACCTTGCTTAACACTTATTTGGATGTCTAGCAATAGTGCTCTATAATTATCAAGCAAAGTCTCAAGCTATAGAGTAATTCTTTCTCAACAACTCAACAGCATGTTTGATAGTTTGACACATTGTTTCACAATGCAACCCATAAGTAGGGGATTAGGGATAGACCTAGGATTTTGTTTTGGGGGGACCAAAATATAAAACTATATTATAAATTCAAATATAAGAAAATATATATTGATTGATTAATATAAACCATATAAAAGAAAGGAATAAATGATACTCATAATATAAAACATAAATACGACAATTATTCATCATCATTTATATAAATATGAAAAATTTAGAGGGCTAATATATAGAATTGTAAATTATTTCATAGTAAATTTACATTATATTCAACTACATTTTTTATTGGAGGGGCCAATATTTAAAATTTCAATATATATGATAGTCAAACGAGCCTTTTTAATTACTATTAAGGACTTACATTTTGGGCTGTATCAGGCCCGACCATTGGTCCACCACTGTAGGGGATCAAGATCTTAACAACTTGAGTGACTATATTTAAGTTTGTTTTAGTTGAGTACACTAGTGAGAACTAATATGAATTCCTTTGATTTCACCTTTGATTTCAATTCTTGAATAATTCATAGAAAGATTTTCCAGAATCAGAGTATTATTATTATAAATATATGCAGTGTTATATCACTCGTCAAATTTTTTGCCTATGTCAAAAATAAAATAAAATAAAATAACTATCACTTGAATCGACTTGAATTTTAACTACAGTCAAATACAAATTTTATTTAAAAAATGTCACTGAATCTCCAAAAAGTTTTAATAATCACAATGAAAACTAATTGTGTCAAACAACACTAACTTTCATATACTGCTAAATATAAAGTAGTTTCTAGCCCTCATGGTTGGCAATAATTAGTAGAATCCTCCCTCATCATTGAACTCCATTAAATTTAAAGTAACTTAACTAGCTAAAAATGATGAAATCTATACCAAAATTGCCTTGTTCTGTAAAGTAAGTTTTTCAATAAACATATATGCCCTTATGTTGAGAAATAACAATATTCTTTAACATTAACAATCCTAACTTCTTAAAAAATATGAGTATATATTTCATATTAAAAAAAAATTAGAATTAATTGTTAACATATGTATAGAATAATATATAACACTAAATTGATACCATGATGTCACCAATTTGCAGGCATTGCTTATTTTCTTATTTTTCTTCAACAATTTAAAAGTTAAAATCATATTTTTAAAAAACATGTCCAATCATATTTTAATAACTTAAAATATTGAAAATATTTAGAATATGAAAAAATATACTTAGAATATTTAATATTATATATGTTAAAAATATATTTTTAATCTTTCTTAGAGAATAGGTTACTTTCTCAACATACAAGGGTATATATATATATATATATATATATATATACACACGTTTATTAAAAAGTTTACTCAATAGAATAAAGGTAATATTAGTATTCTATCATTTTCAAATAGTCAAATTACTTTTGACTTAACGAAGTTTAACGGCAAGAGAGGTGTCTATCAATTTTTGCAACCCATGGGAGCTAAATGTTACTTTGGAAAACCTTAAGGATGTGAGTGCTGTTTCCCCATAAAATTATTATGAAGTAGCACAAAGCAAAATTAGGGATGTCAATCGTGGAGGGGCCAAGGAGTCGGAATCTCATCCGCATACCTACTATTTAGGCATCCCCATTCAGGGGCGGCTGGAAGCTTTTGAAAAATTTTTGCTTTGATACAAAAAAATTCAGATTATAACTCTTATATACCCTTACTTCAATAAAAAAAAAATTTTTCTACAGCACACCCAAACTTGAGAAAAGCAAAAATTTTATATAGAAAATATTTATTTTAAATCTTATACCATATTTAAAATAAAAATTTTCTTCATATAATCTTTATTCTATTTTTATTATTTTGTTATAAAATATAATGACCTAAATCTCAATTTATTAAATTATAACTTTTTATTATTATTCTCCTCTTTCCCTCTAAGTTTTTAATTTAATATAGAATAAAAAATAAATACATTTTTTTTGTTTAAATTAAATATTTATGTATAAATAGACCTTTTCCATGACAAAATTTAGTTATGAGTAAATATTAGCAAAAAAAAAAAAAAAAAAAAACCTCATCCGAAGAAAAAATTATTTTTTATGCCCCTGTACCCATTCCCTACTTCTAGGAACTGGGTGGAGGTGAGGATCCCTATCTATAAATGTAGATCCCCGCCCGACCCCAACCACATTTACCCATTTTAATTTTTTTAATTATAAATTTTTTATTATATTCGTTATATCTTCTATTTCACAAAATAAAATATTACAACTAGATTAAATATTCTATAATTATTACAGATTGAAAGAAAAGTCTATAATAATTTAAAATTAAGAAAGTGTTTGTATAGAATTTTGAAATTATTTTAGTTATAGGTGCTTAGTCAACATCATATTTGTGCGTCAAAAATATGATGCAATTTTTAATAAATAGTACCACTAGAAAAAAAATCACACTCATTTTGATTATCTCTTAACACTATTATCATCACAACCACAAAAATATGTAAAATATGGATGACCATAAATTGTTTCAAAGATTTAAGTCAAATAGTAAGACAGCCAGGGAGCTTGTAAACATGCTTTTAATTTTAACATGATATATACGGAAAAAAAAAAAGAAAGAAAGAAATTGCATATGCGTATGTGCGTGTGGGTGTGGAATTAAATGGAGTATATTGATGAGAAAACTTCCAATAATATTCATAATAAATTAACTGACTAACCTAGAGAAGAAGTTTCACACCCGGGACTTATGAAGCTAGCTTACACACTCTCGTCTGGCTCTGAAGTTACCGATCCAATGAACCAAGTGAAGTAATTTATTTGAAGGCCATTTGTTATGGAAAATCAAGAGAAAAGTCAAGAAGCAAAGCAAACAGAATATATAGTATAAATATAGCATAAATTATTCTAAATGAAGAATAACTTCAATACCTGGAAAGGAATCATAAGATGAAGTGTCGAGTACTACTGATTTAGTATCGTATTTTGACCACTGTCATATTTTTCAAATGCAAAAATAAGTAAAAACTCTTTATATATATAGCATGCTTTTGCAAAATATGTTATAATCAATCTACATATCACTGTGTCAAGAATTGAAAACATATATTATATATCATCATCTCAGTGTTTTCAGTAGTTTTTAAATAAACTTATACTAAAAGAAGGCCTTCACGTCTATATGATTTCAGAAATCTTGTTAATTCTGAAAAAGCTATAAGACACGTCAATATTTTATCGTTTTAAGTACTTTCAGCTCCTCATCTTTTTGTAAATAAGCAAACTATTACAAAGAAGTCTTATAGCTTGGACGAGAAGCTAGCAGCTTATGCAGGCAGTGTTAGATGACTTTTTACGATAAAGCAGGAGCTAGATGCTTGAACAGTACTCAAACAAATTGTACTTCGGTTGTTGATAAAGCAATGATGAATTGATGCAAAGATGAAATAGTTAAAGTAATTGAAATAGAGTGCGAATGAGGAGATGCTAATAACTGAATGACTTCAATTACACGATCACTATACCTATGGAATATGTAACATATCAATATCACAAGGAACTGATGCTTTTTTTTTTCCTTTTTTCTTTTTAATTTTAAGCATTCTGGATGTGGGGTAGTGTTTTGGCTTTCGTACATAGGCCTTGTCCATGAAATATTTTCAAAACCTTGTTATTTTGTTTAAAAAAAAAAAAAAACAATCATCATATCATTTGCATCCGTATAAATCCCACAAATAGCCATTTTTTATTTCTCTTGATAAAGATTCTTCATATGCTTCTTCAAACTTAAACTTGGTGTGTTACTCCTAGTGTATGTCTTTCGATAATTGCTGCTATCAGAATGCAATTTTTGTTTCCAAATAACTCCGTTATCCTTCGATGATTAATAATTCATGCTTTTGTTTTGAATGAATGCTTTGGTTTGTGAACATATGAACTTAATTACAAGAGATTGGGATTTTAATTAAAATTATTGCTTCTGCACATTTTTGTTTCAACCAAAATCAAATCACAAGCTGGGTAGATTGCATAAAATTAATTTGAAGTCAATGTTCAAACATTTGCAAGATTACTATTATGAAATGATATAAACCAATAACTATCATAAAAGGCAAGAAATTGATTTCTTAAATCTCTCTTGTCCAAGTCTCTGATTTCCCTAGACTACAAATTCATTTCTAAAAGTTTCTTCTAAGATAGGGATGTTATTCTACTAAGTAGTTATATATAATAGGAAGTATTTGGTATAAATAACATGAGTCTCTCCACTTAATAAGTGTTCCGTTTGGATCCTTATTAGATTATCTAAAATGATAACAGAACCAAACCCATAAACAATTCATCAATAATATATATAAGTTCTTGGTGATTCAAACTAGACAATTGGCGGTCTCGTGAAGAAGGGGATTGTTGTCCCACCAAGACGGGATTGCATTCCAACAGTACTCTCATCTAGGTTAACCTTGCCAACATCTAAATACATGATTAGATATAAAAAAAGTAATGCTATAATTACAAACTTTATGACCAAATTAATATGGCATACTCATTTATTGACCTATCAAACCAACATACATTTAGTCTTTGAATCATCTTAGCTTTATGACACCTAACATTAATTATTCGATATGAAAATTGAAGGCATCAACGCATGCTAGAATAACTCTATTGGACGTTTTGTTGACCACTCGGTTCAACATATTGTTCACTTAAACCAAGATGTGCCATAAGAACGCAAACATGAGTAAGTAGCTCTCCGCCTTTCCATAGTTGTTGAGCATGCTCTCTCCATCCACAATGACTTCCAACATATGCCAGCATTTCGATCCACACTTCGCCTATTATCTTCCATCTATCCTCGAATTCAATTTCTTTCAATTGCTGGGCAAGCTTACATCCATCAGATAGAACTGATTGATTTGCGGGCCTTCTGCCTATCCTCTGGTACAATAGCTTGCAAAACTTTTCCTTCTCTTTACGTTTAGGCTTTTCACCCTCTGGCAACCTTTTGTAAAATCGAGTGACCTGGGCACAGGTATCTCTATACCTTATCTCACCAATCCCTTGGGGCAGCATAGATGGACATACCACTAGAAGATATAACATGTAATCTGATAAGTATTTGGTAATTACATGCTGTAGGACACGATCTGGTTCGACTTCAAGTTGAGCATGAAATAAAATATCAGTAGCAATATGCCAGACAAGAAGGCTGTGGTCAAACTCTATATCAACTGTGCACCAATTGAATTTTTCTTGTTCTAAATCTTCTCTTTTAAGTTCCCTACCACCTTCACGTTTGTTGTCTTCTTTTTGAAGCATCCGATCACCTTCACGTTTGTCGTCTTTCTCTTGAAGCACCGCATCTCCTTCAGGTTTGTCATCTTTCCCTTGATGTATCTCATCATCATTGACTCGTTTCTCATCTTTCTCTTGATGTGCCCCATCAGCTTCTTGTTTGTCATCTTGTTCTTGAAGTATCCCCTGATCAACTTTATCATCTTTCTTTTGAAGGACCCCATCACCTCTCCAACCCAATAAGATTTTGCGATCCTTTGTATTATAGTCCTCACTCAATTGTTCACCTTTTTCTTTGAGCTTCTCGTAGATTGCTTTCAGCACATCATCCGTCACTTTTTGCCTCTTTAAGTTCAAGAACTCCTCTAACGGTTTGCGAACAAAATCTGGCAACTTCTTAACACAGGAGCGCCATATGCCTCCATTTTCTTTAAGGCAACAATCTAGTAAGTTGTACTGTGCCATGGATACTGACCACCTCTTTCGATTGAGCACACATGAAGAAATTTGTGGTTTTACGTGCTTGACAAACCAGAGCTTTGTCCAGTCAGATCGAAGGAAGTTGAAAAATGCAATAACCTCAAGACAAACGGCCCCACCTAACAGCAAAATGGTAACAGTGACATCGGTCGTGTCCTCATACTCATGCACATCCATGTAAACTGAGAAGACTATCAGCCCGGTAACAGAGGCAAGAAAGATGGTGCAACGGAGGACAATTCCCACTTTACGATATAGAAGGGTGGCCTTTGTATAAAGCACATCATACAAGAACCCTAGCTCAATTGCTACCACCTTGAATGCTTCTTCAGCTGACTTCTGTCTAACAATAATTTTGTAGCATTCTATCCGATCATCCTGGTTCAGAATAAGATTTGCAAAAAGATACCGAAATTTCTCGAATAAAGAATCAGCTTCCATAAGACAATGTTGAGGCTCCCGATCATGCTGCTGTATGTGGGATACTTTCGTGGAATTCTCCTTGTTCTCAGTCCCAGAGGAAGTTTTCTCTTTTCTCTTTTCAGATAAAGTAGCGAGCAGGTCGTCTTTAAATTTTTTGGTGCTGGCAGACCAGAGTACATAAGTCCTTTCTCCGTACTTGGTAAATCCAATAACAAGCACTGGAATGGCAAAATATGAGAGATATGTACCCGTCCAAGACCGGACAGTCACATAAGCTGAGACTGCTGCTTCCACAAATAAGGCGAGGAAGTGCCTTAACCACAACTCATTGTCTTCTAAGGAGTAAGCTGTGATAGTATCCGGACCACCAAGGTGCAACAGAATAAATGGTGCCCAAAATGCCTGGAGTATATATTTCTTATTTGAACGCTTGTCATCTCCATAATCTTCTATTTGGACTTTAGCTAGGTTGCCCAAGGCAACAGTTGCCACCCAGTCTGCTGCCATGTATGATGACCAAACAACAACCTTTATCCAAAATGTCTTTCTGTATTTCCGTTGAGAACCGAACAAGATGAGAATAACTTGTATTGCAAGGCTAAGTAGAATTAATCCTCGAATTTCCCATCCATTCCAGAGTTTGCTAAGCTTTCGAGAATACCTCCATATGATTGATTCATCTTTCATGATACTCATACTGTATGTAAGCAACTGAAAATTCTAGAAAGCAAATAAACAAAAAAGAAAAATTGGTGTTACAAAGAAAAATTTGTAGAGTAGGGATCATGCAAGCCTTTCTCTCATTTGAATAATACTATACAGAATAAAAGTTTTATAAAAAATTTAATAGAAATATATTCGCTCAATAACATATATAATACTTCAAATGATTGCTGGAGGCATCTTCGGAATTAATAGTTTTAAACTCGAAAAAGCTCTTGATTTATTTTTTGGCTATACTCCAGGAAATATAAAAAGGAAAAAGGAAAGATTTGCAAGGATTAAGAGTTTCATCGTTCAAGGTGGAAGGGTCAGGATCTTAACTTGAGGGCAAAACGTAAAAAATAAGTAGTAAATCATGAGTTTAAGAATAAGAGAAAATACTAATTTAAAATTTTCATTTCTTCAAGTATTTATAGTAAGATTTCTGAAAACTAGAGCACTACTATTAATAAAGACAAGCAGTGACAATAGGCGTATCTTTTTTATTTCTTTTTTAAGTAGTCTTAATGCATGTCCTAATTAAGAAATAGGAACACATATGAACACCTAAAAGAATGTGTAGTATTTGATAAAGATTGTACATAATGGTTAAAAAATTATCGAAAGAAAGCATATTAAAAAAATCATTAAATGTAATGCCAAAAATGATTTTTATAATGAAACAACTACACAATCTTTAAGGTGTTAACATATGCCTCGAAGCACATGTTAATGTTACTCTTCTTTTTTTTCTTTTAATCTTCTTGGAGAACTTATCACCTTTAAATGAATTGAAATTTTGAAGTCAAGTCAAGATAAAAATCGTTTTAAAACATGTTCTTCTAACATATATATATTTCACAGAATCTCACAAATATTATAACAATCACGAGGAAAATAAACTGTATGAAACAACATTGAATCTCATACTAACAACAATATAAATAAAACTATATTATGAAGCCTAAAATATAGCAATATATAAAGTACAAGGAGACTACAAATTAGGGAAAAATAAAAAATCAAAAAGCATGCAAGAGTTTCAATCCATGCCATTTCATTTGTGTTACATTATTTCATTTAAAGGTGCATAACAGACAAATCATAAGTTTAAGTGATAAAAATGTAATATAAACTGGAATAGCTAAAAACAAGAAGTGAAAAAATAAATTATAAACTGCTTTTTTTTATTTAACTTAACAAAAAAGTTGAAAAAATTAACATATTAGAAGAAAAACGTGCAATTTTAATCTGAATTTCCATCTCTCCGTCTGTTTTTTCATTTATTTATAACTTTGATCCAAACCAACATATTATTTGCATAAATTAGCTATATCTATTTATAATGTATGTCATTGGCTGTATTGCTCGACAAGTGACCACCAGTGAATCTCTTGCAACATAGTAATTATATCTATCTATTCAGCACAATTTAATAACTTCGAAGTCGCTAATTATTGGTTGCCATTAACTAATTGGCTTTTAATTACTCTAGCCTCACACTTATTGAATTACAACTAAATTATAATGATAATTCTTAATATGAATACTTTTATGTTGTAATTGTCTATAAATTGACCCTAAATAAATAGGCTACTTATTATGTCAGTCATAGATTATTTACACTTTGTTTCAGATGAATTGTTTTAGATAAACTAAAATCGCGGTAAGGAGCCTATATAATCTATGAAAAATAACAAGAGAAAATGCCCATAAATATATTATGTATGAGGTCAAATGAAGAATAAAGTGCAAAAGTTCCAATTATATTCACGATAAAACAACCCACTTACCTGGAAAAGAGAAGCTGCAAACCAAAGGACTTGAGAAGCTAGCTTAACCTATGTACCCTTGGAACTGAATGTTACTAAAATTCGATGAACAAGTGAAGTAATTTCCTTTAATTAGAGCCATATATAATGGAAAATCAATAGAAAAAGTCATAAAACAAAGCAAGCAGAATCAATAGTACAGGTATAGCATAGAAGAGTAGCTTCGACTCTGGGATTGGAATCATAAGATGAAGTGTTCGGTACTTCTGGTATTGTTTTTGAAGTTCTATTTTCTCTTTCAAAAGAAAAAGTTAGAAAATTAGAACTCTTTATTATAGCCCCTTTTGTTTAAAAAAAATTATAATAATTAAAATACTAATGATTATGTTATTAAAAAAGCTATGAGACACATTATTCTAATTTGTTGTTTTAATTAAATTTAAGTACGTACTTTCAGCTCTCCTCTCCATCTTTTTGTAAATTAATTGCGTGACCGTTCAAAGAAGTGTACTTCCTAATATTTTACAAGGATGGACCAGCTTGTGCAGGAAGAAGTTAAAGCACTTTTCACAAAAATGCTGGAAGCAGGCGTTTGTCAAGTGAAACAAATTGTACAATTGGATTGGCAATGAAGCAATGAACTGATGCAAAGAAGGAAAAAGTAATCCAAAGTGAGGTCGTAATAAAGAGATGCTCAAGCTAGCAACTAGTGAGTAGTAACTGAAACATTTTCAATTAAACTAGACTATCAATACATGATTTCTGAACGCTGTTGGAGCCAGTGACAGCGAACATTTACATGTCATAAGTCAAGATAGGAAGAATCACAGGGACCGTTTATTAATGCATGTGAGTTGTCAAGGTACTGTGGAGGGCCTAGCCCATGTGCAGATATGGGCCTCAGATTCTATGCCTTAATGAGTGATGGAGATGCAACTGTGAAAGTGACTTGCATGCTCTCCATCTTGGTTTATTGATTAAAAAAAGGGGATAATTCTAATTAGCCCCCTAAGGTTAGACCTAAAAAAATAGAGGACCTCAATTTTTTGAAACCTAAGATTGCCCTCTGAGTTACTGTAGCACCGTTAGATTTAACGAAAAATGCATTAAATCATTAGATTTAACGGAAAATGCATTAAATAGTAACTTAACGCTAATAAGCAGTAAAATAGATTATAATATCCTTTTCTAAAGGGTTTTGATAAAGTCAAATAATAATAAGTTAATAGAAAAATTAGAATCAAAATTAATAAAAATGAAATAAACTCTTCTCTCTCCTCTCTCTCTCTAAAATGTTTCTTCTAGCCTTTTCATTATTGGATTTTTTCATCTTTTAATGTCGATTTAATACTTTCTTAATTATTATTCATTTACTTCCTCGGTCAAATTTTTAAATGAGCATGGTAATATCCTTTATATTAATGCTAACACATCATCAAGTGACCATGTTAAACAAATAATACAAATTAACTTATTAAATTTAAGTTAAATTAGAAGAAACGTTTTAGAAAGAGAGAGAGGAGAGAGAAGAGTTTATTTTATTTTTTATTAATTTTTATTCTAATTTTTTTATTAACTTATTACTATTTGACTTTATCAAAACCCTTTAGAAAAAGGGTATTATAGTCTATTTTACTGCTTATTAGTATTAAGTTATTATTTAATGCATTTTCTGTTAAATCCAACGGTGCTACAGTAACCTCAGGGGGAAATCTTAGGTTTCAGAAAACTGAGGTCCTCAAT
Source organism: Boswellia sacra (assembly GCA_013180625.2). Lineage (NCBI taxonomy): Eukaryota > Viridiplantae > Streptophyta > Magnoliopsida > Sapindales > Burseraceae > Boswellia > Boswellia sacra. Next base: position 147,902 of record SNVD02013895.1, read on the forward strand.
TTTCTTTAGGCTTAACCTCAGGGGGCAAATTAGAATTATCCCTTAAAAAATCTATCTTATTTCAAAGAGTGTTGTTATTTGAATCTTTGTCAATCTCTCTTGAAGCCTCACTTTAATTAAAATATATATATATATATATTTTAAAATTTATAAGTATATTTTATATGATACCAAAAATACCCTTTATAAATGTATATATGTATATATCTTATGATTAGTTTTCTTTAAAAGAAACTCATTTTTTTCTCTGAACATTTTCATTGGTGATCTAAAGAATTCAATTCTTTTTCATCTTTAAAATCATAATTTTTTTAATTCATTATCTTCTATTTATTTTCTTATAACTTGTTTAGGATTTTACCTTTTGTTTTTTTGGCGAGGCAAGTATACATCAAATCTATATTATTTTCAAGGGTTTTGCTGTAAACTAGGTTCAAATTTTTATTTTTATTGACTCATAAATTGTTAACTTTTATGATTGTTTGAATTAAATAATTACACATATTTGAATTATTTGATTACATTAAATTGAATTTATAAATATTTAGTTATTTAAAATAAACTAATAATCTCAGTTGTTTTGAATATATAAAAAGCATTAAAGTTCAATTACATTGAACTGAACAAGTAAGAGATGTTTAATTCATAGCGATTAAATAAAAAAATTAAAGTTACTTTTTGTTTCTTATTTTATTTTGAATGTTTAAATTAATCTAACATCATTTCAAAATTATAGTACAAACATAAAATATCGATTTCAAATAGTTCTTTAAGAAGAAAAGAAATATCTATAATTTTCTAAAACCATGTGCACTTTTTGGTCATTCTTATCTAAAAGATTCTTTTAATTTTAATTTTAACGAATATAGGGTTTAAAGAGAGATTTGGATGGTTTAAAACAATAATACTCTATTGTGAATCCGCCATCCCATTGGGTAATTGACTGAATAATTTGTTATTGGACTAGTTGTTGGATTTCACTTAAGGGCCCATTTTGTTAGTCAAGCTACTTAATCTTTCTTGTGTGCATATGAAGCACTGTAAAACTAGAATACAATATTCATGAAAACCTACTTAATCTAGGAAATAAAACATCTTAATAATAACGTCTTAGTGTCTAGAATAAACTAATAACTTAAAGAAATAGATTCTTTGTACCTTATGAAAGTACAATCCAGGATTTTTATTGATAGGCCATTACATAATTACTTAAACTCTCCCTCTAAAATAGTTATTTATTCATCTCCGGATGTACCTTCAGGCTCTACATCTCGTTGACCGTAATCTCGGAGGATGGCTCAAGTTCAAATAGTTGCTTCATATTAAGAGGTGTTGTAACATACGTTCCTCCGTACCAAAATAATTCAGATAACTGAGAGTTACCTTTGTCTGTAAGATGATCACCATCAAAATACACATAATCATTAGGATTTTTACATAAATAATAATCTCCAATTCCGCAATCAGTTCCATGATATATTCCGCTACCACAACATGCCACATCTCCTACTTTGAAACCTTCAAAAACAAAAGAAAAAAGGAAGAATTTGTTTTAACATCTCATGGAGTCTCATTGTGATCTGATTGTAGGAGTATTAGGCAACAATCCTTCAACTATTTAACATGAGACTTCCGATTTAACAAAAGAGTGATTAACGTTGCCACCTTAACATTTGAGTGAAGTAAATTGTCTTCCTAACCTTTCGGTAAAGTAACATGAAAACCTCCACTTTTTAAATACCGTTAGTCTATCTATTAAATATTAGAAAAAGACAATTTTGCGTTTATTTATACAATAAGATTTCTTTATTTATTTCTCTTCATAAGGAGGAAAATTTTAAAAACATTAATTTTTATTTACAAACCATCAAACTATTTTCTTTTTAATTTTTATTTTTAAAAAATATAATTTTTTAAAAAATAAAAATTAGAAAGATAACCATTTACACTACCATTTTCATTTATCCAAAAACAATTTTTTTAATTTTTATTTAAAAAATTATTTTTTTTACAAACCATCTATATGAAACATTTTCTATAAAAATTTAAAAAAAAAAGAATTTTTTGAGACCTGTTAGTTTTTTTTTTTAAATACCTTTATAAAGAGAAATAAATATAGAAATCTTATAATATAAATGAGAGCAAAATTATTTTTTTATAATATGTTTAACAGATAGACTAACGGTATTTGAAAATTGGAAGTCTTTATATCACTTCATCGAAGGTTTAAGGGAGGTGTACTTCCCCGAAATGTTGGGGGTGGTAATGTAAATACACTTTTAAAAAATGAGAATATTGCACATCTGGTAACTCACCATATTTCCGGGGGTTAAGGCCTAAATCCAAAAGTAAATTGAAGTAATCAAATATTAAATATTTGAATGCTGGTAATTCGCTCTCTAATTTTGAGGCAACATTAGAGAGGGCATCGTTGTGTAGTCTTGCCAATGACTGAACTTCTTCTAAACATTCATCTTTGCCAACATTGTAGGATTGTTTGGTCCTTGAAGAGCAACCGAGGGGCGCAACGCTTTGAAATGCAAACTTCCTTCCTCCTATTTCATAAATTTCCTGAGACATAAATAGATCAATGAAAAGAAAACATGTTGAGCATGCAAAAACGCCAACACAGTAAACGAAATTATTCTGCCAGTGATGGTTTAGAGGCGAGTTTACCTTGACCACATCTGTTATGTTCCCGATCACCTGTTCTACATATTCAAGCTTCTGTTATTCTGTAGCATTTGGGTAATTACCTATAAATATCATGTAATCAACACCTCCAATGCTAGACAGGTAGACTGCACTCTTTAGCAGCTTCTTTGCCTCTGCATCACCTAGCTGCTTTTCCAACGAAATGGCCACCTCCTTAAAATAGCTTAACTGTATTTCGAGGTTAAGCTGGACCAAAAAAAAAAAAGAAAAAGAAAAATTCCAAAACATTCAAGTAATTTAAGGATAAATGTAATGAACTTTAATTTCTGAACATTTTGATTTCTCAAACTGGATTGCCTTCTAAATATACTGTACCGTATATGGATTATTATCTGGAATAACACTAGCTCCAGCACTGGCGAAGTTGGCTCCATTAATGAACTGATGTTCGCCAGGAGCTAAGTAGGGTTTCCACAAAGGTAGGTTTGCACGGAGGGCTGCAATCCAAGAAAGCAGCGAGAACCAATTGCTCGCCATTATATATCACACGCTTTGAAAAATAAATAATAATTATTATAATAACTCTATTCATTCTTCCTTTTTTTCCCCTCTCAATTTTCCGCTTACAAGTACTAAAATCCTTGCTTTGTTTCTTATATATATTTTCTTACTCCCTATTGTAAAAGTTATGTCTTTTTTTTCTTTTTTCAATTCCCCTTTTTCTTATAGTTTGAATCATTTTCTGGAAAGTTTCTATATATTACCCAATCTCTCCAAAACCTCAAGTGAGGTCAAAGTCAAACAACCCTTAAACAAAAGTAGGCAGCGGGGGAGCCACATATGGATAAACATATATATGTGTGTGTGTGTGTGTGTGTGTATGTGTGGCTGGGCTGGCTTTGGATCTTGTTAAAATTTTTCCGTATATAAATAGTTCATCTTGCTCTTGGCATGTGTATCTTAATACATTTAAGACTTATATATATATACACACACACACACACAAAAAGGGGTGATGACCTCTCAAAAGAGGAAACAAGAAAGAGTAAAAGCCAAGACATGTAACTGGTTCTCATTATCAAATCTTCTATATATATAACTCATGACTAGTCCCCTGGAAAATCCGAAAATACAGCAGCTTACCAATGAAATCTGGGATCAGACGGCCATCGGAGAATCTTCCAGTTGGACGCTTGAAGTAGGTCTCCCCGTATGGTGGGAAATTTGCCTTAAAATCAATACTGATATTAAGGAAGTTATTGTTTCCAGGATCATACTCGGAGTCCCCGAAGACAAACAGGGCAGCATGTTTCTCAGGCTCGGTGCACGTAGTCTCTGTAGCCTGCTTCAGGGTGCTTGTTGTGGGCAGAGTTCTAGCAAAAAGTATTGATGAGACACAAAGAAGGAATAGTAAACCAAAACTATTCATAGCTAACGTTACCACTTTTTTAATTTTATCTGAGTTCCCCAAGTTTGACCTACTTATAATGGCACTTGACGACCTCTCATCGTCTTAAAACGACAAAAGAAAATTCGATTAAGTGTAGTCCAGTTACAGACAAATTAATCATAATAATATGAAATTAGGGACCTACAAATACAGTTAGTTGCATTCTCATATTAAATGTTTGAGATATGATTAGCAATATACAATTACTGGAAAGAGTAGCACGAGTGAGAAGAAAACTTGCGGTAGATATCCGGCCTGTGCGAGCATTAACTTTATCTTGAAACCTGTAGACAGCGTAAGCCCACTGGATGTGACATTAAGCATCAATCTAAATTTCAATGCCTGTGTTCGAAATCCACAAACACTATAATTTTTCCACGGAAAATGTTACCTTACGGTCACACCAGACAGCCAAAACTGGGTAGTCGAGAATTATCTCACTGGGTCTGATTGCTAAGTCCAAGCTTTACAAGTTCACTACATCCCTATCTAGTTAGGAGGCTTCATTTTTCTCTTTATGTTTTATTTAATAAACTTTTCTTATAGTATCAAAGGTTTGCAAAAAAGTGACTTAAGCCTACTTGAAGGAGTGTTCTTTTTTGGTGCTTTAAAATTAAGAAAAGGGTTAATAAGAAGAAGAAACGACTAATCAATTGTACAAAGATGATACAGAAGCCACTAAGTGACAATGCAACAAAATTATAGTTGACAATGCAGTTAGAGATATGACACTGCGAATTGGAATACTGTTGGGCAGTGGCAAACTATTTCTGAAAATCTGATTGTGAAATCGCAAATGAATGGATTGAATTTCTCGTTCAACATGAATTGATTACAGATGTAGTAATAAGGTTAATTTAGCACGTCATTGAGATTTTGGAGACCACATTTTGAATCCAAATCTGGTCTTCTATGCTACATATTTTTCAATGCAATTTATATTCAATATCAATAATATATTCTTTTCAAAATTTAAAATAATTCAAAATCAATCACATATTCTTAAATCTAATTAAAAACAAAAATACAAAATCACAAAACGAACACACCAATAAATTTGTAAGTTGTCGAGAAAGTTTGATTTTGTGTCACTCGGCAAGTACTTTTTATATTCTAAATTAACGTTCCCCTCTTACAGAAACAAAAATCTCAGCAGTATCAAATTTGAGTTACAGCTGCAAGTTGACGTAAGATTGCGTTTCAATCGAGAGAAAGGCTCAGAGGGCGGAGCCATGTTCATGGCTAACGTGGCCGTAGACCCCAAACTTGCAAAAAAAATTCCGAAGTAGCTATATTATTCCAGCAGATTCAATATTATTAATTTGTCCATTTTGGCCTCGCCAAAAAAAATTGTTAGTTCATATAATTATGGGTATATTAGACATTGTAAATTAAATGGTCCCCTATTAAAGAAACTTCAATACTCATTTGCCGTTCCTTTTATTATTATAAAAATATTTACTTTATTTTTCCTATGTAAATACTAATTTATCTTTCTCTTCCTATTTTAATAATAATAAATTTTACTCCCTTCAAGATAAAAAAGCAATTTACCTTTTCTCTCATCTTGCTTTATTTAACCATCTAAACCATCTACGAAGAATATTCGACTTCTCTCGAGTTAAAAAACTACTCCATAAAAGACTAAAAAATTTAAAAGTTTTCAATCAATCCTTGCTTCTCTTTGCTATCTATGCAATTTCAACCTCTTGTATCAATTGAAGCAGGGGTTGAATATTTTCAACATTTTTCAAATATTATTATATAAATTAGATAAATTACGATTTGAAACTTCTTTTCTAAGTCAAAATCATAATTTAGAAGCTTGCATTCATTTTTAAGAATTATATTGTCTTCTTAAAACAAAATGCAAGAGGAGATTAAAATGTTGTATGAGTTCTTTACAAACTCAATGATTTTATACATTCATAGGAGGAAGCTAAAATATTTAGCATGGAATTAATTATAGATGATTTTTTAAGTTCAAAAAAAAAAGTCAATTTCTATTTTGATACATGAATAAATAAAGCTTTGAAGATTTTCATTTTTGCCTCTATTTATCATATGTTAGAAAGTAGAAAAATTTTTTTATTCAATTTTAAATATAACTTTTAGTATGTATTTTTATTTTTGTTGTATTTAGAAAAAGGTCATGACTAAAATTGCCCCAACATGCTAGCTCCGCCCCTAAATGCTCAGAAATAAAGGTAAAAAATATTTATCTTCAAAATGATCCCAAAAAAAAATGCTCAGAACATGAATATTTACATGTCTATATATCCCAAAATTATAGTACATTTTCTGAGTTTCTCAATCAGTAATTACATGATCTAAGAATAAATTCATCTCGAAATGATGATTTATTCCTAGGCTGATGCACCATCATATTCCGGAAACATTTTTATCTCATCAAGTTCGAGTTCAAACAGTTGCTTCATATTAAGAGGTGCTGTCACATTCGTTCCCCCACTCCAAAATAGTTCAGCCAACTGAGAGTTTCCCTTTTCAGAAACATGCTCACCATCAAAATAGACATACTCGTTAGGATTATTGCATAACTCATATTCTCCAATTCCGCAATCGGATCCACGATATATCCCACATCCACAACATGCAATGTCTGCTTCTTTGAAACCTTCAAAACAAGATATATCCCATTTACAGAAGTTACCTCAAATAACTAATTATGTATTATATTTGTGCAATTCTAATCTAAGATAGTGTTGAAAAGTCTTCCTTGTGATGTAGAAGGTAGGCACCTCCCATGGGGTAGGTGAAGGTAGGTGTGTTAGGTATGTTAGGTGTGTTAGGTGAAGGTTAGGTGGCCAACCTCACCTAACATGTTGAAATTTGATGCAGAAATCCTCCTATAAATAGAGGACGGTTCCACAGAGTTTAGGCATTCCAAAGAGGATCCATAACCAGAAAGTTGTGAGAGGTAGAGAGCCAAAGAGCTCCAGGAAAATGTGTTAGGGGAGTTTTTTTTTGTATAATTCTTGTATTCGAATTTTTTAAGTAAATAAGAGTTATTTTTCTCCCAGAATCTATTCTAAGTGTTCATTGCATCCCAATAGATAAACAAAGTTTACAGCTCATTCATCATGAATGCATATTTATTGTAAATTTTAAAAAAGCTTACCATATTTTAAAGGGTTGGAAAACTAAATCCATTAGTGAGCTGAAGTAATCAAAAATTATATACTTGAACGCTGGTAGTCGACTCTCTAATTCTGTATCTGCAGTAACCAAGGCATGGTTGTGTAGTCTTGCAAGTGCTTGAGCATCCTCCGAACATTCAGTTTTGCTAAGATTGTTTGCTTGTTTGACTTCTGGGGAGCACCCAATTGGTGCAACATTCTGAAATGCAAACTTCCTTCCTCCCATTTTATATATTTCCTAAAAACAAACAAGCGAACACGTGGGTGAAAAACTTAAAAACTCAATTTCCCAAATATAAGCCCAATTACAGGGAATCAGCAGGGTATTTTAGCACCTTCAAACAATTTATCATAAAAGATATTTTTGTCTCTTAAGGTTGAAACTAAATAAGCAATAAAAAAAATAATATTAATAAGGGTCTCACTAAAAATTAAAATGCCCATTCAACTTGACCAATCAAACCCATTCAAACAATGTTTAATTACTTTTAACTGGTGATTGAGTAGAGATAATTTACCTTGACCACGTGTGTTATGTTTCCGATTACCAGTTCTACATATTCTTGCTTCTGAGATGCGGTAGCATCGGGGTGACGATTGCTAAAGAGCCAGTAATCAACACCTCCAATGCTAGACATGTAGACTGCATTCATTAGCAGCTTCTCTGCCTCTGCATCACCAAGATGCTGTTTCAACGAAGTGGCCACCTCCTTAAAATCTCTTAACTGTATTTCAAGGTTAAGCTGGGAAAAATCCAAAACATGGTCAAGCAATTTTGAGCAACCATATTTATATTAAAAACCTTTTAACGCCAATATTACTTATGCAGTGACATACCGTATCTGGATTATTATCAGCAAGAGCACAAGCCCCACCGCCTGCAAAGTTGGCCCCATTGATGAATTGATGTGGTCCGGGCCCCACGTATGGTTTCCACAAAGGTAAGTTTGCATGCAAGGCTGCAGCCAAGAAAGCAACAAGAATAAAATGACAAATATTTGGATTGGATTTCTATCTAGTACTGTTCCAGGTACCATCATGAACTTTACGCATCTTTTTTGAAGAAAGCGACTGAGTCTTACTTGATAGATAAACATACCAATGAAATCAGGGATCAAACGTCCATCGCAAAATCTTCCGGTTGGAAACTTGAAGAAGGTCTCCCCATATGGCGGAAAATTTGCCTTGAAATCAATGCTGATATTGAGGAAATTATTGATTCCGGGATCGTATGGAGAGTCCCCAAAGACAAAGATGGCAGCATGAGTATGTTTCTTAGGTTGCTTGGACTCTGATGCAGCCTGCCGGGAGGTCGTTGCAGCAAGAGTTCTAGCAAAAAGTGGTGATAAGAGAAAAAAAAGGAAGCAAAAACTTTTCAAATCCACTAACACAATCTCTTCTATTTTCACCCACTTCATGGCATCTCATTATCTTAATTTTAGAATACAATGAAATTAAAACAAATTAAATGATTATTTAAATGCGCTCTGACTTGGGAAAAATTGTAATTCTGTTCTAGTATGGGGTAATGTTGTAACAAATTAAAATAATTTCAAATTATAAACTGTATTAGAAAATGTTAGATTTAATTATAATCTGCAATTGCGTGTGCATATTAAAAGTCCAAGCGTGAGTAGCAAAACATCCTTTCTAGGTGGAGTAACGTGACGCACAATAAAAATTCTGCTCCAAATATGCCCTGTACAAACAATAATTGCATTTTGATTGTCGTACTTCAAATCTATGGGCAGCCCTCATGGATATGTCACAACATATATATCAATCTGAACTTCAATGCTTGTGCTCAAAATCTTCCATCAACTATTCAAAGAAATTCCATCTGAAGTTCATACCAAATTGTCAAGTAAGTCTGGTGAATTCTGTTACTGTGCCATTATTAATTTGTCGGCAAGTCCATGCCTAAGTGTGCATGAGCATTCTCGTACTAGATAGTAGATAAGTTTGATAAAGGCTGGCAGCGTAATAAACACCGTTGGATTACATGTACAACTTAATCCCAGGATCCGACGGCCTAGAAAATTACTGTACCTGTGCAGGGGATGGATCCTAGTACGACCCTCAGATTGGAGAAGAGTAGTATGATATGATGACAGACAAACATAAATCTAGGAAGTCCTGTATAAGCAATTAATAATTACACTTTGACGATGGAAATTTGAAACATGTGGCCATGCAGCTAGCAAGCCTACGAACTGCTGCAATTTAATAAATATATTTTTAAATGAAAAAGTGAGGTATGATATGTTATTTACACTTTTTTTTTATTGTCACGGTCTCCTATTTATTGTATGAAAAAAAAGTAATTGTGAAGAGTCGAATCTAAGACTTCATTATGGTCTTCCCAACTCCCTCCTGAACCACCTTTATCGCTTGAACCAATCTATTATGAGTATATACTATTTACACACTCAACCAACAATGTCAAAAGTTTTCAAATTTTAATCAAGGAAAATTAATCTCTTAAGATTCAAAACATATGATCTAAAAGGTCAAGAAAAATGCTCTTAGTTTAAATTTTGTTAGAACGGGTGTGTTCTTAATTAATTGTGGGAAAGGCTCATTTAGATAGATTAATTTATTATGAATCAAGCGTCAACCGACCCATTAAGTGATTGATTCACTAATTTGTCATTAGACTACCTAGGCGAATTTGACTTAAGGGCCCATATTGTAAATCAGCTACTTACCCTTCCTTGTGTGCACACTAAAGTGTTGTAAAACCAGAATAAAATATTTATCAAGTCCTAATTAAACTAGGAAATAATACGAAGGATATCTAAATGTCCAGGATAAGCTACTACCTTGCATACATAGATTCTTTATACATAAACATTAAAAAAAGAAAATTTGGCCCACCCTAATAAAATTTTCTGGCTACGCCCTGGCTTCAGGGATCCATCTATTATGCTGATCCGACACATGCTGATATTACAAGAACAAACGAAAATAGTGGCAGTATTCAAGGTAGCTCTTCTGCATAAGCAAACATCCAGCAGAGATAGGTGTGGAGATGAGTGAAATAGAATACTAACCGTTTGTTTGCACTTAAATCTAAATAGAAATATATAGTTATTGGAATTGGAAGAAGGATATTTACGGCAATAAGTAACATTTTTATTTAGTTAAATTTTAGTATTAGTGTGACATAACTTGATTATTAGATATTTGAAAGTTATTATCTATTAAAAAAAAAAAAAAAAAAAACCTTTTCATCGTAAGTTTTGGGGCCTCCACAAAATGTCAGATCTTGGGGAGAAATATTTTACGGGCCTGAAAATAAACTTGGACCCTAGGCAACTGCTCATGGGTTGAGCCGTCATGGGATACAAGCAAAAAAAGTTCGGGTGATAGTGTGGTTAATTCAACCCAGTAAAACTTTTTCTAAGCTTTTTTATTAATTTTTCAAAATTTAAAAGAATTTAAAATATAAATTACCAAAACATCCTAAGAGTTGTCGCTCTAGAATATCACTGGAAAATGTAAAACACGATAAATAATTTAGTGCACCACAGTCGTGTTATTGCCTTTCTTATTAGATTTTTTCACTGGGTGTTATTCAGTATTTCAGTATAATCATTTAATTCATTTCTTACTTTTTAAAAAGAGAAAGCAAAGTATTTTCAGAATAAATAAGATCAAAATTTTTAACAAGTTTTATCTTAAAATGGGTTTAAATTTTATAAAAAAAAATCCGAAATAGTTATATAATTCCATATTCAATATTATTAATTTGTCCATTTTGGCCTCGACAAAAAAAAAATTGTTAGCGCATACAATTATGGGTATAATAGACATTGTAAGTTAAATAGTCCCCTATTAAAGAAACTTCAATACTCTCTTGCCGTTCCTTTTATTATTATAAAAATATTTACTTTACTTTTCTTATGTAAATACTAATTTATCTTTCTCTTCCTATTTTAATGATAATATATTTTACTCCCTTCAACATAAAAAAGCAATTTACCTTTTCTCTCATCCTGCTTTAAGGTTAACCATCTAAACCATCTACGAAGAATATTCAACTTCTCTCAAGCTAAAAAAACTACTCCATAAAAGAGAAAAAAATTTAAAAGTGTTCAATCAATCCTTGCTTCTCTTTGCTATCTATGCAATTGCAGCCTCTTGTATCAAGTGAAGCAGGGGTTGAATATTTTCAACATTTTGCAAATATTATTATATAAATTAGATAAATTATGATTTGAAACTTTTTTTTAGGTCAAAATCATAATTTAGAAACTTGCATTCATTTTTAAGAATTATATTGTCTTCTTAAAACAAAATGCAAGAGGAGATTAAAATGTTGTATGAGTTCTTTACAAACTCAATGATTTTATACATTGAGAGCAGGGAAATTGCTAAAATATTTAGCATGGAATTAATTATACATGATTCTTTAAGTTCAAAAAAAAAGTCAATTTCTATTTTGATAGATGAATAAATAAAGCTTTGAAGATTTTCATTTTTGCCTCTATTTATCATATGTTAGAAAGTAGCAAAATTTTTTTATTCAAGTTTAAATATAACTTTTAGTATGTATTTTTTTTTTTGTATTTAAAAAAAAAAGGTCATGACTAAAATTGCCCCAACATGCTAGCTCCGCCCCTGAATGCTCAGAAATAAAGGTAAAAAATGTTTGTCTTCAAAATGATCCCAAAATAAAATGTTCAGGACATGAATATTTACATGTCTATATATCCCAAAATTGTAGTACATTTTCTGAGTTTCTCAATCAGTAATTACATGATCTAAGAATAAATTCATCCCGAAATGATGATTTATTCCAAGGCAGATGCACCATCATATTCTGGAAACTTTTTTATCTCATCAAGTTCGAGTTCAAACAGTTGCTTCATATTAAGAGGTGCTGTCACATTCGTTCCCCCACTCCAAAATAGTTCAGCCAACCGAGAGTTTCCCTTTTCAGAAACATGCTCACCATCAAAATAGACATACTCGTTAGGACTATTGCATAACTCATATTCTCCAATTCCGCAATCGGATCCACGATATATCCCACATCCACAACATGCAATGTCTGCTTCTTTGAAACCTTCAAAACAAGGATATATCCCATTTACAGAAGTTACCTCAACCAACTAATGTATTATATTTGTGCAATTCTAATCTAAGATAGTGTTGAAAAGTATTCCCTCTCATATGAAGGTAGGCACCTCCCATGGGAGGTAAGTGAAGGTAGGTGTGTTAGCTATGTTAGATGAATGTTAGGTATGTTAGGTGAAGGTTAGGTGGCCAACCTCACCTAACATGTTGAAATAAGATGTAGAAATCGTCCTATAAATAGAGGACGGTTCCGCAAAGTTTAGACATTTCAGAGAGGATCCAAAACCAGAGAGTTTTGAGAGATAGAGAGTCAGAGAGCTCCAAGAAAAATGTGTTGGGGGAGTTTTTTGTACAATTCTTGTATTCAAATTTTCTCTATAAATAAGAGTTATTTTTCTTCTAGAATTTGTTCTGAGTGTTCATTGCATCCCAATAGATAGACAGAGTTTACAGCTCATTCATCATGAATGCATTTTTATTGTAAATTTTAAAAAAGCTTACCATATTTTAAAGGGTTGAAAACTAAATCCATTACTGAGCTGAAGTAATCAAAAATTATATCCTTGAACGCTGGCAGTCGACTCTCTAATTCTGCGGCTGCGGCAACCAAGGCATGGTTGTGTAGTCTTGCAAGTGCTTGAGCATCCTGCGAACATTCAGTTTTGCTAAGATTGTTTGCTTGTTTGACTTCTGGGGAGCAGCCAATTGGTGCAACATTCTGAAATGCAAACTTCCTTCCTCCCATTTTATATATTTCCTAAAAACAAACAAGCGAACACATGGGTGAAAAACTTAAAAACTCAATTTCCCGAATATAAGCCCAATTACAAGGAATCGGCAGGGTATTTTAGCACCTTCAAACAATTTATCATAAAAGATATTTTTGTCTCTTAAGGTTGAAGCTAACTAAGCAATAAAAATAATTATAATAATAAGGGTCTCACTAAAAATTAAAATGTCCATTCAACTTGACCAATTAAACCCATTCAAATAATGTTTAATTACTTTTAACTGGTGATTGATTAGAGATAAGTTACCTTGACCACGTGTGTTATGTTTCCGATTACCAGTTCTACATATTCTTGCTTCTGAGATGCGGTAGCATCGGGGTGACGATTGCTAAAGACCCAGTAATCAACACCTCCAATGCTAGACATGTAGACTGCATTCATTAGCAGCTTCTCTGCCTCTGCATCACCAAGATGCTGTTTCAACGAAGTGGCCACCTCCTTAAAATCTCTTAACTGTATTTCAAGGTTAAGCTGGGAAAAGTCCAAAACATGGTCAAACAATTTTAAGCAACCATATTTATATTAAAAACCTTTTAACGCCATTACTTATGCAGTGACATACCGTATTTGGATCATTATCAGCAAGAGCACAAGCTCCACCGCGTGCAAAGTTGGCCCCGTTGATGAATTGATGTGGTCCGGGCCCCAAGTATGGTTTCCACAAAGGTAAGTTTGCATGCAAGGCTGCAGCCAAGAAAGCAACAAGAATAAAATGACAAATATTTGGATTGGATTTCTATCTAGTACTGTTCCAGGTACCATCATGAACTTTACGCATCTTTTTTGAAGAAAGCGACTGAGTCTTACTTGATAAATAAACATACCAATGAAATCAGGGATCAAACGTCCATCGCAAAATCTTCTGGTTGGAAACTTGAAGAAGGTCTCTCCATATGGCGGAAAATTTGCCTTGAATTCGATGCTGATATTGAGGAAATTATTGTTTCCGGGATCGTATGGAGAGTCCCCAAAGACAAAGATGGCAGCATGAGCATGTTTCTTAGGTTGCTTGGACTCTGATGCAGCCTGCCGGGAGGTCGTTGCAGCAAGAGTTCTAGCAAAAAGTGGTGATAAGAGAAAAAAAAGGAAGCAAAAACTTTTCAAATCCACTAACACAATCTCTTCTATTTTCACCCACTTCATGGCATCTCATTATCTTAATTTTAGAATACAATGAAAGGAAAACAAATTAAATATTATTTAAATGCGCTCTGACTTGGGAAAAATTGTGATTCTGTTCTAGTATGGGGTAATGTTGTAACAAATTAAAATAATTTCAAACTATAAACTGTATTAGAAAATGTTAGATTTAATTATAATCTGCAATTACGTGTGCATATTAAAAGTCTAAGCGTGAGCAGCAAAACATCCTTTCTAGGTGGAGTAACGTAACTCACAATAAAAATTCTGGTCCAAATATGCCCTTTACAAACAATAATTGCATTTTGATTGTCGTACTTCAAATCTATGAGCAGCCCTCATGGATATGTCACAACATATGTATCAATCTGAACTTCAATGCTTGTGCTCAAAATCTCCTATCAGCTATTCAAAGAAATTCCACCTGAAGTTCATGCCAAATGGTCAAGAAGTCTGGTGAATTCTGTTACTGTGCCATTATTAATTTGTCAGCAAGTCCATGCCTCAGTGTGCATGAGCATTCTCGTACTAGAGAGTAGATAAGTTTGATAAAGGCTGATGATGCTTTAGATTAGAGAAGAGCAGTCTGATATGATGACTGACAAACATAAATCTAGGAAGTCCTGTATAAGCAACAATTACACTTTGATGATGGAAATTTGAAACATGTGGCCATGCAGCTGTAGCAAGGCTACAAAATCTTTTAAATTTATTAATGTTTAATTAGGTTCTCTAAAATAATTAACTAACGTTTGAGTTCTCTAAAACAAGAGAAATCATACAACTTTTATTAAATTAATTGGCCTAATTCTGCCCTATACGTACGCACGACTTCCACGGCTGCAATTTAATAAATATATTTCTAAATGATGGAGAGTCAAAAAACAAGACTTCATCGACTTCATCATAGCCTTATTAACTCCCTTCTAGGCCACCCTTGCCACTTAAACCAACCCATTGTGGGTATATGTCATTTACACACTCAACCAACAATGTCAAAAGTTTTCAAATTTTAATCACGGAAAATTAATCTCTTAAGATTCAAGACATATGATCTAAAAGGTCAAGAAAAATGCTCTTAGTTTAAATTTTATTAGAATGGGTGTGTTCTTAATTAATTGTGCGAAAGGCTCATTTAGATAGATTAATTTATCATGAATCGAGCATCAACCGACCCATTAAGTGATTGATTCACTAATTTGTTATTGGACTACCTAGCTAGGCCAATTTCACTTAAGGGCCCATATTGTAAATCAGCTACTTACTCTTCCTTGTGTGCACACTAAAGCGTTGTAAAACCAGAGTAAAATATTTATCAAGTCCTAATTAAACTAGGAAATAATACAAAGAATATCTAAATGTCCAGGATAAGCTAGTACCTTGCATACATAGATTCTTTATACATAAACATTAAAAAAAGAAAATTTGGCCCACCCTAATAAAATTTTCTGGCTACGCACTGGCTTCAGGGATCCATCTAATATGCTGATCCGACACGTGCTGATATTACAAGAACAAATGAAAATAGTGGCAGTATTCAAGGTAGCACTTCTGCATAAGCAAACATCCAGCAGAGATAGGTGTGGAGATGAGTGAAATAGAATACTAACCGTTTGTTTGCACTTAAATCCAAATAGAAATATATAGTTATTGGAATTGGAAGAAGGATATTTACGGCAATAAGTAACATTTGTATTTAGTTAAATTTTAGTATTAGTGTGACATAACTTGATTATTAGATATTTGAAAGTTATTATTAAAAAAAAACAAAAATTTCATCATAAGTTTTGGGGCCTCCACAAAATGTCAGATCTTGGGGAGAAATATTTTAGGGGCCTGAAAATAAACTTGGACCCTAGGCAACTGCCCATGGGTTAAGCCATCGTGGGATACAAGCAAAATAAGTTGGGGTGAGAGTGTGGTTAATTCAACCCAGTAAATCTTTTTCTAAGCCTTTTTTTTTAATTTTTCAAAATTTAAAAGATATTTAAAATATAAATTACCAAAACATCCTAAGAGTTGTCGCTCTAGAATATCACTGGAAAATGTAAAACATGAGAAATAATTTAGTGCACCACGGTCGTGTTATTGCCTTTCTTATTAGATTTTTTCACCGAGTGTTATTCAGTATTTCAGTATAATCATTGAATTCATTTCATACTTTTTAAAAAGAGAAAGCAAAGTATTTTCAGAATAAATAAGATCAAAATTTTTAACAAACTTTATCTTAAAATGGGTTTAAATTTTATCAAAAAAAATTTCGAAATAGTTATATAATTCCAGATTCAATATTATTAATTTGTCCATTTTGGCCTTGACAAAAAAAAAATTGTTAGCGCATACAATTATGGGTATAATAGACATTGTAAGTTAAATAGTCCCCTATTAAAGAAACTTCAATACTCTCTTGCCGTTCCTTTTATTATTATAAAAATATTTACTTTACTTTTCTTATGTAAATACTAATTTATCTTTCTCTGCCTATTTTAATGATAATATATTTTACTCCCTTCAACATAAAAAAGCAATTTACCTTTTCTCTCATCCTGCTTTAAGGTTAACCATCTAAACCATCTACGAAGAATATTCAACTTCTCTCAAGCTAAAAAACTACTCCATAAAAGACAAAAAAATTTAAAAGTGTTCATATCAATCCTTGCTTCTCTTTGCTATCTATGCAATTGCAGCCTCTTGTTATCAAGTGAAGCAGGAGTTGAATATTTTCAACATTTTTCAAATATTATTATATAAATTAGATAAATTATGATTTGAAACGTTTTTTTTAGGTCAAAATCATAATTTAGAAACTTGCATTCGTTTTTAAGAATTATATTGTCTTCTTAAAACAAAATGCAAGAGGAGATTAAAATGTTGTATGAGTTCTTTACAAACTCAATGATTTAATACATTGAGAGGAGGGAAATTGCTAAAATATTTAGCATGGAATTAATTATAGATGATTTTTTAAGTTCAAAAAAAAAAGTCAATTTCTATTTTGATACATGAATAAATAAAGCTTTGAAGATTTTCATTTTTGCCTCTATTTATCATATGTTAGAAAGTAGCAAAATTTTTTTATTCAATTTTAAATATAAATTTTAGTATCTATTTTTATTTTTATTTTTTTTTTGTATTTAAAAAAAAAAAAGTCATGACTAAAATTGCCCCAACATGCTAGCTCCACCCCTGAATGCTTAGAACTAAAGGTAAAAAATATTTAGCTTCAAAATGATCCCCATAAAAAAAGTTCAAGACATGAATATTTACATGTCTATATATCCCAAAATTATAGTACATTTTCTGAGTTTCTCAATCAGTAATTACATGATCTAAGAATAAATTCATCTCGAAATGATGATTTATTCCAAGGCAGATGCACCATCATATTCTGGAAACTTTTTTATCTCATCAAGTTCGAGTTCAAACAGTTGCTTCATATTAAGAGGTGCTGTCACATTCGTTCCTCCACTCCAAAATAGCTCAGCCAACTGAGAGTTTCCCTTTTCAGAAATATGCTCACCATCAAAATAGACATACTCGTTAGGATTATTGCATAACTCATATTCTCCAATTCCGCAATCGGATCCACGATATATCCCACATCCACAACATGCAATGTCTGCTTCTTTGAAACCTTCAAAACATGGATATATCCCATTTACAGAAGTTACCTCAAATAACTAATGTATTATATTTGTGCAATTCTAATCTAAGATAGTGTTGAAAAGTCCTCCCTCCCCATAGCACCTCCCATGGGAGGTAAGTGAAGGTAGGTGTGTTAGGTATGTTAGATGAATGTTAGGTGTGTTAGGTGAAGGTTAGGTGGCCAACCTCACCTAACATGTTGAAATAAGATGTAGAAATCGTCCTATAAATAGAGGACGGTTCCGCAGAGTTTAGACATTTCAGAGAGGATCTAAAACCAGAGAGTTTTGAGAGATAGAGAGTCAGAGAGCTCCAAGAAAAATGTGTTGGGGGAGTTTTTTGTACAATTCTTGTATTCAAATTTTCTCTATAAATAAGAGTTATTTTTCTTCTAGAATCTGTTCTGAGTGTTCATTGCATCCCAATAGATAGACAGAGTTTACAGCTCATTCATCATGAATGCATATTTATTGTAAATTTTAAAAAAGCTTACCATATTTTAAAGGGTTGAAAACTAAATCCATTACTGAGCTGAAGTAATCAAAAATTATATACTTGAACGCTGGCAGTCGACTCTCTAATTCTGCGGCTGCGGCAACCAAGGCATGGTTGTGTAGTCTTGCAAGTGCTTGAGCATCCTGCGAACATTCAGTTTTGCTAAGATTGTTTGCTTGTTTGACTTCTGGGGAGCAGCCAATTGGTGCAACATTCTGAAATGCAAACTTCCTTCCTCCCATTTTATATATTTCCTAAAAACAAACAAGCGAACACATGGGTGAAAAACTTAAAAACTCAATTTCCCGAATATAAGCCCAATTACAAGGAATCGGCAGGGTATTTTAGCACCTTCAAACAATTTATCATAAAAGATATTTTTGTCTCTTAAGGTTGAAGCTAACTAAGCAATAAAAATAATTATAATAATAAGGGTCTCACTAAAAATTAAAATGTCCATTCAACTTGACCAATTAAACCCATTCAAATAATGTTTAATTACTTTTAACTGGTGATTGATTAGAGATAAGTTACCTTGACCACGTGTGTTATGTTTCCGATTACCAGTTCTACATATTCTTGCTTCTGAGATGCGGTAGCATCGGGGTGACGATTGCTAAAGACCCAGTAATCAACACCTCCAATGCTTGACATGTAGACTGCATTCATTAGCAGCTTCTCTGCCTCTGCATCACCAAGATGCTGTTTCAACGAAGTGGCCACCTCCTTAAAATCTCTTAACTGTATTTCAAGGTTAAGCTGGGAAAAGTCCAAAACATGGTCAAACAATTTTAAGCAACCATATTTATATTAAAAACCTTTTAACGCCATTACTTATGCAGTGACATACCGTATTTGGATCATTATCAGCAAGAGCACAAGCTCCACCGCTTGCAAAGTTGGCCCCGTTGATGAATTGATGTGGTCCGGGCCCCAAGTATGGTTTCCACAAAGGTAAGTTTGCATGCAAGGCTGCAGCCAAGAAAGCAACAAGAATAAAATGACAAATATTTGGATTGGATTTCTATCTAGTACTGTTCCAGGTACCATCATGAACTTTACACATTTTTTTGAAGGAAGCGACTGAGTGTTACTTGATAAATAAACATACCAATGAAATCAGGGATCAAACGTCCATCGCAAAATCTTCCGGTTGGAAACTTGAAGAAGGTCTCTCCATATGGCGGAAAATTTGCCTTGAATTCGATGCTGATATTGAGGAAATTATTGTTTCCGGGATCGTATGGAGAGTCCCCAAAGACAAAGATGGCAGCATGAGCATGTTTCTTAGGTTGCTTGGACTCTGATGCAGCCTGCAGGGAGGTCGTTGCAGCTAGAGTTCTAGCAAAAAGTGGTGATAAGAGAAAAAAAAGGAAGCAAAAACTTTTCAAATCCACTAACACAATCTCTTCTATTTTCACCCACTTCATGGCATCTCATTATCTTAATTTTAGAATACAATGAAAGGAAAACAAATTAAATATTATTTAAATGCGCTCTGACTTGGGAAAAATTGTGATTCTGTTCTAGTATGGGGTAATGTTGTAACAAATTAAAATAATTACAAACTATAAACTGTATTAGAAAATGTTAGATTTAATTATAATCTGCAATTACGTGTGCATATTAAAAGTCTAAGCGTGAGCAGCAAAACATCCTTTCTAGGTGGAGTAACGTAACTCACAATAAAAATTCTGGTCCAAATATGCCCTGTACAAACAATAATTGCATTTTGATTGTCGTACTTCAAATCTATGGGCAGCCCTCATGGATATGTCACAACAAATATATCAATCTGAACTTCAATGCTTGTGCTCAAAGTCTTCTATCAGCTATTCAAAGAAATTCCATCTGAAGTTCATACCAAATGGTCAAGAAGTCTGGTGAATTCTGTTCTTGCGCCATTATTAATTTGTCGGCAAGTCCATACCTGAGTGTGCATGAGCATTCTCGTACTAGATAGTAGATAAGTTTGATAAAGGCTGACGATGCTTCAGATTAGAGAACAGTAGTATGATATACAGTAGTATGATATGATGACTGACAAACAGAAATCTAGGAAGTTCTGTGTAAGCAATAATTACACTTTGATGATGGAAATTTGAAACCCGTGGCCATGCAGCTGTAGCAAGCCTACAAAATCTTTTAAATTAATTAATGTTTAATTAGGTTCCCTAAAACAATTAATCAATGTTTGAGTTCTCTAAAATAAGAGAAATCATACAACTTTTTTTAAATTAATTGGCCTAATTCTGCCCTGTACTTACGCACGACTTATGCTGCTGCAATTGAATAAATATATTTCTAAATGAAAAAGTGTGGTATAATATGCCATTTACACACTCGACCAACAATGTCAAAACTTTTCAAATTTTGATCAAGAAAAATCAATCTCTTAAGATTCAAAAACATATTATCTAAAAGGTCAAGAAAAATGCTTTTAGTTTAAATTTTATTAGGATGGGTGTGTTCTTAATTAATTGTGCGAAAGGCTCATTTAGATAGATTAATTTAGTATGAATCAAGCATCAACCGACCCATTAAGTGATTGATTCACTAATTTGTTATTGGATTACCTGGGCCAATTTGACTTAAGGGCCATATTGTAAATCAGCTACTAACTCTTCCTTAAAATTTAAAAGATATTTAAAATATAAATTACCAAAACGTCCTAAGAGTTGTCACTCTAGAATATCACTGGAAAATGTAAAACACGATAAATGATTTGGTGCACCTTGGTCGTATAATTGCCGTTCTTATTAGATTCTTTCATTGGGTGTAATTCAGTATTTCAGTATAATCATTGAATTCAATTCATCCTTTTTAAAAAGAGAAAGCAAAGTATTTTTGGAATAAATACAACATGTATCTATAAGATCAAAATTTTTAACAAATTTTATTTTAAAATGGGTTTAAAAGAGAGATTTTGCGAAGAATATATAACAATATTCTAAGCCTGGTATATATGGCATGCGCAACCATTACTTGCAATTTGATAGTATTACTTGAAACGTGTGGACATTTTGAGCCATAATCTTCAAGAGAAATCCCATCACTTGTTACCAATAATTGCTACCCGAAGTTCATAACAAATAGTCAAGAATAAAAGCCCAACCGAAGGTGAGCTCTCATTTATGGTTTAAGAAAAGGACTTCCCAGGCATCAAAAAGGTACAAAGTGTCGTATCTAATTGATTATTACATTCTAATTTTGACTCTGATACCAATCACAATAAATAAATCAAGTACAACTCACCCATTAATTATTATAAATAAATTCTGATGAAACAAAATATAAACAGTGAAAGCATGACATCCCAGCAGTATCATTTATGAAAAGTTTAGGCCCCCTTTTTTGTACATCATTATTATTCTTTACTGGAATTCTAGCCAAAACAAACTTCCAGGCTCAGTCCAAGTCCAGGCAGCACAAAAAATATGCAGCCCTCTTTGTGTTTGGGGACTCTCCATATGATCCAGGAAACAATAACTTTCTTAATATCACCAAAGTTGGTAATAAAGCAAATTTCCCACCATATGAGGAGACCTTCTTCAAGTTTCCAACTGGCAGCTTTAGTGATGGTCGTTTGATCCCAGATTTTTGTGGTAAGCTAGACTGGCTTTGGTATTGTTATTAGTTATTTTGATTCTAAAAGCATTTAACAATAAGTAATTAATAAGCAATTCTCTTGACTTTTTTTTAATTAATTGCAGCCCTGCTTGCACATTTACCTTTGTAGAAACCATACTTAACGCCCGGTCAACATCAATTCATTTATGGAGCCAATTTCGCAAGTGTTGGAGCTTGTGCTCTTGCTGATAATAATCCATTGACGGTATTTGCATATATTTACATTAACTTTGGAAATCAAAATTTTCAATTAAAATTCTATCATGTTGTTGCTTAAATTGCTTTGGAATTTTTGTAGCTTGACTATCACACCCAAAATTCTATAGGTTTAGAGTGCAACTACAGTACTATAAAGTATTTACAACTGTAGCTCAAAATTCTAAAACAAAAGTATTCACTATGATTAAGTCAACCTGAATTCCCGATTTTACAACTACAATATAGTCTATATACAACAGCATTCAAAAGAATCAAAAAAATTGCATCACAAAAATATGGTTTTGCAATTATCTATGGTTGCCAAAGGAACTCTACTATCGCCATGCCAAAAATCCTCCATCCTTCAATACAAACTACCAGTCTCCTCATGTACACAATAAAATTAATAGGTATAAACTCAGTAAGTAAGCTAAATGAAAATATTATAGTGGTCAATTAATAGCAAACATCAATACAGAGTACAATTGCTGTTCATTTCTTATCACACAAGAAATAAATAACTTGTTACAGAAGCTAGAAAACAGTATTCAGGTTACAGAGGAGAGCGACGACACAAAGTTTCTGGTTCATAACCTTTTTCGAATTTCAGAGTGGCCCTCCTATGCCACAGGGGTCTGTCTAGAAATGCTATGTCGGTTAATGTGGCACTCCTACGCAACTTGATTTGTTGCCTGTGCCAATTTTATGTTTTGGCCATCATTCTTAGACCACTTTATCACTTACACAACTACACATTCCCTAATTTCATTTACAGATATGCCTTTCTCATACCATTTCACATTTCTTATACACACTCATATATCTATATATTTCATTTCATATAGGCCTTGTTTTTCAAGCCATTCACATTATTCATAAGCCATTCATATTATTCATACACATATGTGCTTATTTCATTTTCAATGTAGCCTTAGAGGCATGTATCACATATCATCACATATTTGAGACTAGTTCGACAATCTGCGTGATTCCCGGCCTATGCTACCGAATCCTTCATAAGGAAACACATGGTTCGGACCTCCCCTCACTCAATCAATCACATATTAGCATGTGGTACTTTGTATTGGGTGTGACACTTTATGGTTTTTATAACCTTCAAGAGCTAACCCCTACACAATTCCAAGAGGTGTCCTCCATGCAATAATCATAGAATGAGCATTCCATGTCCCAAGGTTTTTGGCGTGCAATTCACTTTCATATCACATCATATATCATATCATGCCTTCACACATCTCTATTCAATATAATCTTAGGGACATATATTACATATATCACACAATGGTTTCAACGTGATACTTTGTATTGTGTGTGGCACTTTGTGGTTCCTATAACCCTCAAGAAATGGCCTCCACACAATTTCAATAGGTGGCCCCTCTGAAATTGCTCATAACGGTCCGCATGTGGCACTTTGTGTTTCCGAAACCTTCAAGAGGTGGCCTCCGTGCTTAATTCATTCAATCAAAATTTAGTCCCCAAGGCGTTAGGCATGAATCATCATTTCTACCACATATCACATATCAGTATTTATACAGAAGTTTCATGCCATCAATTATCAATTCCATGGGCACCATTCATGCCATCATATATCAATATCGTAAGTACCATTTCATGCCATCACAATCGAATGTATATGGACAATTTTTATGTCATCACAATCAAACCATATACACATTTCCAAGCCATCACATATCAAGCCTTGTGCACAAAATCCGGGCAATTTGCATACCAAAACCATAGGTACAATTTCCATGCAAATCACATACCAAAGTCATGGGCATAATTCATTGTCAATCACATATCCAAACCATATTCATGATTCCATGCCATAACATAGCAGGGCCATAGGCATAATCCCATCTCATAACACATCAAGGCTATAGGCATAATTCTATGCCTTAACATCTCAATCTCACAAACACAAGCTCAAAATCAAGCTTCTCATCCATCACAATACTATATTTTAAGTGACATCACATTGGCATTCAATAAATTCACATAACATAACACAACTCATAACATAATATCACATGACATAACACATCCCATAACATAAATAAAAAGTCTATTGTGTCCTCAGAGTAAGTTTAGCTTACTTACTTAATCCATTTCCGCTGTAGAATCCTTAATTTAACTAGAAACCATAAAATATTCCTTTTTGGATAATAGAAAATCAGCGAAAAATAGATCATTTTTCTGACTCGTTTCCACATACACTCTCAATTGGATAATTTTTAGGAAGTCAATGCTTATCTCAAAATATACATAAACTTGTAGGTATAATTTGCACACGTAAAACAAGTCTTTTTAAAATTATTAGAACAAAATAGGGTCATATGCCCCCTTGAAACCACTTAATTTGATGCACTTCCAATTCCTATTTGATGGCCTCTCCACTGAGCAATCTAGGTTTGAAAATTTATACCAACCTCACCAAAAATCAAATCTTTACAAAAACTTACAGTCTAATAAAAGACACATCTAAAAATAGTCTCACCAAAAATCACAACTTTTTAATGAGTTTAGGTCGATCAAACGCATTTATTCCGTTGACTTTGTTCTAAGGGTTCAAATTTGTAGTGTCACAAACTTATATTTTAAAAATCATAACAATTCATACAAATCTCCAAAAATCATAAAAATTTTCAGTTTAAAATAAAATGTAGTCAAGGTCTTACATACCAAAAATCGTAAATTTTTATAAAAGATAAGACACTTATATCAAATTTGTTCCCCATGCTCTGTTTCAAAACAGGGGACATCAATTTTCGGTTCAATAGATTCAAAAATTCACCAAAAATCACACACTAGAAATTTTTAAGTCATTCAAAATTCTAAATAATCCTAGACATGTCTAGTTTACCTATAAAAATTTAAGAACCAATAGATGACCCTAGAATTTCTAGGAAAATTCGGACTCAAGACTACTCAGTTTAAAGCCATGCAAGAATCTAAACTCAAACACCATTTCTAGCTTCCTATCATCATCCAATCTTCTTAAATCTTTCACAACTCATATTAAATCATATTTTCTAATAGGTTTCAGGTTATGCATAACACAAAAATACCATAAATTATGCAATACTGTAACAGTTCATTCTCAAAACATGTGTACCAAGACTAGAGTTTGAAGTGGGAGGTGAATCCTACCTCTTTTCTTCCTAGACTCCCCTTATTGTCCTTGACTTTCTCCATCAATTTCCACAATAGAGAGAGCTGGGATTTTGAGAAAGAGAAACAAAATTGAAGGCTCTAGAGGCCTCATCCTAGCTCCTTTTATATAGATAAACTTAAACACAAAATTCAATTTAGGGTCTCCATTTCCTAAGTCTTTTGATTAGACCCCTAACACTTATTCCTTTTATCACAATACTCAATTGCACACAATTAACAATAACACGCACTTATAGAAAAATAATGTTATGAATCTGCTAGTTTTTGGGATGT
This sequence comes from Boswellia sacra, assembly GCA_013180625.2. Lineage (NCBI taxonomy): Eukaryota > Viridiplantae > Streptophyta > Magnoliopsida > Sapindales > Burseraceae > Boswellia > Boswellia sacra. The sequence continues at coordinate 173,611 of SNVD02013895.1, forward strand.
TACATTAACCTTGAAATACAATTGAGCAATTTCAAGGAGGTGAGCAGTTCATTAAATGAGCAGCTAGGAGATACAGAGGCAAAAAAGCTACTAATGAATGTAGCCTATCTTTCTAGCATTGGAGGTGTTGACTACTAGATCTTTAAAGGCAATCACCCTAATGCTATGGAATCACGGAAGCTAGAATATGTAAAATTGGTGATCGGAAACATAACAAATGTGATCAAGGTAAAAATTGTCTCTCATCAATCACTAATAGAAGTAATTTGTTATACTTGGTTCAAGATTTTGGCCACATGTTTCCTTTTGTTTCCTTTCTTGTTCTCAGGAAATATATCAAGTAACAGGGAGAAAGTTTGCATTTTAAAGTATTGGTCCAATTGGTTGTGTCCCATTAGTAAAACAAGAATACAATGTTAGCAATGTATTTGGAAGATGTTCAAGCACTGGCAAGCCTACACAACCATGCCATCTTTACAGTTGCCACAAAATTACAGACCCAATTACCAGGCTTCAAAAATATATTTTTTTACTACTTCAGTACACTTATGGATTTAACTTTTAACCCCTTGAAACATGGTGAGTTTTTTTAAAGTATAGTCTACTATAAATGCATTCCTCCAGGAAATAAAGTTATATCTGGTATGTTGTTTTGAAGGTTTCAAAGTAGCAGACATTGCATGTTCTAGCAGCGGGATGCATCATGGATCCAGTTACAGAATTGGAGAATATGAGTTATGTAGTAATCCAAATGAGTATGTATATTGGGATGGTGACCATGTTACAGACCATGGTAACTTTCAATTAGCTCAACTATTTTGGAATGGAGGAAAGAATGTAACAACACGTTTCAATATGAAGCAACTACTTGGACTTCAACTTGATGACGAGTGTAAGTTTTTTTTAGAATCTGATGGTGAATCCGTGGATAAATGAATCATCATTCAATGCGAATTCCAACCAGTAGCAATAATAAAGTTAATTTTAGCCTTGTTATTAAGATTTCAGGGAAAATTCTCTCAAAGTCTCTTAACTATATTTCAAGGTTAAGCTGGAAAATTCCAAAGCATGGTCAAGCAATTTAAGCTTCATTATTTATATAATAATAAACTTTCAAACTGAAATGCTTTATAATGGCATACAATTACTGGACTAGTGTTTGAGGTGTTATTAAAGAAAGCTATTGACTATTATTCACATCTTTAATAAATTAATACACACCAATGAAATTAGAGTCCCGAAGACAAAGAGGGTTGCATGTTTCTTAGGCTGCTTAGACTCTTTCTTAGCATGGAGGGAGGTGGTAATTCTAGCAAAGAATAGTGATGAGACACAAAAAAGGAAGCCAAAACTTTTCGGAATTAGTAATTCCATCTTTTATTATCTTATCTGAGTACCCCTCCCTCACCATCTTAAGTTTAAAGCACAATGAAAAATTGTAGTTCTCATATTAGAATGATCTTGTGAATGTGGCATCCAAATAATTCCAAGATCATACACCGAGTCCCTGAAGATGAAAAGGGCGGCATTAGCAAGTTTCTTAGGATGCTCGGACTTTGACTCAGCCTGCTATAGGGAGCTTGTTAAGGCCAAAATTGTAGCAAAGAGTAGCAATGAGACACAAAGAATGAATCCAAAACTTTACATAATTGATATTATTTCCATCTTCTCCAATTTCATGTGAGTTCTTTTCTCTATGGTCTTAAGAAAAGGATTTATAAGGAGGACAACAAAGGAGAAGGAACGTTGGGATCTAAAGAGAGAAAATAATTTAACAAAACAATAGAATATTGAAATTACTGATTAATTAGGTTTATTTATTTTAAGAATTTATGTGTTACGTAATAAATTCAAAGATTTTACAAATCAATAACAACCTTTATTTCATATATTTCCTAAGAAATAAATAGAATGAAAAGAAAACCTCAACGAAGTATAATAAATTATTTTGCTAGTGATGGTTTAGAGACTATTTTACCTTGACCACATCTGTTACATTCCCAATCACCTGTTCTACATATTTAACCTTCTATGATTCCATAGCATTTTGGGTACTTACCTGTAAACATCATGTAGTCAATTAATGCTAGACAAGTAGACTGCATTCATTAGTAACTTCTCTGCCTCTGTATCTGTAACACCCTCAATAGTGACTAAACTTACCCTTACTATGTTTCTAATAAATGTGAATTATTGCTTGTACATATGTGTATGGATGTCATAGCAATGAATAAAATAATAGGGGTATAATTGGAAATTTGGAAAAATGGAGGCCAAACTTGACAAATGGCTAAAAGATATAAATAAAGGGTGAGGCTTAGACATTTCTAGATAACCCATTTCCCTCCCTTATCTCCAAAAGCTCCCAGTCCTCTCTCTTCAACCCTCTTTACCTTGCAAGAATTAAAGGAGATTATGGAAGCTAGAAGGAAACAAAGTAGAGTTCATGTCCTTCTTTACTTTCTAGCTTATGGTCATGAAATGGGGTTATAGAAATATGGTGTTAGAAAGTAGTTTATGGCGTGTCCATGTCATGCATACCATGAAACATGTTAGAAATCATGAATTGAAGTAGGATATGCATAATTCTAATTGGTTGGATGACGTAGGATTGCCATAGATGATGATTCAATTTAGAACTCTGCAGGGCTATTTACTAAGCAGTTGCTAGTCCGAAAATTCTTAAAAATTCTAGAGTTATTTTTTGGCTCTGAAATTTTTACTTGATAAACTAGACATATCAAAGATTTTATAAAATTTTGAATCATCTAAAAATTTGAAGTGTGTGATTAATGATAAATTTTTGAATCTACTGAAACGAAAGTGAACTTCCCCTTTTTTGAAACAGAGCACGAAGAAACGAAATTTATTTGAGGGATGTATTCTTCATAAAAAAAAACCCTAATTTTTGCTGTGTAAGATCTTTAAACTGAAAATTTCCATGGCTTTTATAGCGTTGTATGAATTGTTATGATTTTTCAAATTTGAGTTTGAAAAACTGAAATTTCCAACTTTCAGAATAGAGTGAGCAAATAAATTGCTTTTGACGGACCTAAACTCATTATAAAACTGTGATTTTTGGTGAAATGACTTTTATATATGTCTACTACTAAATTGAAAAATTTTATAAAGATTAGATCATTGTTGAATTTAAATAATTTATCAAAGTAGTACTGCTTAGTTGAGAGGCCTGTAGATAGGATTTCTGTATGGATCAAAACAAAGGGATTTCAAGGGGCACATGGCCTCATTTTGATCCAATAAAATTCATGGGATATAATATATGTGTTTATTTGATCTACATGAAATTTAGTGAGGATTAGGATAAGTATTCTCTTACTACAATTATCTAACCAACTATATATATAGTTTTGATTCGTTAGTGAAGTCATTGATTGGTTGAAGTGATTACTAATCCTTAAGAAATTTGATGATTTCTAGGTGGAAATCAAGCTCAAGTGTGAAATTAATCAAGTAAATAAACTAGACCCTTTTCTGTGGACACAATAGATCTCTTATTAATTTATGAGATGTGTTTGGTATCTTATATTTATGCAAGTGTGTAGGATAAGTTATTTGGAAATGTCATGAATGTGTTATAGATAAAAATTTGAATGGGACCATGAGCACATGAACCTTCATGTGTAATGGCATGATTAGGATTCATGGTTGAATCATAAGATGTATTGGTTCACAAACTTATGTGTGTATGTAAGACATAGAAAATTTTGAATGTAGTTATGTGTATGTGAATTTTGGTATGGAAAGGCATGAATAATTTTTCATAATGAAATTCTATGTGTGTAAAAGTTTAATTCATGCCTAATGTTCTAGGACACACAATCCTCTTTTTGGGTATGGTAACATGTTTTGTATTGTGTATAAACACATATGTATATATTAAGTCACTGACGATGATACATAACTGGTGACTAGTGACCAAAGAGGATATACCATTAATGATGATATGTAACGGATGGTATATTCCTTGAATATGGTTAGTGAAAAGGATAAATCATTGACGGCGATACGTAATAGGTGACTAATGGCCACTAGAGTATACCATTGATGGTGATACGTAATAGATGGTATATCCCTTGAGATTGAGTGGTGAAAATATGTCATTGACGGCAATACGTAATGGATGATTAGTGGCCTATGAGATATGCTATTGATGGTGATACGTAATGGATAGCATACTCCCAAAAATAATTAATGAAAATATTTGTCACTAACGGCAATACGTAACGAGTGACTAGGCCACTTGGATATACCACTGATGATGATACATAACAAGTGGTATACTCCTTAAAATGAATAGCGAAAATACATGTCATTGACGATGTGATGTCCTGAAGTTATGTTCTAAAGGTGTTTAAGATGTGTGTAACAAGACTGGTGTGAAATATGAGCTAAGTAAATGGCTCCAGTATAGTGGGTCAGCAAAGAACTCGCTTCCGAGTGCCATGTGGGGTGCGTAGGAGCACAAGCTCTGCGTTGTGATCTAAGCTGAGGCAGAAAGTTGGCACCAGAGTGCAGCGTGAATAGCACTCCAACCCTTTTATTAAAAATTATGCTTGGGGACAGAGACTTGGTACAGTCACGCCAAGTCCCTTGCGCAGGAGCGTGACCCTCATTTTTGTAAATTATTTGTTTAGCTTATTAAGTAAATTAGTTACTTGTGAATCAAGAAATGAGCTATATGAATGGTGTATCATTAGTTTCTCTGTATAATATGTTATTGTTGCTTATGTCTAGTTGCTTCCTAGTGTTATACTCACAAATCTGTTGTGTGTCTTAGATGAGCATTAGATTATAGGATGTTGAAGGACTTTTAGCATAACGACGACGAAGTTCTCTTGACAACCGTTAGACCACTACACATCCCCCTTTTCTGTTGTGTCAATCATTCTTTTTTATTCTTTTTAGTCATTAATATACATAAGATGACACGATAGTTGACAATATGGGATCTCTGGATTGTATTCTTGGATGTTAATAATAATTTGATGGCCAAAGTTTCCTATTTATGGTTATGTATGGATGTTTAGAGTCACATTCCGTACTCTTAAGGTACAGGGTGTGATAGTATCAACTAGCCGCTGTTTCGACGAACTGGCCACCTCCTTAAACTCGCTTAATATATACAAGGGCCAATTTAAGAGGGGACAAGGAGAGGCTATATATATCTTCAAAATGACCAAATAATATTAATAATAAATACCGGCGCATTATATTAGTAATTACATGATCTAAGAAGGAAATCATCTCGGGATTTATTCATAGGCAGATCATGCCCCATTACATTCCCACCCACTTGGCTTTCTCAACGGCCGTGATTGAAGAAGAACTTCTCATGCCCTCGAAAAGTGTCAACAACAATCTAGCTTGCTGTGAAGGTCGCCACATCCTCGGTTGCGCACTGTTTATTCGACTCGGTGATGTCCGGATTTATGGGTTGCGGCCCATTTTATCATAAATCTGATCAAATTTGTCGGTGTAGGAAAGATCAACTTGCTCTATGATAACCATGAATGATGTGGCCCACATGGTCGTGGCTATAATTACGATAAGAAAACATTAATGTGTTGAGCAAGCGGGGCACAGCCCTAATGGGAAGAAAATAAGTACCTTTGAGTCGAGTTCATGTGGCCTTTTACTTTTTTGCAGAAGTATTAACCTTATTTTTCTTCTCTTTTATTTTAAGCCAACAAAGAGATCAAATTTCCTTTCTCTTTGTATGTGCCTTAAGAAAAAAAGTGTGATTAGTTTCAACTACCATATCCATATGAAAATGCCACCACATCATAAATTTAAGAAATGATTACATAATTCAGGATGGATTTCTCTTTAAATAGATAATTTGTTTATCTTCGGATGCACATTCATATCTTGAAACATCCATAATTTTATAAGGCTTAAGTTCAAATTGTTGTGTCAAATTAAGAAGTATGTTTTCATACTCTTTTGACAGCCCGAACTGGTCGAATGTGACCTGCCCTTTAGCTTGTGCAAAAGTAAATAACTCACCAGACAATAAGTAACCATTTTAGAAAAAATAAATTACTAAGATAAAGAAAGGGATAATTCTAATTTACCTCCTGTGGTTAGGCCTAAAAAAAATTGAGGACTTCAGATTTCTGAAATCTAAGAATGTCCCCTGCGGTTACTGAATTTGACGGAAAATACTGTAGCACAGTTAGATTTAACGGAAAATACTGTAGCACTGTTAGATTTAACGAAAAATGGACTAAACCGTTAGATTTAACAGAAAATTTATTAAATAATAATTTAACTCTAATAAACAGTAAAATAGACTATAATATCCTTTTCTAAAGGATTTTGATAAAGTCAAATAATAATAAGTTAATAGAAAAATTAGAATCAAAATTAATAAAAATAAAATAAACTCTTCTCTCTCATCTCTCTCTCTAAAACGACATTAAATTAACATTAAAGAATAATAATTAAGAAAGTATTAAATCGATATTAAAAGATGAAAAAATCTAAAACGTTTCTTAAAAAAGTATTAAATCGACATTAAAAGATGAAAAAATCTAAAACGTTTCTTCTACCCTTTCATCTTTAGATTCTTTTCATCTTTTAATGTCGTTTTAGAGAGAGAGAGGAGAGAGAAGAGTTTATTTTTTTATTAATTTTGATTCTAATTTTTTTATTAACTTATTATTATATGACTTTATCTAAATCCTTTAAAAAAGAGTATTATAGTCTATTTTACTGTTTATTAGCGTTAAATTACTATTTAATGCATTTTTCGTTAAATCTAACTGTGCTACAGTATTTTCCGTTAAATCCAGTAACCTCAGGGGGTATTCTTAGATTTCAAAAATCTGAGGTCCTCAATTTTCTTTAGGCCTAACCTCAGGGGACAAATTAGCATTATCCCATAAAGAAATAGATTACTAACCATTTGTTTGTACATAAATGTCAATAGAAATATATAGTTAACGGATGAAGGATATTTAAGGCAATAAATTAACATTTGTATGTAGTTAAATTTTAATATGAGTGTGACATAACTTGATTATTAGATTAATTATTTAAAAAAAAAAAAAAAAACCTTCATCATAAATTTGGGGGCCTCCACAAAGTGTAAGATATTGGGAGATTTTTTTTGGGTCCTGGGCAGCTGCCAATTTTGGATAAGCCAGAACTGGATGCGAGCACGATTTTCAATAAAAAGGGTGGTATATATGGCCTGTGCAAGGCCATTGTTAATGCATCTAGATAGTTCTTGAAACCTGCGGACATCTTGAACCCACCATCTATGGACGATATTGCCCTCGAACATCAATCTAATTCTAAAGACATCCCATTTTTTAATATATTTTTATAATTATAAATTTATCCTTATATTAAACTAACTCCCTACATTCTATGCACGAAATCCTAATCTTTCTAATCTTTAGAGAAAGATGCATAGTTTATTTCTTTCTTTCTTTTTTATAAATAAAATAATATATCAAAAGATCAAAAAAAATCTAACTGTTACGAGTTAGAATCAAAGATTTTAAAAAAAAAAGTCTTACAAGAATGAATTAAAGAAAAAAGATCATGACAGAAATTTTAATTTATCATTAGCTTTTATTTCTTTACATTAAAAAAAAAAAAAGGCCACCATTCTTCCCATTCAAAATTCTAATACCATTGAAGCTTGCTTATTTTTAATCATTTGAATTCTAGTGGAAAAAAAAAAAGAATTGATTAAAAGAGATGGAGCAAGATTAAAGCGAAAAAAGAGTACTTTAATTATGGGGAAGAATCTTAAAATTGATAAAAAGATGAATTCTTCTTAATAATAATCTCTTTATTTTCTCAACTTACTCTTTACATATTTGTTTCTTTGCAGGAATATTATCTATTTTTTGGAAAGAAGATGAGGTGTATATATTTTGAAAAAAAATAAAATGAGGTTATCTGTAGAATTTAATGAGTGCTATAAAAAAAGGTCATTTTTAAATGAGGTTAAATAAGAAATGGGTTCCGTTAGCCGAATAGCGGGGGCAACTTGCATCACTCTCTTCCAATTGATGCTACGTGAAGAAACAAGTGAAGGTGAGCTCTTATTAATGGTTTAAGAAAAGGACTTTCCAAGTATTAAAAGGTGCAGACTGTCATATCTAATAGACTAATCGATTGTTACATTCCAGCCCACATTCGGTATACCGAATTATGTGTGACACTTCGTAATCCCCATAAACCTTCAAGAAATGACCTCAACACAGTCTTAAAAAGTAGCCTCTATGCATGCACGAGAACCAACATTCCAATCCCTTGCCGAATATTATCCGCTTAAGATACATAATCTATCACGGTTTTGCCTTTAAACTTAATTTGAATCCAAAAAGCTTCTAATAGCTTAAGGAGTTTACGAGATATATTAAGCTCTTTTATATATTATTCCTAACCGATGTAGGATGTTACATTATGAAAGTGCACCCTAGCATTTTTATTAATCAATCAGTTACATATTCAGGATGGAATACAATTCTCTATAAAATATTTATTTATTCGTCTTGATGCACCATCACATTATGAATCATGCATCCATAATCTCGTAAGGCTCAAGTTCAAATAGTTGCTTCATATTAAGAGGTGATGTAGCATTCCTTCCCCCATGCCAAAATAATTCAGCTAATTGAGAGTTAACTTTCTCTGTAAGATGTAGGGGTGGCAATTTTTGACACGACCCACGAACACGACACGAATACGTTACACGATTAATAAATGGGTCGGGTTAGTGTTGAAGGTGTTCAACACGCCAACCCGTTTAATGACACGAATAGTTAAATATATTTTGTACATTCTTAATATGTAAATTCATTCAATGATATAAATTATTACCTACTTATAATATATATATTATAAAATTGAAATTTTTATACTATAAAATAAATTAATTTATAAAATAATAAATTATGATGATTTTAATAATATTTTATACTAACAATGGTTTATATTCTAAAAATAATTTTAATTGATTTAAATATAGAGAATATAATATATTATGTATAACTAAGTTAAATAATTAAGTAAATTATGCGAATTAAATATGACACAATTACGACACGTGGGTAACACGTTTAATAATTGGGCGGGTTTGGGTTTCATGTTTTGACACGAATAATTAAATGGGTCGACACGACACGACACGATTGCCACCCCTAGTAAGATGATTGCCTGTAAAATATACATAATCATTAGGATTTGCGCATAGCTCATAGTCTCCAAATCCGCAATCTGTTCCATGATAGATCCCACGACCGCAACATGCGATTTGATCTCCTTCTTTGAAACCTTCAAATAAAATAAGTAAAAGAAGAACTTTTATTCCAAAGTAATAATCGACAAGAGATGAAATAACACTAGTCATTTCATCAAAATTACTAAGTTCGCCACAACGTGCATAGCAAGTAAACCTACCACTCTTGAAAGCTCCCGAGAGCAAAGCCGAGCATACTCAAGGCCCAATTATAATATCGTACTAGGTAAAAACCAGATCCTTACATTATAAGGTATAATTGTCATCTCATTGGCAGGACTGTTTGTGCTTTAACATAAGTTTATTGCTTATCCTGAATGCATGTAGATAAATTATCATAAACGTAATTGAATACAACCTACGTAACTCACCATATTTCAGGGGGTTAATGCCATAATCCATAACTAAAGTGAAGTAATCAAAAATTGTATATTTGAATGCTGGTAATTGTCTCTCCAATTCCGTAGTGATAGTGACGAGGGCATGGTTGTGTAGTCTTGCCATTGATTGAGCATAATCGTAACATTCAGTTTTGCTAAGATTTTTTAATTGCTTTGCCTCTGGGGAGCAACCGAGGGGTGCAACATTTTGAAATGCGAACTTCCTTCCTCCTATTTTGTATATTTCCTTAGAGCAGGAATTAAAGGAAAACATGTCAGCAAAACCCCAAAAAAGTAACTAATTACATTTGTGAGTGAGACAATTTTACCTTGACCACATCTGTTAAGTTTCCGATCACCAGCTCTACATATTCTAGCTTCTGTGATTCTGTAGCATTAGGGTAACTATCTACTAATGTCATGTAATCAACACCTCCAATGCTACAAAGGTACACTGCATTCTTTAGCAGATTCTTTGCCTCTGAATCACCTAGCTGCTGCTTCAACGAACTGGCCACCTCCTTGAAATTCATCAACTGTATTTCGAGGTTAAGCTGAAAAGAAAAATAATCAAAACATGGTCACGAAATATTCGGATGAACTTTCAATATAATACATCTTAAAATATTTATCGTTTCCAATTGATTTCCACGCCGAAATATTGCATATTAAATATGGTTCTATACCGTGTATGGATTAGTATCAGCAAGAGCGCAAGCTCCGGCACTCGCGAAGTTGGCTCCATTACTGAACTGATGCTCTCCAGGATCTAAGTAGGGTTTCCACAAAGGTAAGTTTGCATGCAGGGCTACAATCCATGAAAGCATACATCGAGAAACAATTGCTCGTCATTATTTATATAGCGTGCATTAAAGAAAAAAAATATATAATGTTTTGGGCACTATGTAGTGAAGTTCTTTTTTAAGCCCCAAATGTTTTTGAGAGTTAAATGACCTTCCCTTCCCTATGTTAATTAATTGCTTCCAACATAACAATTTAACAGATAGAGGTAAGGGGAGAGTATTGCAATTTCTCCAAACATTCGGGTTTTGCTAAGTTTTTGAGGGAAGGTAACCGAATTGCCCCATTCTCTATACAAACTTTATCTTTTATCAATTTTCACACTCTCGATACAACTCCTCATGGCTAATTAAAGTAGCAGCTTACCAATGAAATCAGGGATCAAACGGCCATCAGAAAATCTTCCAGTTGGAAACTTAAAGAAGGTCTCCCCGTAAGGTGGAAAATTTGCCTTAAAATCAGTGCTGATATTGAGGAAGTTATTGTTTCCAGGATCATACACCGAGTCCCCGAAGACGAAGAGGGCAGCATTAGCAAGTTTCTTTGGCCGCTTGGACTCTGTCTCAGCCTGCTGCAGGAAGCTTGTTGAGGCCAGAGTTGTAACAAAAAGTAGAGATGAGACACAAAGAAGGAAGCCAGCAAAACTTTTCATAACTAATTTTATTTCCATCTTCTCCAATTTCATGTGAGTTCTTCTCTCTGTGGTCTTAAGAAAATGATTTATAAGGAAGAAAACAAAAGAGGAGTATTGGGGTCTAAAGAGAGAAAATAACTTAACACTTCAGCGTGCCAACCCCCATTTTCTTGTCTGTTTCTTCGCACATTGTGCCCATATTGGGCGTTTTTTACTATTGGAAAGTAAACCACCGTTCCATTTTCTCCAACGTCATGTGAGTTCTATTCTCTGTGGTCTTGTAAGAAAAGAATTTATGTGGGGGGGGGGGGGGGAGGGGAGGGGAGGAAGGAGAAGGAATGTTGGGGTCTAAAGAGAGAAAATAATTTATCAAAAACAATCGAATGAAATTACTAATTAATCAGGTTTATTTATTTTAAGAATTATAAGTTATATGATAATTCGAACATTTTACAAGTCAATAACGGAAAATTTTCTCTGTGTTCTGATAATGGAAACTTGAAACCTGTGGACACGTAAGCCTAGTTATAAAGGATGTGGACATCATTGGTAGATGTACTAATCTTATCTTCAATTTTTCGAGGAAATTAAATACTATCAGAAGTTCATACCAAATGGCCAAGAAGTAAATAGAAAAAATTAAGAAAATAGATAAAATTAGGGGGTCTCATTAAAAAATGGATACGTTCTAAAAAATTTTCATGTCATAGACACTTTCTTGACAAAAAGACTAAAATACCCTTTGAAATTACGTGCATGTGATTACTTGCATCCGACACTCTTTTTGGGGATGAAATTGTTAAATTACAAACTATAGGGACTAAAAAAAATTAAAAGTAAGGATATATTTAGAGCATTATATCACGCAGAGACGACACTTGACACTCGACATTTCACCACTCGAAAACACTCGACATACGACATTTCACCATTCGACAAACTCGAAACTTGACATTTCACCACTCGAAAACACTCGAAACTCGACATTTCACCACTCGAAAACACTCGAAACTCGACATTTCACCTCGACATTTCACCACTCGAAAACACTCGAAACTCGACATTTCACCACTCGACAACACTCGAAACTCGACATTTCACCACTCGAAAACACTCGACACTCGACATTTCACCACTCGAAAACACTCGACACTCGATATTACATAACTCGACATGACTCGACAGGTTGTTTTCGAGTGTCGAGTGTCTTCTTCTTCGCGATGTAACGCTGGATTCACAACTCGTTTCATCAGTTTTCACACGCATTAACCTATAAAAATTACATTACAAGACTCTATTTATCCTTAAGTCAGTTCACAAATCCTTCGGAAGCTCAAATCTCGAATTCAAATTTCCTAAAAATTAAATCAAATCTGAAGAGAGGGAGATGGGTTTCGGTCATCTGAAGACAGATAAATAACACTGGATTCATAACTCGTTTCAATGGCTTTCACACACATTAACCTACAAAAATCACATTAGTTTGCACCAGACATGCTTTCCACTTAGTTTAGCTGCTGCAGAGACTGTAAAAACAGACAAACATGAAAGGAACTAAGAGAGGGAGATGGGTTTCGGAAATGAGCCTTTGAAAAAAAATTGAAAAATAAGGGTAATTGGGTCTTTTTATCAAGAAAGTGTCTATGGCATAAAAATTTTTGAGAACGTGTCTAAATTTCAACAAGGGTTCCTAATTTTGTCTATTTTCTCAATTTTCCCAAGTAAATAATGGCAATGAATCACATAATATACAAGAAATACGAAAGATTGACAAGGTTCAAAACAGAAAAAAGTGTACCTCATGATCATCAAAAGCTTGGTGTTTTCAGGTTCTTTTTTAGGACTTGAAGAAAACTTTTTCATTCTTTCAGTAACATATTTCTAACAATGGGAAAATAATATATGACTTCCCTATCTTTTAGCTAAATATCATAGAGGTAGCTCTTTTGCATTTTTTTCTAAAAAGAGTCCTTATGTTTTGAAAAACCTCTTTGCAGACCTCCCTTCTGTTACATTTACCGTTCCATGACATCATATTTTCATCCACTTAGGGCGTGTTTGATGCACCGGTTAGAATAGTATTGGACAACATTTCACGCATACACTGCGTTTGGCATTGCAATAACTCAAGATGGGATAGGGTGAGGGCGCATAAGGGCCGCATAACTTCTACACAAATTTGCCTGAAATTAACCCGCCTCTACCCCTGGTATTAGACCGCATAACTCTTCCTTCAATGTTCATAATCTCCTCCCTCTCTCCCATGATCGAATCACAACTCTTTTCCTCTGCAAAAATCCCCAAAAAATAAAAAATAAAAACTTCATCTCCACACAATTTGCGATGAAAAAAAGAAGAAGAAGCAAACTCGGTGGTAATAGACCTCCTCCTTTCCTCCGCCACTGCCGCTGTTACCCTCCCCCATTGCTACCTCTGTCGCCAACTCCAACTAAGAATCTCCATGGTAATAGATCTCCTTGCTTCCTCCCCCTCCACCAATGTCAGTCTCTTTTAACGCGGCCTCTGCCACCAACTCCATCTAAGAAACAGATCGGGCATGGCGTGAGAAAAAAAAAAGCAAATAGAAGAAACGAAAAGAGCCGCTACACCAGGCAGCAATTGAAGTTTACTTGAAAAAAAAAGAAGAAGAAGGCAAACAGACGAAATAAAGGAGAATTTAAGAAGAGAAAGAAAACTGCAACTTGAATGAAGAAGGACGAAAAAAGAAAGGGAAAGCAGGGAGTGAGAGAAATTATAAAATTAAATATATTATTTACATTAAATAAATTTTAATTAAAATAATTAAATATTAAAAATAATTAAAATAATAATTGTATATTTATGTATATACATATTTAGTTAAATATTTTTTCATCTTTTTTATAATTAAAAATCTTAAATTTATTAATATATTATTAGTTTGAATTTATGAGTTTTTATTTTTAATTAAAAATTTATATGATTGTAATTGTTAATTATTTTAGTTTATTATAAATAATATAATATAATATAATACAATTTTTTATCAAACGTAGTACTGTTTAATACTTATACAATGCAGTGACAAATCAAATGCAGTATATATTTACTTAGTCTTATACAATACAATTCAATACAATCATATTCAATACAATCACAATTATACTATACTATATACTGCATCAAACATGCCCTTATAGCATAATTACCAAAATAGCCTTATTTATCTTTAAAAAATGAGACATGCATAATGGATGGCGTTTCACTTCTTTCTCCCCAACCACCCACCCACATCATTTCTCTTCTTTTTCCCTTGGCCATCACATTTTTCTCTCTGCCTCCACCCATTAAACCACAGCCAGATGAACCAGCAATCACCACCAACAAGGAGCATCCACTGAAATCACTACCATAAACACTGTCACCCCTCCCCCACCCCCTAATGCTAGTGGCACCAGCAACAGCCGCCAACGAGGAGACTTGAGGACATTGTGGCAACAGACGTTGGCTGCCGAAGCATGGTCCCCTACCGCATATCCTTGACTTGAGATGACTTTGAGCTTGAGCCTCAGCCTGTCCTCTGCATCAAGCTACGTGGCAACTTCCCAATTAAGACATCACAGATTAGAAGATCTTCGAACAACATTAATTAATTAGTAATTGTTAAATGATTTATTAGGTTTCCTTGCAGCATGAAACACGTTGACTAACAGATGTCCTCCGAATTTGCGTGTTGGGAAGCTGCACTGCTCCAACATGTAGCTGCATTTAAGTGTGAAAAATCTTTAATGTTAAAGTGTGTAGTGTAGCCGCCATTGCAGCAGCTTCTTCGGCTCTTTCATTCATGAGCCATTCATTGTCGTTTCAGGACAGAACATTTTTGAAGTTTTTTTTTTCCAGGTATAACTAGAGGTGAGGGAGGGGAGAAATGATAATCTTATACAGCCAGGAGTGAGGGAGGGAAGGAGAGAAATGTTTGTCACCGTTTCTCTGGTTCTAGGGTAAGGGGCAGAGAACTGGGCGGAGGAAAAAGAAATAAAAAGAAAAAAATAGAAGGAAGAGAAAAGACATTGGAGAGGGAAAAATATTTTAATTTTTATATTACAACAAAAGCAAAGTTAAAAGACTAATTTAGCCTTTTAAAATTAATTTATTTACATTCATCTAACGTCAAAACTAACATAAGGGAGGTCTACAGAAAGTTTTTCAAAACATAAGGACTATTTAAAAAAATATAAAAGAATCATCTCTATGACATTTAGCTAAAAGATGGGGGAGGTATATGTCATTATCCCTTCCAACAATATTCCACCAAACATTTTAATCTTGGTATATTGTTTTGAAGGTGTTGAAGGAACTAGACATTGCATGTTGTGGCGTTAGGACATTTTGTGGACTTCATCGTGGAATTGGAGAATACGAGATATGTAATAACCCTAATTAATGAGCATTTATATTGCGATGGCGATCTTACAAAATAGTTGGCATGTCTCTTCCAAAATAGATGTCCCTTCCCGACACTCTAATTCTGACCTTATCACTAACTTTGCTCGTCTTTGTTAGTAGAGTACATTTGACAAAATCCAAGGTGTCTTTGACGGATTTCGAAAAGGTCAAAAAGAAAATTAATAACTTTTTTCAAGTGTTTTCCATCTAACAAAAGCAAATTATGAAAGTATTCAATTAAGCTTTAATGCACCGTCAAGAAATTAAAGCTTCAATATTTATCCAATAATAAACTTTCAAACCCCAATGCTTAATTTATTGTGACCTAACATTTCTGGACTAGTATCAGCAACTACACAAGGTCCAGCACTTGCGAAGTTGGCCCCATTAATGAATTACGTGGTCCAGGTGCCGAGTACCATTTTTATTTTGTCAACAAGCCCTTTTATTATCTATTGAAGGAGAGAGCTGCTCTCTCAGGAGTTCAAGAACATTAAAAGAACGAATCAATAGATAAGGAGAGATCAAACGAGAAGGAACAAGCCGTCAGGGATATGTACTTAGTATAACCTTAAAAATTAAGTTCTCAAATTGCCCTTAATTAAGTTGTTTGACCATGCTTTGTAACACAATTTTTTGTAATCTGAATGAGACTGTTGCACCAATTACCAGAATTGAACAGTGGCTTCGGTTGCAAGTAATTAATTGCAGTTAGTAATGAAGGAGAAAAATCTACAACTAAGAGAGAAATCTAAATAGAGAAAAGAAAGGTGCTCTGTTTTCTAATAGTAATCTTCCTCAAAACTGCTCTCTCTCCTTTTATCAATAATATTGAGCTGCTTTCTGAATCCTTTAAACTTGATAGTATTGTCTATTTGAATCCGTGAACAAGTCATAGTCCCAGTCAAATCAAGTACATATTATTCCTTTCTGTGAGTGGGTGAAGGCATTTTGCCTTTCACCCAAACCTTTAAGTGGGGAGGTTAGGCTATATATTAAAGCCTCCTCCTCCCCTTATACTTGCATCAAGCTTATGTATTAAACTTTTCACTTCTTCCTCTCACATAATCTCCTCCATTCTAATTGTGAGAGAGATTGTAATATTTTTCTTCATAGTGAAATATTTTCGGTCTTGTCCCGTGGAGGTTTCCCTCAAATTGAGGGTTTTACCACGTTAAATATTTGTGCCTTTATTTTCTTTATTGCCTTTAGTTTATTTATTATGGAAGGCTGAGCCGCCCAAGTTGTCTATTTTATTTATTGTGGAGGGCAGTGCCACACAAATTGTTATTTCTAACATAATAATTTGTTTCTTGTCTTTTATTTGAGCTGCGGTAGGAGTGTTCAATCTCCTAACAGTGGTATCAGAGCAAGGTTGCGAAGGCAGAGCCAAGGATTAGGACAGTGAGTGGTTACTTGTATGGTTATAAAAATTGTCTAGGAAAGCTTTGTCAAAAAGACGATAAGAGTCTAAGGAGACTGGATTTTAAGTGGGACCGCTTGTGACCCCTCCAGTGTTTCCTGGAAGCTTTCCTGGTGTATATTAAATCGTACCGGCACTTACTACTATTCTTGGTTACTGTTTAGCAGTGGTGTACGTATACGGATACTATTACTGTTCACGTATACGATACTATTCAAGGGTACTGTTCACATATACGGTACTGTTCACTACAAGACAAATGGCAGCCAAATTCAAGATAGAGAAGTTCGATGGAAACAACTTTGGGCTATGGAAAATTAAAATAAAGGCTATCTTGAGAAAAGAAAATTGCCTTGAAGCAATTGATGGAAGACCGGAAAATATGCAAGATGAAAATAAATGGGAGAAGATAGATGGTGATGCGATGGCAAGTCTACATCTAGCAGTTGCAGATGAAGTGCTATCAAGTATTCAAGAATTAAACTCTGCAAAGGAGATTTGGGATACTTTGACAAGTTTGTATGAAGCCAAATCTCTACACAACAAAATTTTCTTGAAAAGAAAGCTGTACACTCTTCGTATGTCAGAAACCACTCCGGTGACTGAACATATCAACACTTTGAAGACGTTATTCTCTCAACTCTCAACCATAGAGCATAACATAGAAGAGAAGGAACGTGCTGAGCTTCTACTTCAGAGTCTACCTGATTCATATGATAATCTCATCCTCAACTTGGCAAATGGTTCAATGAAGTCATCTCTAATCTTTAATGATGTTGCGGCTGCTGTCTTAGAAGAAGAAAGCAGACGTAAAAACAAGGAAGACAGAATAATGACTTCTCAACATGCAGAGGCTTTATCCGCCAACAGAGGGAGATCAAGGGAACGTGGTTCCAGTGGGAGTCACAATCAGAACAGGGGAAAGTCTAAAGGAAGGAAGCTTATTAAATGCTACCATTGTGGAAAGCAAGGGCACGTGAAAAACGAGTGTTGGCATCTTAAGAAGAATGGAGAGGGAAACAGCAAAGGAAAAGAAACTGAGTCGTCAGCATCTCAGGGTTGTGTAGCAAGTACTTCAGGGAATGACGAAATCTTGTGCAGCGAGGCAACAACAGTTGTGGAAGGCAGAAAAAGGTTTGCTGATATATGGTTAATTGATTCAGCAGCAACATGGCATATGACTTCTAGAAGAGATTGGTTCTATCAATATAAACCTATCTCAGAAGGGTCTGTGTACATGGGTGATGATCATGCCTTAAAAATCGCTGGTATTGGAACCATCAAAGTAAAAATGTTTGATGGTACGATTCGCACTATCCAAGATGTACGACATGTGACTGGCTTGAAGAAAAATTTGCTATCGATGGGACAGTTGGATGACCTCGGATGTGAGTTCCATACGAAAAATGGGATCATGAAGGTTGTCAGAGGCGCACTTGTGGTGATGAAGGCAGAAAAGATTGCTGCTAACCTATACATGCTCCATGGAGAAACGGTTCAGGAGGCAGAAATAGCGGTTGCTAGTTCTGGAGAAGAATTGTCTATGATATGGCATCAAAGACTTGGCCATATGTCCGAAAAGGGTTTGAAGATTCTCTCTAATCGAAAATTACTTCCTAGAATCAAAACTGTAAGTTTACCATTCTGTGAGCATTGTGTTATTAGCAAGCAGAGTAGACTGAGTTTTAGCAGATCTATTGCTAGGAGTAAAAACATTCTAGACTTGATTCATTCTGATGTTTGGGAATCACCGGTTACGTCCCTAGGAGGAGCAAACTACTTTTTATTGTTTGTGGATGATTATTCTAGGAGATGTTGGGTATATGTCATCAAGAAAAAGTCAGATGTATTTCCTGTATTCAAAGCCTTCAAAACACAAGTGGAACTTGAATCCGGAAAAAGGATCAAGTGTTTGAGGACAGATAATGGGAGAGAATTTTGCAACAAGGAGTTTGACGCATTTTGCAGTCAAGAAGGTATAAAACGGCAGAAGACAGTTGCTTACACACCACAACAAAATGGAGTGGCAGAGCGGACAAATAGAACTCTCGCAGAAAGAATGAGAGCGTTACTGAGGACTGCGGGTTTACCCAATACATTTTGGGCAGAAGCAGCCA
Source organism: Boswellia sacra (assembly GCA_013180625.2). Taxonomy (NCBI): domain Eukaryota; kingdom Viridiplantae; phylum Streptophyta; class Magnoliopsida; order Sapindales; family Burseraceae; genus Boswellia; species Boswellia sacra. The sequence goes on from SNVD02013895.1 coordinate 192,674, forward strand.
CTACAGCCTGTTACTTGATAAATAGGTCTCCATCAACAGCAATTGAGATGAAAACACCTATGGAGATGTGGACTGGTAAGCCAACTGATTATTCCTCCCTTCATATTTTCGGATGTCCTGCTTATGTGATGTATCATGACCAAGAAAGAACGAAGCTGGATCCAAAATCCAGGAAATGTATCTTCTTGGGATATGCTGATGGAGTAAAGGGGTATCGCTTATGGGATCCTACTGCCCATAAGATTGTCATCAGCAGGGATGTTGTCTTTATAGAAGACATATTTAAATGTGAAGAAAGTGATAGCACGAAGAAAAATGTTGAGACTATATCAATACAGGAAGAAACAGTTTCTTCTGAAGCAATACCAGAACACGATGATCAAGAACCAGTTGAGTCTGAAGCACCTGAAGTCCGTCGATCAACTCGAGAAAGAAGGGAACCTTCTTGGCACTCAGAATATGTGATGGCAAGCAATGTTGCATACTGTCTCTTAACAGAAGATGGGGAGCCTTCCACCTTTCAGGAGGCTATAAAAAGTTCTGATGCATCTCTATGGATGACAGCAATGCATGAAGAGATGGAAGCTTTAGACAAAAACAAGACATGGGATCTTGTGCCATTACCACATGGAAGAAAAGCCATCGAAACAAATGGGTCTACAAGATCAAACGTGATGGGAATGATCAAGTGGAGCGGTATCGTGCTAGACTGGTGGTCAAAGGATATGCTCAGAAAGAAGGAGTTGATTTCAATGAGATATTCTCTCCTGTGGTAAGACTTACAACAATTCGAGCAGTCTTGGCTATGTGTGCTACTTTTGACTTACACTTAGAGCAGTTAGATGTAAAAACTGCATTTCTTCATGGAGAACTTGAAGAAGAAATTTATATGCTCCAACCGGAAGGTTTTGTTAAAGAAGGAAAAGAGAACTTGGTTTGCAGGTTGACCAAATCTCTGTACGGCTTAAAACAGGCGCCAAGGTGTTGGTACAAGAGATTTGATTCATTCATCATCAGCCTTGGGTACAACAGACTCAGTTCAGATCATTGTACTTATTACAAGAGGTTTGAGGAAGACTTTATCATTTTGCTGTTGTACGTGGACGATATGTTGGTAACAGGCACTAACAAAGATCAGGTCCAAGAATTAAAGGCACAATTGGCTAGGGGATTTGAAATGAAGGATTTAGGACCGGCAAACAAGATTCTAGGGATGCAAATTCACCGAGACAGAAAAAACAGGAAGATTTGGCTATCTCAAAAGAACTACTCGAAGAAAATCTTGCGCCGCTTCAACATGCAAGATTGTAAGCCAATTTCTACCCCATTTCCTGTTAATCATAAATTATCCTCAAGTATGAGTCCTAGCAATGAAGCGGAGAGGATGGAAATGTCTCGAGTACCGTATGCATCAGCAGTAGGGAGCCTAATGTATGCTATGATTTGTACAAGACCAGACATTGCACAAGCAGTGGGAGCGGTCAGTAGATTCATGGCTAATCCGGGAAGAGAGCATTGGAATTCTGTTAAGAGGATCCTTAGATACATCAAAGGAACCTCTGATGCTGCACTATGCTATGGAGGATCAGAGTTCATTGTCAGGGGCTATGTTGATTCAGATTTTGCTGGAGATATTGACAAAAGGAAGTCCACTACAGGCTATGTGTTTACACTTGCAGGAGGTGCTGTGAGCTGGGTATCCAAACTTCAAACTGTTGTGGCTCTATCTACAACAGAAGCAGAGTATATGGCAGCTACACAAGCTTGCAAAGAAGCTGTTTGGATCAAAAGGTTATTGGAGGAACTCGGGCACAAACAAGAGAAGATTTCTTTATTTTGTGACAGTTAGAGTGCCTTGCATATTGCAAGGAATCCAGCCTTTCATTCAAGAACGAAGCACATAGGAGTTCAATATCATTATGTACGAGAAGTAGTAGAAGACGGAATAGTGGATATGCAGAAAATCCACACGAAGGACAACATAGCAGATGCATTAACCAAACCAATCAATGCTGACAAGTTCATCTGGTGTAGGACGTCTTGTGGCCTGTTAGAGACGTGAGCAGCATGTATAGAGACAAGACTGAAAGGAAAAATGCCTTCAAGTGGGAGAATGTGAGTGGGTGAAGGCATTTTGCCTTTCACCCAAACCCACATCGGTGGAAAATTAATTTTAAGTGGGGAGGTTAGGCTATATATTAAAGCCTCCTCCTCCCCTTATACTTGCACCAAGCTTATGTATTAAGCTTTTCACTTCTTCCTCTCACATAATCTCCTCCATTCTAATTGTGAGAGAGATTGTAATATTTTTCTTCATAGTGAAATATTTTCGGTCTTGTCCCGTGGAGGTTTCCCTCAAATTGAGGGTTTTACCACGTTAAATATTTGTGCCTTTATTTTCTTTATTGCCTTTAGTTTATTTATTGTGGAAGGCTGAGCCGCCCAAGTTGTCTATTTTATTTATTGTGGAGGGCAGTGCCACCCAAATTGTTATTTCTAACATAACAATTTGTTTCTCGTCTTTTATTTGAGCTGCGGTAGGAGTGTTCAATCTCCTAACACTTTCTTATGGGAATAATTTTATTTTCGATTTTAAAGTATCTTACACCAAAATGTTTGCTTAGTTGAGACAATTCTTGATGGAAGAATTGATAAATGAAGGAATATATGATTGCTAAACGGCAATGCAATTGCTTCATTTTTCAACAGTAAACCCAAGAAAATTTCTTTATATGATTATGAATCAACTCACAAAAGTTTATTATTTCTCCCGAACATTTATTAATAGGCCAATAACATAATTCAAGATGGGAAACCTCTTTAAAATGATGATTTATTCATCCACAGACGCACAATCAGATTCCAAAAAATTCTTAATCTCATCATCAAGCTCAAGTTCAAATAGTTGCTTCATGTTAAGAGGTGAAGTAATATTGGTTCCTCCACTCCACAACAGGTCAACTACTTGAGAGTTAGCATGTTCAGTAAGATGCTCTCCATCCCAATACATGTATTCATAAGGATCAGGGCACAATTCATAGTCTCCAACTCCGCAATCGGTGCCGTGATATGTCCCATTGCCACAACATCCATAGTCTACCACTTTCAAGCCTTCAAAACAAACACAACACCACCAAAGATCAAAACATCTGCTATAGAAACATTATTTTAAAAAAAAATGTTATACTATGATATTGGATCGATAATAATGTTTTCAGTGTTTCACTATCTCTAGAACCATTAGATAGGTACCAAAGTGGAGCATAGTGACTCATCCAATGCTAGATCGATAACATTATTTGAATCATGTATGCATATGATAAATTTTGTTACTACAACTCACCATATTTTGATGGGTTATTAGTCATATCAATAAGCAGAGAGTAGAAATCAAAAATTAGATATTTGAATCCTGGTAATTGGGCCTCTAGTTGCTTAGTGGCGTTAACTTGGACATTGTTGAGTAGCAAAGCCATTTCCGAAACCTCATCATAACACTCATCTATACCAAGACCATATGATTGTTTTGTTGTTGGTTGGCAACCCATGTACGCAATGTTTTGAAATGCAAACTTTCTTCCTCCTACTTCATATATTTCCTGAGAAAAAATAAATAAACATATAGGCAAAACCTTATAAATAAAATAAATTACTTTATATACTCTCATGATACATATTAAGATCAACTTTATCTGATTCATGACTTTGATTGCTACAGTCATGTCATGGCGATCACTCTTAATTTACCAGTGATTGAGGAGAGGCAACTTACCTTGACAACGTATGTTATGTTTCCAATCACTTCGTTTGCATATTCTTGTTTCTGAGATTTTGTAGCATTAGGGTAATTACCAACAAAGATCCACAAATCATTACCACCAATACTAAACAAATAAACTGCATTCATTAGTAACTTCTTTGCCTCTGCATCACCCAGCTGCTCTGTCAACAAACTGGACACATTCTTGAAGTCCCTCAACTGTATATGAAGATTAAGCTGGAAAAATACAAGGCACAGTGTAACTACTAAGCAATTGAAGAGCTGTTTTTATGAACTTAATTAACATTTAACAGCAGTTCACAGAAGATCAGTGCTAATACGACAGGAATTTAAATACCGTATTTCGATCACTCTCAGGAAGAACACAAGCTCCAGCACTTGCAAAGTTGGTTCCATTAAAAAATTGTTGTCCAGGTTCTAAATACGGTTTCCAATAAGGTAAGTTTGCATACTTGGCTGCAATAGAATCCAAGAATTGGTTGACAGATTGGCATATCTTGGCACAAAGAGATTGTGTCAAAACAACTGATAGATAAACTATCTTACCAACAAAGTCAGGGATCAAACGGCCATCGCTGAATCTTCCAGTTGGATACTTGAAAAAGGTCTCCCCATAAGGTGGGAAATTTGCCTTGTAACCAAAGCTGATATTGAGGAAGTTATTGTTTCCAGGATCATATAACGAGTCCCCAAAGACAAACAGTGCAGCATGTTTGTTAACCTGCCTGCTGGACTGAGCTTGCGAGCTTGCTGTAGCAACAATTCCAGAAATACATAATATTGAGGCATAAAAGGCGAAGCCAAAATTTTGCATAGCTGATACCATCTTCTCTACTTCCAACCAAATTTGCCTGGTTTCACCTAGTCAGATATATAATATACAGTTCTAACTTTGGACCGGCACAATGGCCTATACAGCAGCTTGTAAAGAAATATTTAAGTCTATGCACGTATATGTACATGCAATGTGTTTGGTTATAAATTGCGGGATTGAACTGCGAAACTTTAGCACAAGTTATGGCCACATGGATTTCAGAAAGGGTACTGTAAAGTTCCAAATAAGGAAACAAATTTCTGATGATAAGCTACCGGCTGGTGAGTATGGCACATGAAAGTGGTCCTGGCAGACTGGCAGTTGATAAAATCTTTTCACTTATATCTTTACTTACTCGTAACTAACACTTCAGTGTGCCAGCCCCCATTTTCTTGTCTGTTTCTTCGCACATTTTTTCCATATTGGGCATTTTTTCCATTGGATTGGAGCGCTTCACTATCGTGCCAACAAGTTTAAAAATGAACCTACTCACGGGCCAAACAGGAAAATGTGTGGACTCCAAGCCTGCTTTCCAAGAAACTATCACGGCACTCTCGGCTGCATTTCTATCAATTGGCCTGTAATTTAAACCCTGGAAGTCTTTTAAGTCTCAAAGTTGATAGTTCAATTAGCACATTTGTCGTCCTTATAGTAAAAATTCACTACATATGTCACATCCCAAATCGTTTATAAAGAGGTCTTGGATTAGTTTATAAATGTATCGGTTCCACATTTAAGTAGATCCTATGATTAGAACTCTACAGTATTCATTTGAAAACTATCAATGTGTGTCTAGAGATTATTTATTTAGCTTGGATTCAAATTGTTACAAAATATAACTCATTTTGAAAATTACTAACATGTTTGTAGACAATTTTTACTTCGCTTGGATCATACAACGTGTGTATTCATCTTGAAAACTATTAACGTGTATATATAATATCTACTTGGTTTGGGCCGTGCTGCATTCAACTGAAATCTATAAGAAAGAGTAAATCATCTTTAATGGTTAGAGAGAGAGGTAAAAAAGTGAAAATCATATATATGACAGAAAGGGAAGGTTCAGAACACAAAGAGACGCTCAAATTGGAAATTGATAGAGTAGATATGGATGAAAAGGCTCCTATGCAGTGTCAAGTCAGAAATTGAACCGATACAGGGGCCCCCTACAGCTGCTTTTTGCCTCTCCCTCTGCCTCTCCCTCTCTTGGTCAGCAATCAGTACAGCCTGAGTGTTTCTTAAGCCACAAAAATTGCTGGCCATCCATTCTGACTTTCATTTGGTATAGCAAACACTTCATCATAAAGAACACATGTTAATTAAGTAGCAGAATGCATTAACTCATTCAATCAATTAATAATAGCAAAATACATATATGACTTAAAATGGTCTCTGCATCATCTCTTAGAGTATGACGTTGGCTTAGACAAGAAAAAAAAGGGTACATGAACATTGATCATGAGCTATGAGGTGTGGGCATATTCTCGTACTATAAGTTTGATAAAAACTAACGATACATTAGGATTAGAGTAGAATGGCATGACGACATATGATTTAAAACCAAAAAATTTTGGCCGGCCTAAAATTGCATTTTGATGATGGATACTTGAAACCTGTGGCCATTGAAAGCCTAGAAAGGAATGTCGATATCAAATTAATGATGTAAAGTTCAATATATCTAACGTTCAACGTCTTATCAGTTTTTCAAAGAAATGTTAGATAGCTATCTGAAGGTCATACCAAATTGCCAACAAGTATTTGGTAACGAATCAGAAGTAATTAGTCGATTTCTCAAAGAATTTGAGGATGAATTAATGCATTATTTGTTCTAATTACTTTCATACTAGCAAAGGCCTCTTGTTTTTGTTTTTCGATGGCAATAATTATGAAAAGCTCAGGCTTGTTTTATTACTATTTTGTATTACCATCAACAATATTACTGTTGGAATATAGCAAAACAATTCTAGCTACAACAAGGTCCCAGCAGCTTGAGTCCAGCCTGCAGCCTCAGAAACGTGCTGCCCTCTTTGTGTTTGGGGACTCTCCATACGATCCAGGAAACAATAACTTCCTTAACGTAAGCAAAGTTGGATACAAGGCAAATTATCCACCGTATGGCGAGACCTTCTTCAAGAATCCAACAGGCAGGTTTTGTGATGGTCGTTTGATCCCCGATTTCATTGGTGAGACTAGCTAGCTACTGTGGCTTATTTGCCTTTGTATATGTAACGACCGGTCCCTAGCTCGGGGGCACTGCAGCACCGGGATCTTACAATTGTCTTCGATCGCACAACAGTCAATATTATCTGCTTTGGAGAACGGGGTCTCAAGGGACACCCTCTATTACCCGCACGGTTACCCAAATGGTACCAAGTTTGAACTTTAGGCGCCTATAAGGTCTCAGGTTCAAATGAGGGGGACGCATCCTGGGGCCTGTGGGCCTAACATAAACAAAATCGTGCGGGTAATAGAGGGTGTCCCTTGAGGCACCGTTCCCCAAAGCGGACAATACTGACTGTTGTGCGATCGAAGACAACCGTAAGGTCCTGGTACTGCAGTGCGCCTGAATGGGGGATCGGTCATTACAGTATAATTAATTAAAGCATGCATTTGCATATAATTTCCTAGATGTTGATTTATTGGATTAATTACAGCCCTGCATGCAAACTTACCTTTGTGGAAACCCTACTTAGCACCTGGAGAACATCAGTTCATTAATGGAGCCAACTTTGCAAGTGCTGGAGCTTGTGTTCTTCCCGAGAACAGTCAGTCTGTGGTATATATGTACCAAACTTTATACATTAATTTTCACGGTAATTTTATATATAACACGGCCCTGAAGGAAAATTAATACTTGATCATGTTTTGGATTTTTGATTTCCCAGATTGGCCTCGGAAAACAGCTGAAATTTTTCAAGGAAGTTGCGAGTTCGTTGAAACAGCAGCTAGGTGATGCAGAGGCAAAGAAGCTGCTAATGAATGCAATCTATCTGTCCAGTATTGGAGGTATTGATTATGTTGCCTTCGTAGATAATTACCCAAATGCCACAGAATCACAGAAGCAAGAATATGTAGAACAGGTTATTGGAAACATAACAGACGTGATCAAGGTAAAATTGTTTCTCATCAACCTCAATAACTACTACGATAAGTAACTAATTAATAAGCTTCGTTTGAGCTAGCTAGGCTCTTAATTGTCAACTTTAATGTTGCCTTTCTTTTCCTGTTCTCAGGAAATATATAATATAGGAGGAAGGAAGTTTGCATTTCAAAATGTTGCACCAATTGGCTGCTCGCCATTGTTTAAACAAAATTACAATCTCAGCAAAGATGAATGTATGGGAAAGATTGAATCACTCGCCAAAGCACACAACCATGCCTTGGTGACTGCGGCTACGGAACTAGAGAGCCAATTACCAGCATCAAAATTTATAATCTTTGATTACTTCACTTCAATTTTGGATTTAACTTCTAACCCCTTGAAACATGGTGAGTTCTTGTCAGAAATTTTACAACAAATCATTACTAATCATTACTAATTAAGGCTTCTAAATCAGAGTTAACTTTGGTGTGCGTGTTTGTGAATATATATATATGTTTTCTGGAAGGTTTCAAGGAAGCGGACAGTGCATGCTGTGGCATTGGGACATATCGTGGACTTCATTGTGGAATCGGAGAATATGAGTTATGCAATAATCCGAACGAGTACGTATATTGGGATGGTGACCATGTTACAGAACATGCCAACATTCAATTAGCTCAATTATTTTGGAATGGAGGAACTAATGTTACGGCACCCATTAATATGAAACAACTATTTGAACTTGAACTTGATGAGATCAAGAAGTTTTCAGAATATGATGATGAATGAATTATCATTTCACGGTAATTAATTTCCCTCCAATAATAACGCATCAAATGTAGTTGTATTGTCATGGATCAATAATCCTATTACCAGGACTTCAAACCCATTTGGGATTTGAATAATTAGTTGTAGTTGTTATGTGAAAATAATCTACTATAGCTACTGTCACATCCTAAAATCTCTTATTTAGAGACTTTAAGGGTGAATAATTAAGAAAATAATAAAAAGACATCATTAATATTTCTCTTTTTTTTCACCCAATATCATTTTCTAATTTACACATATATTTGTACATATCACATGAATCCATTACAACATCTAGCTATTTATTCAAGATAAACTTTACATACACCGGTGACTAAACTTAGTACATAAGTTACTAATTACATAACAAAATTTCGTATCATGATATAGGCTAAGTTAAAACATTCTCCAAAACCATCGTATGCATGTAAACACCCAAACTCCCTAGGAAAGCTCTGGAACACCACCAGTACGAATATCTTTTTATGTACTTGTGGAGGAAGGTGGTGAGCATATAGCCCAATAGAAAAAATTCTAACAATATACTGAATCACAAGCATTCAAACAGTTACTTAATTACACAGTTGCATAACCTATTACAATAAGGCATACAATCATTCTCATTCACACATCAAGGTATCACTTATTCACTTAACAATTAAAATTTTTCATCTAATGTTTCCCTTAGACTCGTATCCAAATGGCCCGTCCAAGGTCTAATATTTCAAGTTTATATTCGTGTTCCCCTTAGATCCATATCCAAAACGGTTCATCCAAGGTCCAACACTAAGAATTTCATATCCGCATTCCCCTTTGATCCATATTCAAAACAGCCTATCTAAGGTCCAATGCATATACATATAAACCTTTCAATAAAATTTCTGATTGCATATCATAAAAAAACTATTGATACCAAATTCCACACCCCAAGAAATTAATTCTAAGCTTCAACCATATTATTCATTTCATACAACTACACAATTCAACTACTAATCTTTAATTTTGAAAATTTACTATAATTTGTACACTCAACCAATTTAAGTGAGACTAGTTGGAAATGAAAGATTCAAGTGTCTAGATTCAAAATAAAATGTAATCTTTCTAAAATAAGTCCCAAGACAATACAGTTTTTATTAAAAATCCAAACCTATCACCAAACCAGTGACATTTCTAGGATTTCAAGCTCAAATTAGAAAAATCACCCAAAATTGTAGAAAAATGATTTTCAGGTGATTCAACTTGGAAATGAAAGTTTATGAAGTCTATTATAAGGTAAAAATATTAATTTTATAGAGTTAACATCTAATGAATATAGTTTTGCAAAAACATATTGCAAATCCCGAATGACTATCAAAATGTTAGTTTGTATCATTTATATTCAATAATTCACCAAAATTTCATTTTAAATCCAAATTTAGTGAAACCAGTGCTAAATTAAAGCTTGATATGTCTACTTTGCAAAACAAAAATGGGATTTCTTAAAACTAGTCTCACAAGTACAAATTTGCAAAAAAGTTCAGGCCTATCGGATGAACAATAGCATTTCTAGATTTCAACCTCTAATTTCAAAAATTCACTAAAATTTCATTTTAAATCCAAATTTACTGAAACTAGTGCTACATTAAAGCTTGACATGTCTACTTTTCAAAACAAAAATGGGATTTCTCAAAACTAGTTTCGCAAGTTATAGATTTGTAAAAATGTTCAGGTCTATCAGATGAACAACACCATTTCCAGATTTCAACCTCTAATTTCAAAAATTCACCAAATTTTCATTTTAAATCCAAATTCAATGAAATCAGTGGCTATATAAATCTTCATATGTATATTTCCTAAAACAAAAATTATATAAATCAAAATCCAAAAAAATGCAACAGCTCAAAGAACATAGAATAGTAACATGAACTACAACTTTCATCAAGAACAACATCCCCTTCACTTCATAAGCACATAATTTCATAAATAATTCATTATCCAAGCAACAAACAATCAATTTAACAATAAATCACATGCATTGCAAACCCATATCAATTAAAACAACAAAAATAAATAATAAGATTTAAGTATAATGTTAGAAAATCCCTACATGGTTTCCAAGCATATACACCCCTTTTCTTTTTCTCCTCTTCTTCTTCCCTCTCTTTCCCTTTAGCCCGTAGCACCCTCCTCTTCTATTACAAAAATAAAAGAAAAATGCCTCTTTTGAAACCCTATTGTCTCTTATATATATAATGCCTTAATCCATGGGTCTAAGTCCATTTATTTTAAATCCAAGTCCATTTCATTCTTACCAATTTCTAACACAAGCCCACAACTACAATTCAACTCAATCCTCATTTATTAAATATGGTTTTATAACTATTTCATGGCCCAAAACCCATCAAATTCAAATAAAATTACTTAAATACCCTTAGGCATAGTTTCTAAAATTTGTAATATATATATATACACACACACACATATTTAGATAAATATTTTCGAATTCTACAGCTACACCTTAGGACACAATGGAGAGGAGTTAATCAACTTGTAAAACAAGTGATAATTCACTAGCGAGAAAGACTTATGTAGGACTGGCATATCATGCAACATCCAAACAAGTAAGTTATTAATAATGTCAATTTATTTTGAAATACATGTATTAACATTATTGCACCCATTTTATTTTGATAAAGAAATCAATATGGTGTAAGGCCGTATAAAGAAATTGTAAGATTAAATTAGGGCATATTTGTAAATTTGTTCTTAGGATATAATTGTAAATTTGTCATAGCCAAGGTTAAAAGTTACTAACCTTAGTTAGCCCTAACCAAGAGTGTATATATATAATATTCATAGTAGTTATAGTATTTGGAAACCCTAGCCACCTCTCTAAGCATCTAAACCCTAAGGAAGAAAAAGAAATTAAGAAACTGGAAGAAAAGAGCTAAGGATCACCCTCTCCTTGAGGTTCCAACAATTATATGATAATTTTGTCAAAGATTTAAATGTTGCATAACAAATTAGACTTTATTTTAAATCATATATGTGCTGAGATTCGGTTAAGAACATGATTTTGTTGTAAGTATCAAAGATTAAAAGATTGGATGATGCTATGGAGGCCATGGAAAATGCTTGAACGAAAATATGCAAAAATTTTGTTGAACAGTCTATATTATAAAATTCACATAAATTTTAGAGTTTCATTTTGGCTTTGAAATTTTTATATGTTAAATTACACATCCTCAAGATCATTTATAACTTTGTTTCACTTGAAAATTTGAAATATTTAATTTTTGATGAATTTTTGAATTCTTCTGTACAAATCTGAAATTTCTGAGAACTACTTGACAGTCTATGTTTGAGTCAAAAACCGATTTATTACGTAACATGTTTTGAGTAATTAATTTGTGAACCATATTTTATACATAAAAATCTATCAAAAAAAAATATTTTTGCTTAAATTGAAGATCTGTATAATTTATGATGAATTTTCAAAACTTGAGCAGTAAATCTGAAATACCCTATTTTCATAATAGAGTGTGGAAAACAAACTATTTTTTATCAATTTTCACTTCATGAAAAATTCTGATTTTTGGCAAATGAAATTTATGTGAAAGAAAACATATATAAGATTTCACATACCAAAAATCAGAATATTTCATGAAGTAAAAGTTGATCAAAAATAGTTCATTTTCCATACTCTGTTCTGAAAATAGAGGATGTCAGATTTACTGCTCAAACTTTGAAAATTTATCATAAATTGTACAGATCTTCAATTTAAGCAAAACTACTTTTATTTGAAATGTTTTTAAGTATAAAACATGATTCACAAATTGGTTCCTCAAAACCTATTACCAAATAAATTAGTTTTTGACTCAAACATACTATCAAGCAATTCTCATAAATTTCATATTTGTACAAAAGAATTTAAAAATTTCACCAAAAATTCAACAAGTCGAATTTTCAAGTAAAACAAAGTCTTAATTGATCTTGAGGCTGTCTAATTTAACATATAAAAATTTCAAAGCCAAAATAAAACTCGAAAATTTCTGTGAATTTTTAGAATATAGATTGTTTAGCAAAATTTCTGCGAATTTTGGCTCAAGCATCTTCCATGGCCTCCACAACATTATCCAACCTTGTAATCTTTCATACTTACAACAAATCATGTTTGTAGCCAAATCTCAGCACATATATGATTTTAAATAAACTCTAATCAGCGATGCAACACTTAAATCTATGACAAAATTATCATATAATTGTTGGAACCTGGAGGAGATGGCGATAAACTCTTTTCTTCCAATTTCTTTCTTTTTCTTTCTTAGGATTTAGATGTTTGAAGAAGTGGCTAGGGTTTCCAAATATTATAACCACTCTCAATATTACATATATATACTCTTGGTTAAAGCTAGCAAAGGTTAGTAAATTTTAACCTGGCTATTGACAAATTTATAATTGTACCCTAAGAACAAATTTACAAATATGCCCTTACATAATCTTATAATTTCCTAATACATTCTTACACCATATTATGATTCCTTTATAAAAATAACTTGCATGCAATAACTTTAATACATATATTTCAAAATAAATTAATATTGTTGGTAACTTAGTTGTTTGGATGCTATATGTAACTTTAGTACAGTAATTTAGTAAGCCTATCCAATGAGATGACGACAAACCATCATCAGTGATCGAAAATTTTGAAAAAAGAAGATAACTCAATAACAAAATGATGACAAGCAATCATGAGTGATTGAGAAAACTGATGAAATAACTGAAAAATTAACTACCTTTAACACATAACTAAACATTAGTAACTAAATTTATAACTCAGTAGTATACCTATCCTATATAAGTAGTAAATTTACAGCATCCAGATATGTAATTTTTTTATTGCTACAATTCACTTAAGGATTTTTAACTTTTTGATCTTTTCTTACTTTACTCGTAGCTAGCACTTAAGTGTGCCAAACCCCATTTTCTTTTGTGTTTCTTTGCATATTGTGCCCACTAAACCACCGTTCTGTTCTTGTCAACAAACGATGCCAATTAACGAGAAGCCATTGGAGCTCCTCTCTATTGTGATGACAAGTTCGATCATGAACCTGCTCATGACCCAAAATAGAATGTTAGTGGACTCCAAGCATGCTTAACAAGAAACTATAATCGCCTTCCTGGCTACATTTCTATCCTTGGGCCTGTAAAGCCTGGAAGTCGTTTTAAGTCTCAAAGTGGATTCAATTGGTACTCTGTTACTTGTTCGTCCTTATAATGAAAAGTACACTGCATATGTCACAACCCAAATCGTTAATAAAGAGGTCTTGGATTAGTTTATAAATATACCGTTCCACAATTAAGTAGATCCTATGATCAGAGCTCCGCAGTATTCATTTTGAAAACTATCAAAGTGCGTGTAGACAATGTCTATTCAGCTTGGATTCAAATTGTTACAACATATGTTTCATTTTCAAAACTATTGACATGTGTGAACAAAAATTACCAGGTTTGGGCCAAGCTATTACAGCATGTGTTTTCATTTGAAATTGTTAACCAGGAATGTAACAAGAAAAATATTTTTTGGGAGAAAATGTTTTTCGGATAGACTAAAAAGTTTTCAAAAAATTTAAGTAAATCTTAACATACAAGATGATTTTATTAATTAAAAATATATATGTCTAATAGGGAAACATCATGTAACTTACCTTTTGAAATATAAATTTTATATTAAAAAACAATTACATTTTATTATAATATATTAAAATTCATCTGTTATTAGCAAAGAGCTAAATTCCTGTATGATACATGAGAGTGAGAAAGAAATTTAAGTTTGAGAGGTATCCATATGGATTATCAAAGTTTTCCGATATTTTTTCGTGAATTAAAACAATAAACGCAAATCAATAGATAAAAGTATATCGAGATTGAGGTGGTAGAGGTGCAGGGGATCATATTAAGTTTACTAAACTATTGGGTTTACAGCATTTTTACCGATCTCAAGAGTGCTAATCAGATAAAAGTACTTTCAACTCATACTCTACTACAATGAATTTTTTTTTTCCCTCGCAAATGTCGATCAAGCCTAGCCCAGCCCAGCCCTCCCCTTCCTCCGCCCTGCTTGGTTTGGGCACAACTAACACAACATATGTATTCAATTGAAAACTTTTAATCATATTTCTAGTTAAAGAGGTAATAAACAGAAAATCATATTAATTGTCAGTTATCGAAATCATATTACTGGTTAGATATTAATGGTTCCAGAGGCAAGATATATATATATATATATATATATGAGGGAGCAATGGAACGTTCAGAACAAAAAGAGAAACCCAATTGCAGGCCCAAATCTGAACTTGAACACACACAAGGGCCCTCTTTGCTGCTTTTTCCATCTACCCTCTCTTGGTCAGCGCCCGGTACAGCCTGAATGTTCTTTAAGCCAGAAAACTTGCTAGCCATCCGTTCTGACTTTCATTTGGTGTAGTAATCATTTTAATTATCAATTTTTTATCAAGTTCAAACTATGTTAATACAACATGGGTCATACTGCTAAGCAGTATTATATTCAGAAACTCTCAGTGATGTACTCGAAAAGTTGGAATCATTGGATAAAGTAACTTTTTCTAAGATTACTTAATCTCGTTTGACCTACGAAGACCAAATATTAGTACACCACTGATTATGATAAATTTTTTAGCACAAATTCATATAACAAATAGGTGAAATGATGCTAACTTTTCAGGTGTTTGGACTTGCCATTATGCAGTACTCAAACACATATTTGGGATACATATACATATACATATATATATATATATATATATATATATATATATAACTTCTTGTTATGTGCATACCATACAAAGGTACACCCATGTGCACATGTGCATCCACAGTTCCATTCATCAGTCTCTGAACTCATGAAATCATTAAAAGGGTCTCTGAAATTGAGAAAAGTGAAGCCATGGATGAATGGTACAGAGAAATGTTTGTTTTTCTAACATTTTATAATCATTATAGTTCCTCACAGTTTCACAACACTACACAAAAAGACATGCTTTGAGGCCTACTTGAGACTTCACTTTATGGCACAAATTTGGCAATCATGGCCCTCTTATTGACTACATATTACACCAGCTTGGAATCTGCTTGCCCTGGATCAAGACAGATACAAAAGCAAAGGCAACAGCTGATATTAAAAGCTCTGGGTGGGTGGGTGTCCCAGCAGGCTTTGATGCCATAAACCAAGAAAACATGCTCTAGTGTATCACATTGGTAATAGATATTATAAGCTTTGTTTGCTAGAGAATGTACATGGTAGACCATGACCAGTTCTTCAATGGCCCCCACCCACATGGAGTTACATTATTGAGCTTCTGATACTTCATGTACAATGCCACTTTTTCTTGAGACCATTCTTTTATTATTAATGTTATTACTTTTTGTTATTTTTTTTTTTATTTTTTCTTCATTTAATTTTGTCTTGTGTATTTATATATGGAATCATGCCTCACAGTATCCTCCCATGATTTTCTATTTATTGTTATCATTCTTCTCTAGATAGACTCGATTCTTTCTCTTCCTTTTAGTCCTTCTGGGAATATTTTTGTAAAACCCATCGGGTTTGGATTAACGACACTTAGATCTAAAAGTTTCGTAACCTAATATATTGACCCCAATTTTAGGGATGATAATGTTAGTTTCTATTAAAAATAGAGATCAAATTTGGGTTTCTAAACCTCGAAGGTGTTAGTGTGAATATCCTGATTTATAGCTATTATTGTTTGAGTGCTTGTAATGGCATGATCGTGAAGCATAATTGACTATTCCCATTAATACTTACACTTGTACTAATTTCAAATAATGATGTCTATCCTCACACATTATTCCATATAATAACTTGGGAAATACTTCAATAAATATCTTTCAAGAAATTAAAATCATCATATCATTTTCTTAACCATCCATATTTTAAATTCTGACACAAATCGACAAAAATTAAATGTGTTTCTTGAAAATTAAATGATATCAATCTCAGGATAATGAAAAGTCGATAGCTAATATGACTAATCTAATAAGATAAAAACACTTAACTAATATCATAAATATAAGTCATGAGTCACAACATTTCTCTTGTCCACATTGCAAAACTCATAAAAGCTAGAAGCCAAGGAGAATTTGCTTGATTAATGCGTGTTCTACCCAAATTCTATCAACTCCCTTGACAGAAATCAATTAACCAACCCTTGTGGTTCAATTAATCAGTGCCCATCTGATCATAAAACTCATCAGTACACTTCCATCAATGTAAATACAATAATGGCAGTCCATATGGATCTGGCCCATCTTATCATAAATCTGATCAAATTTGTCAATGTAGGAAAGATCAGCTTTCTCGGTGATAATCATGAATCATGTGGTCCACAAGAAGATAAGAAAACAAAGTATTGGGCAAGTAGGGCATAGCCCTAATGGAAAGAAAATGACCCTTGAGTTTAGTTCATGTGCCCTTTTACTTCTTGCAAACCTTATTTCTCTTCTCTTTCATTTTAAGTAATGAAGAGATCACATTTACCTTCTCTTTTATGGACATGCAATATTTGTATATCTTTCTAGGTTATACTATGATACATATTATACTACGACACATCTGATATACTATACATCAACTTTAATAATTATATAAAAATTATAAATGAGTATATTAAGACTTTTATATACTCAATAACAATTTTTATATACTCACTTTTAATTTTTATACAATTTTTTAATATAATATACAATACATCATATGTATCATAACAAAAATAAAACCCATATCTTCTAGTAAACAGGGTATATACATTGACTTTATTTATGATAAAAAGGTACCAAATGTACAAAATCTTCAATGATTTATATTACAACTACTTTCACTAAATTCTCTATATTTATATTAGTTCAAGCTTCTTGCTTCTTGTCTTAATTTGTTTTTAATTTCACACTTTCAATCATCTAATATCCTCTTAAAACATTTTTATGATTTGACTCAACACGAACATGAAGCATGAAAATAATAGTATTTCTTATGCCAAAAAGAGGACGATAGTAAATAATAGTGACATCAAATATATATGTGTTCCTTGATTAAGTAAAGAATGAAAGCAATATTATCTATTTCACAAGAAGAGGGGGATAATTAGTAATTGTAACATCAAATATTTATTCTCTTAATTAAGTCAAGAATGAAGCCTCTTAATTATTTTTCCATAATAAATTAGGGCAAAGGTGATTAAGGAAAGTACTTATTTTTGCAAGATTGACCAAACAAACCATGATACGTTGTGGGCAAAGTGGTTGGCAACCCAATAATGGGATCTCCCTTCCAAAAGGGTCCACGCATGATACCATTATTTTGTCAAATCAACTTCCCATTTGTTGCTATTTCTTTGTTTTGCTTTCACCAGAAAGTCCATACATTTATGATTCATTCTATCGATTAGATTTGTCAAAATTAAATTGACTTGAATTAAACCATGAATTACTCTATTCCCAAATATGGCTTTATCATGCGATGAATTGTTATAAAAGTATTGTTAAAAACACTCTTAAAACACTTTTCATCTCTCAATAGTAGTAGCGTTAGACTTACAATCTATTTATAATCTAAATTCTACTATTTGATAGTTGATATGACAGTCTACATGAACTGGACGAGAAAAAAACAAAAAAAATTTATGAAAGTTATTTATTAAATAGGATTTTACCATACAGACAGTCACATCAAATTATAAAGTTCGATTATATATAGGTAATAGGTCTAACATTACCGTTAATATTATAATCTTATTGATGATTACATATTATTTAATGAAATTCTTAATCCTCTTGACCTAATCTCATTTAAAGTCATCTCATATCTTTTTCTCAAAAATATTCTTATTGCTATCGCCTCAACTTCCACAGAATTTCTACTTAAGTACAAAAAAAGTGATTGGTTTCAACTACCATATTCATATGAAAATGCCACCACACCGTAAATTTAAGACACGGGAACTACTTCGAATGAACAATCATTTTCCATGTGAAATTATACAGTTCAACTACCTCTTCTCATATTGTTAAACATCAATTGCAACATCAAAATCTCCAACCTTTTCACCTTGTTTGGACCCTTATAAGAAATTGAAAGTAGAAGTATCTTAACACACCCTCTCTCAAGTCTCGACCTTAGTACAAGTTGAGTTCACTTGATAACTTTTGTACAACCTCAAGAGATCTAATCGACTAAATTAGTCTCCATAATACAAAAAACTTGGAAAAATGTAAAACATAGTCATGTATAATCATGAACGGTTTTGGGAAATAATAAAACCCAATCAAATGTTGAGTTATAGAGTTGAGTTAATTTGCTTGACAGCTTAATAGTGTTAAATGGGTATCAAGCAATATTAGACAAGCATTGAGTTGTCGAACATTGCGAAATATCGAATTGTTGAATGTTATCTCAACATTCAGGGAATCAGCTAAATTTAAAATTTTAATACAAAATTGGTAAAGACATTCAAATTTTGAAAGAATTTGTTGTTTCAAAATACCCTCTAAAATTTAGTTATTCTATACAATTTTTTCCTTCAAAAACTTTAATTGTCCTTAGAAAGGAAATATTATTTTTGTATAATCCTAATAGATCCAGTTAATTAAACTAATTAAAATCCAGTTCGACATGAATTAAATTAGGTGGCTTGGCTAGGGCTAGGCTGCTTCCTCCACAGAAAACTACAAGTCATCTGAGAGCACCAATTCAAATGTAGGAATCTGAGTAGGACA
Source organism: Boswellia sacra (assembly GCA_013180625.2). Lineage (NCBI taxonomy): Eukaryota > Viridiplantae > Streptophyta > Magnoliopsida > Sapindales > Burseraceae > Boswellia > Boswellia sacra. Next base: position 211,949 of record SNVD02013895.1, read on the forward strand.
GTACATTGTTGGCTTCGATACTTAGCATCCCATTGAAGGAACGGCAGCACAAATATTGATTACAAAATTTAATGCTTGAAGCAACATTTTCTTGAAAACAAAAACATACTCTCAAGTACCTCTACAACCCACACCATTATTGCCTAGATTGTCTTGCCAATTGGCCACCATTAGCTGTAGCTATAACTTTGCTGACAACCAAGACAAGAAAGGCCCGGCAGCAGTTAATGAGGCTACAATTAAAAATTACAAATATCAAATATTTAACATCAATATCAAGAGCTTAGTGTAAATCACAAATTTCCCTTCACCAATGTCTTCCATTAATTATATCAATCTTCATTATTGCCCTAATGATCTAGGCGCTTCTTGTTGTCTCATCGAATGAGATGAAACATGCATGAAATTGATGGTTAAATAATTGCAAGTTGCTGAATTAACATTAATTTGTACCAACTTTCTATGTTTGGTTAGATGAAGTGGGTTGATTTATTTCTAATCATGAAGGTGAATTTAAATTTTATGGATACTTCAAATTAATGGGTTTTTATCAGAATTATTTAAAAAAACACTTATTATTGGTTTTGGTTTTTTTAACATTCAAGTAATATTAATAGTTTTGTGAAACAAAGAAATTATTAAGAACAATAAGTTAAAACAAAATATAGAAGAATAATATCTTAGATGCAATCTAATTTCTTTTATATTATTTTTATTTAATATCGTATCGCTACGTTTTAATATTAAATGGAAAATTTTAGATGAAAAACAGTTTCCAGATATTTATAAAATCCGCCTACGGAGTTTGTATATAAAATCGATGCTAAAAGAGAAATTCATAATTTTATTAAAATCGACTTTCTATCTAAATTTAAAAAAAAAAACAGCGAATGCATGAAATTAACTCTAACATAATATAGTTTTAAAACTATTAAACTATGTTCTTACAAAGAGAGAATCAACTTCTATAATCAAGGTTTTTCTAATTGTTAATCTATTTAAAATAGTTAATGTTGCCGACATTACAAGCATTCTTGATCTTGGATTTAATTAAGCAAAAAATGGTTGGTTAATCTTCTGTAGATGAGGGTCTCTGTCCCTACAATAAAGCATGCTAAGTCATCTTAGTTTAATTTAATCAAGAAACAAACAAAAAAAGACTTTGGACGTGCATGGCACAAATTGTAACATTCTTGATAAAATCCAATAATTAATTAAATTAAGATGTTGATTACCTAATCGTTTGTGTAAATTTAATTAATTGTACAAGATAAGAGCAAAGGAGACAATCAACCGCCTTAAAGCATGTGCAAATCACTCTTCCATCAATTTAATATTATAAACTAAAGTATTTATCTATTTCATCCACCGCACACCATTCATATTCAAATTCTTCCAAGTCTAGATTTTCTTGGCACCAAGCCAAACACCTATCTACATCTCATAAAAGAACAAAATTTTAAAAGCAAAAAACAACCCATTAAAAAAATTCAATTATTCATCATAGAACTCTCTAATTCAAAAACTTACAAAACCATCAAAATCTCCCACATATAAAGCCTTTCTCGAAGTTTAGTCTAAGTATAAATAATCGCTTTTAATTTAAAACAACGATAATAACCTTCAATAAAATTATAAAAGTAGTTAAAAACTGAAATTCCTTTGAAATTATATATATAATACCCACATTAATAAATAATTTATTGACCATAGGCACATTAAAACTTGATTATTTCATTAATCAACTTGTACAATTAACTACTGATTAATCGCAAACAATACTAGGAAGGAGGCTAGGAAGATATAAGAAATTTCCAAATCAAACGCATGCATTAGTGCGTAATTCAAGATAATTATAATAATCAACAAACGAATATCTTGGTAAATTAATCAAATCATTTTTGTCTCTTTCCATATTCAATCCCCAACCCATATGTCACCTAAAAGACAAAATTATAATTCTGCGTTCAACCCCCAAAAAAAAAAAAAAACTTTGTACCAAACAAAATTGATTAATTAATTTAAAAAATTTTGTCTTAACACGTAATAATAAATGGTTTAGCAGGTTCGAAGGCTTTGAGACACGATCCGTGGCACGTGGCACAAACCCAATTGTTTAACACGTTAATGAAGGGGACGGGAGGGAGACGCTAACGTGCGCGATGGGCCTGACATTGACAAACGGAAAACGTTACCTTCTTGGAAAACGAGAAGACTGTGACAGCTGAACCGGTGGCGAGCCAACCTGACGGAGATGTTTGACGGCGTGTGGGCCCCATCCCTTGTGGGTTGCGTTACATGTGGGGGATGCTAAAGTGCGCGGTGGGGTCAAGCGAAGTTAATGAGTTAACGGCGTCAAGGCGTTTGCCGTTTTGCGTTCGCGTTTGCATTTATGGAGACGTTCAAAAATTGAATACAAGGAGATGGGATGCGGTAAGGGGTTGTTGGAGAAAAGGGCATGGATTTGAGAGATATTTACGATTTGGGGATTGGGTATGGGGTTGCCTCTATGTTTGTGTGACTTCGAGGCAGGGGGGGGGCTGCGTTGCGGGCTTTTTGGGGTGGAGTAAATGGTTGATCACCGTGGAGGGTTACACGTGGCGAAATGGGTAGTGAGTAGTGACTTCACTGTTGGTATCCTATGAATTGACTAGAGATCGAATCTTTTACTTGAGAAATGGTTCTAGTCTAGCAGCTTCCAGCCACCTTAACGGGCTCTCTTGCCTCTTTTTATTACTATTTTTTTTTTTATAAAATCTTATTTCTTGAAATTCAAGGCCGAATTGGCTTGTAGCTTCGTTGTTATTAAAAGAATAATTACGTGATATTACAATATATTGATGCTATCGATATGCTTTTAGTTATAATAGTAAGAAAAAACAGTAAATAATGTTACCTCTTTTTTGATATATACATAATAACTATATGTGGTTCAAGTCAATTCGTGACAAAAAATGTACAAAATTCAACTTTATCGTGAGATTTTTTTTTCTCGTAAGTCTTTTATCGTGTAATTACTTATTTAATAGTCAATTTATTAGTTTGACAAATTTGGATAATAAATAGAGATAACAATTAGTCCATGTGTTCATAAAAGCATGTACCGAATCCTAATCGGATAAGTCTTGGTCTTAATCTTAATATTTTCATAGGTTCGGATATGAAATTAGGTAAACCTATATCTAAAATGCGATCAAGATCTAAACCTATTATAATTAAGAACTTTTATATTATACAAATATTATCTAGATCCTACACTATCGATACTAAATCCCAATGAGATGAGCATTGGATAAAAGATATAACTTATTAGATATTTAGTATACAATGATGCTATACTTATACTCTAAATATAACTTAAAGTCTACAACTTCATATAATAGCCTAAGTAGCAAAATCTTATTAGAGATATAACTCTCTTCATTCATTTTTATTTTTTTCTTCTCTAGTTAATTTTTATCATATAAATTGTCATTATACTTTTAATTATATTTGAATTATAAATCTAGCATTGCTATTTAAAAGAAGTATGAGTCCGAATAATTCTCGTAAGTTTTACCTTGGAGTAAGCGCACGCATACCAGAACCTCCTGTTATCATCTTAGATTTTTAGTTAACTACACCTTTTAATTGGTCTACCTTGTTATGACTCCACTTCGGCCATTGGTCTACCTTCAACAGCTCTCTCCTTGTAATAAAGAGCTTTATGCATGAATAACTCCCACTTTGTAATCCTGGTTTGTAAAAGGCTTGGAACATAATATTTTTGTCATTTGAAGCGAAATCAAACCAAAATACCCAATAAGTATTAGCCTTCATGGAAAAGAAGGTGATGTAATTGCACCTTCTAATAGGGTTCATGTGTTACACTGTTGAGTAAAATTAGCCCAATATTCAATATGAAATGCATAAAAGAAAAGCACACAATTGTTAATGGATTTTAGTCACAGTAAAATTGATTCAAACGTTACGGGAATCGATTCCCACATTTCAAATCTACAAACATTCTTCTTATAAAAAATGGTTTCAAATTTCAAAACAAGTAGTCTCACTCACAATCTTTATGGAATCCAACTTTTAATCTCAATCTTATAAAACTTTTGTAACTTTGAACTACTTTGTGACATCTACCTACAAATAGTAATACATACAACAAAGTTTTTAGCTTGCCCGTGACCCAATTTCTTTTCCCTTTTTCACATTCAGAAACTCCCTTATTAATCTTGTGATTCAAATTAAAGAACCCATTTAAAAAAAAAAAAAACAAAGGAGTTGAGAACCATCCAATCCATCGCCATAAATTTTGGCCGTCTCTGATTTGCCTGTGACGAGAACCCTCTGTCACCACCGCTGATCTTTAAACCCAAACCCGCTTGTGATTGTGAGCCGCCTAATCTTATGAACAAAACGACAGCGAATCAGCAAAAGCTCATAAAGAGAAAGCCAAACTCAACCTTTTCTTTTACGATTACGTCGCGACTCGTCACTGGCGCCTCCATCTATTCAAACACCGAAACGCACCGTTGAGGACATTTTGGAAAATAAAGCGGAAAGTGAGGGTATCTCTCTGGAGCGGAACCTTAAAATTAAAAAGAAAGAAGTTGCATGAACAGATATCACCGTGTTAAAATTAAAAAACAGTAACTGTAGGAACAGTCACTTGCATTGCAGTGGTGTCTGAATAAGAAAAGGACAATGACATCCTTTTCTTTCCTTTTCTTTGTTGGTGGGAGGGAAAATTTAAGGAAACCAAGAGAAAACTTAAAGTAAATTGATTAATTTGTTTAAAATGATTGTATATATATTCATTTATAAGAATTTTACACTATAATTTTGAATTATATTTCATTTTAATCAGAGAAAAAAAAGTTTTCGTACATATAGGACTTGTAAACATTAAATGATGAGATACATATGATACCTGTCTAAATATATATTATAACTATATTTATTTTAATAAATACAAGAGAAATTGAAATATGTCTTAAATTAGAGACTTATTTAATGAATTTCATATACCTAACAATTTATATGTTACAATTATGTCTTACGTTTAATGATATCCGACATGCGTATTGAACATTGTTCAACGATATCCGATAAATTTTTAATAATATTCGATAGTCAATAGAGGATGACATGTAAATTTTTAGTAATGGAATCATTTTCCAACCTACACTTAAATTTTAAGTATTTTTTGATTTTTTTAAAATTACACTAATCATAAATATGATTAATTGATTCTAAGTTGAGAAAAGAAAAAAGAATACACATATAGAACATATTGTTGAATTATCAATAGAGACAGTGTAATATATAGAAAAATTTTACTTAATCTGATAGGAGCTAGATTATTGATGTATATATAGTATTATTTATTCATTTGTTTTAATTTTTTATTATTTATAAAATTATATTTGATATTATTATGGACATAGTTCTTCCAAGCAAGATTTTTTTTCCCATGACAATGATTTATTTCCTCTAAAATGTGTTTTGGTTTAGGAAAATTGTTATGATTCCTTATTTTTTTTTTAAATTGTTATATTCTTAATTATCCAAATTTAAATATCTAAAATCAAAGAAAATTAATGAAAGATGCCTTATCATATACCAACTTTTAAGTCAAAATACAAGCTATAAATATTTTATATTACATGAGCCGCCCATTTGCTTTCTTTTCTCTGTTGTTCATTTCTTCTCTTTCTCTTCCCTCCGTTTCCCTCCCCAAGTAACGAAAAGAGAAGAAAGGAAGATGACACAGCTCCACAACTTTTCAACTTTACAAATACACCCTCCTCGTAAATAAATTGTCAAAAAACTCCAAAACTATGACAACAAGAAAAACATCCCAAAAGCCTCTGTAATAACCTCAATCAACTCTCTCTTTCACACTCTCACTTACACTTTGGTCGCTTCCGGTTGTTGTATGTACGTAGTAGCATATTTTGCTCACACACGATATCTGCACTAGATGTTGTTGTTGTTGTTGTTTTTGTGTGTTGTTTTAGCGTGTTTTGTGTTGTTGATGTGAGAGCAGAAACAAAGAAAACAAAATGAGAGCTATTCGTGTTGTTTTGTTTTTCAAAAGCAGTGTTGGCTTCCCTGTTCATGGGTTTCTGGGTTTTTGTTTATTTCCATCTTTAAACAAGTTTTGAGCACTTTGGCTGGCTTTGCCGTTGAACTTTTCAAGTGTTTTTTTATTTTAAATTCTTTTGTATAAAACAGGTTAGCTGGTAGCTAACAATATAATATTATCACTCTATTATGTGCATATATTCTCTCTCTTTGTTGGCTTCTGTTTGGTTGTTGAGAAAATTTTTTAAATGAAGGTTTTAGTGTTCCTCATGTTTTGGATCTTATTTTTCAAAGAATGTGGATTGTTTTTGTTTATTGAAATAATATAGGATTTTAATTTGTAAAGTTTTGGTTATTAGATGTTGGATTACTGATCTTAGTTTGATTTTGTTTGTGTTGTTGCAGGGCTAAACCTTGTTTTGGATTGAGAGGAAATGTTTGATGTTGAGGAGTAGTAAAAGCCACAGAAGAATTTGTATGGCAAGATATACTTTTCTTACTTGTCATTCATTGATTTGATGGATTTTTACCTGCACACTGAGACAAGGGAATCTGTTATGGGTTTAGTTCTGTTATGATTCTGTAGAGGCTCTTATATACTATTTACCCATCTGGGCTGTTTTTGGATCTCATTCACTTTTGAGCGTGGCTGTTTCTTTCACCAAAGTTGACTCACTGATTTGAAAGATCAAAGCAAAGGCAATATGGTAGTGTGATGTGGTGGAGTGTTCACTTTTGCTTTGTTTGTCAGGTTTTATTTTTCATTTGGCAGAATATTCATAAAAATTATATGTGCATAAAGGTTTTGTTCCTTGCTTTCTGAACCAAAAGGATTTCTGGATCTTCAAGATTGCAGTATCCATTTGGGAAAACATTCATGGAAAAGTTTTGGTTTCCGAATCAAGTAAGATGATGAGCTGGTGATGTGGGTTTGTGTTCGGTCATTTGTGTGACTCTTAAGTGAACGCTTGTGAATCAGTGAAAAGGGTCTTGTCATTTCTGAAAATCTTGTCTCTACAATTACTGGAATGGAACAATTTAGCATGTCTGTGGTACGAGTTGTCGAATCTTGCAGGGTGGGGGCACATCAATAATGCAAAGAGATGTTTATTTGTCTCTTGGACGTGGTTTTTAGCCTCTTCAGCGATATGGGAATGGTGGTTGTTTAGAATTCAATCTGTTAAAGCAAATTTAGTTTTACTCAAATTCTTTGCGGGAATGAGTCGAGAAGTCAAGCGAGGGAAGCAGGAGAAAGGCAGCTCTGATGTGGCTGAGAAGGTTGTTGTTGTTGTTAAGGCATCAAAGGAGATTCCTAAGACTGCCCTTGTGTGGGCTTTGACTCATGTTGTTCAGCCTGGAGATTGCATTACTCTGCTTGTGGTTGTCCCTTCACACGGTTCTGGTAATTTTTTTTTTAATCTTCTTGCTTATTTTGATGCGTTTGTTGAGCTATTATAATGCTTATTGTCACCATTATATTCCAGACAGTACAAATTTTAATTCCCATTTTAGAATGCATTTTATTTTAAGCTATAACAAGTCCTGTGAATTTCCTTTGTTTAACCTGTTAACTTTCTTACCAATAGTTGATTTTTTGCTGCAATTTTTCAGGTAGAAAATTTTGGGTTTTCCCAAGATTCGCCGGAGACTGTGCTAGTGGTCACAAAAAGTCGCATGCAGGAGCAAGTCCAGAGCAGAAGTGTGATCTTACCGATACCTGCTCCCAGATGATCCTTCAACTCCATGATGTTTATGATCCAAACAAGGTACATATTTCCATAAGAGTTTAATTTTTTTTAATGTTATTCATGATTGCCAGTGATGAGCCTCATCTCCTGTGCTAACTTCATTTCGCAGATCAATTTCAAGATCAAAATTGTTTCTGGTTCACCTTGTGGTGCGGTGGCTGCAGAGGCCAAGGAAGCAGACGCCAATTGGGTTGTATTGGACAAGTAATACACTATTTGCATTTTTATTATCAATGAAACTGCAAGTGTTATGAAATTAATGCAGGTTCTTGTTTCTTGAATCGATATTGACTCATCTATTTATGAATCTTTGGTTTGTATTTGTTGCCTTTTACACACAGGCAGCTTAAACATGAAGAAAAGCGTTGCATGGAGGAGTTGCAATGTAACATAGTGGTTATGAAGCGTTCCCAGCCGAAAGTTCTTCGTTTGAATTTGGTGGGACAATCCAAGAGAGAACCTGAAGCTGCCTGTCCATCAGCCTCTGACCCAGATGAATCATCTGAAAAGCAACAGAAAAACAAGAATAGTTCTATGGATTCCATTAGAGGGCCGGTTGTGACTCCAACGAGTAGTCCAGAGCTAGGGACACCATTTACTGCTACTGAAGCAGGAACTTCATCGGTTTCAAGCTCAGATCCAGGAACTTCACCATTTTTCGTACCAAAAAGTAATGGTGATATGAAGAAAGAAGAATCATTAGTCATTAGGGAAAACCGGGATCTTGAAGACTCTAGTTCGGACACAGACAGTGAAAATTTATCTTTGTCTTCAGTAAGTTTGAGGTTCCAACCATGGATGACAGAATTTCTAAAATCTCATCATCAATCTGCACACCAGATTGAGGAAGAGCGCTCAAGAACTAATAACAAGGCTCAAACCTCAACAACAAAAGCTTTGCTAGAGAAGTTCTCAAGACTTGATAGAGAAGCTGGAGTTGGAATGTCAAACTACAGGAATGATCTGGAATTTAGTGGAAATGTTAGAGAAGCAGTTTCACTATCCAGAAATGCACCTCCCGGGCCCCCTCCATTGTGTTCGATATGTCAACATAAGGCACCAGTATTTGGCAAGCCTCCAAGGTGGTTCAGCTATGCGGAGTTGGAGCTTGCTACTGGTGGATTTTCTCAAGCTAATTTCTTGGCAGAAGGTGGGTTTGGATCTGTTCACAGGGGGGTATTGCCAGATGGCCAGGCAGTTGCTGTCAAGCAACATAAATTGGCTAGTTCACAGGGGGATCTTGAATTTTGCTCAGAAGTGGAAGTTCTGAGCTGTGCTCAGCACAGAAACGTTGTTATGCTAATCGGGTTTTGTATTGAGGACAGAAGAAGGTTGCTGGTATATGAATATATATGCAACGGTTCTCTCGATTCTCATCTATATGGTAACTTTACTTTCACAGAAAATATTAATGTTTTTTTATTATGCAAATTCACTGAATATGGCTATAAATGACTAGTACATGTTATATGAATGTATACGGAACCATTCTCTGGTTGCAATTGCTATTGGCATGCTAAACCTGTTTTGTCAATCCATTATATGAATTATTTCCTAGACTACAGTGTGGAAACTGGAAACAGTTTTACGGCATTTTGTAATTATAGGGATTATTATCATCATCAATATGATCAATTTTAACTGACTAGCAAACAATTGTTGCAAATGTACTGAACATTTTTGGTGTTTCAGGACGTCATCAAGAGCCTCTAGAATGGTCTGCACGGCAAAAAATTGCTGTGGGAGCTGCTCGAGGTCTGCGATATCTTCATGAAGAATGCAGAGTGGGTTGCATTGTGCACCGGGATATGCGTCCAAACAACATACTCCTTACCCATGATTTTGAACCCCTTGTATGGCTCACTTAATCTCATTGTCTATTGTCTAAAAAACTCAACTATGTTATTCTGTTTTGGTGAATGAAATGTCTGTAAAGTTAACATTTTGTTGACAAAATATATGGGCATTGTGGACTTAATTCCGCATTTGTTTTACTAGGTTGGGGATTTTGGCCTGGCAAGGTGGCAGCCTGATGGTGACATGGGTGTAGAAACAAGAGTGATCGGAACATTTGGGTAAATACTGAACATCTTCTTTTGCTTTTAACTTCTACCTTCTCCATGCAAATACATAATTCAATAAGGTTTGCTGTGTTGTAGGTATTTGGCACCAGAATATGCTCAAAGCGGCCAAATCACAGAAAAGGCTGATGTGTATTCATTTGGTGTGGTGTTAGTTGAGCTTGTTACAGGACGAAAAGCAGTTGACCTTAATCGACCAAAGGGCCAGCAATGCCTCACTGAATGGGTATGTCTTTGAATATTCTTCTTGTTATCTCTTTACCTGTTATTAGCATTTAGCCTTACCGTTTTGTACAGAAGGTATCCTAGTTTCTTTCATTGTTTTTCCAGGCTGTATGCTCTTTGATTTGTTGTCCCTGATTAATAATTGCTCGTGCATTTTCATTTGGAGCAGGCACGCCCACTATTGGAAGAATATGCTATAGATGAACTAGTTGACCCAAGGCTGGGGAATCACTATTCAGAACAAGAAGTCTATTGCATGCTTCATGCAGCATCTTTATGCATAAGACGGGATCCTCATACCAGGCCCCGTATGTCACAGGTTAAAAAAAAAAAGAATGGAGCTGCCAAAATTTGTTTTCACATCACATAGAAATTTTAGTCCTAGACTTTTGCTTACTGTTTATACTTGTTTGGTTAAAGGTTCTACGCATATTAGAAGGTGACATGGTCATGGACGCAAATTTCATGTCAACACCACCTGGATATGATGTTGGCAGCCGGAGTGGCCGCATATGGTCAGAGCACCAGCATCAACAGCTACCTTACAGTGGCCCTCTATTACCAGAGGGTCTGGAAGGGTTCAATGGGAAGCTCTCACTTGATTCAATAAAGCCAGCCTTCTGGGAAAGGGACAAGGCCAGAAGGACTTCATATGGAAATGACTTGTAAAGAGATGTATCAACACGCATCCTATGCTTGTTCTCTTTTGTATTTCCTTTTTGATTTTGGTTATTTCATATTTTTCTCCAATGCCCATCTAAGAATTTGCTTTGTGTATAGCAGTAGTTGGGAGAGTAGGCGGATAGTAAGGTTTTGTAATTCTTTGGATAGCATGATGCTCTTTGCTCTTACGCTGTTTTGCTAAATATCAAATGAAGCAAGCCTTCTCAAGATTATGGCTCTCTTACCACTCTTTATTGTGTACGCTTTCAATTGTGGGGACCAAAATTGGAGTTCAGCTCTGAGTAGTGTCTTTTTATGATAACCAGACAGTCATTTTGAATCTTTTTGAGAGGCAGATAAAGATAATAAAGATTTGTCTTACCTTGAGAAGCATACAAAGTTACATACTAACTCTGCAAGTATTAAATGAGTCAGGGCAGGCAGCTATAATCTGAGATTTTTGAATTTCAAATTGGTAACGACACATCAGGACACTGATTGACCTTAGCATTGGCGTCTCCCATTCATGACTCTGATCAGCCTGAGAAATTCAGAAGACAGGTGATCAAAGAACTATGACCATCTAATGTAGCTTTCATTGCCAGTTAATTCTTGTTCACAGGGACTTGTGTAACTTTTGTTGCCCTAATTGTGCTATATACTAATTAAGAAATACTGGTGTTATATGTCTACTTTGGGGCTGCTGCTGTTAAGAAACAAACAAACATACATACATACATATACATATACATATACACATACATACATACTTATACATATATACATACATACATACATATACATATACATATACATATACATACATATACATATACATATACATACATACATATACATATATATATATATATATATTTGCAGTAATAGCAATAGCAACTTGGGGTGTTTTGGGTTACTTCTCAACCTACTTAAAAAAGTTGTTGCAGAAAAAAATTAGGTTTAGTAAGGAAGTCTAAAAGTAAGGAACATCTACTTTTAGAGGTTAATTTCTACTTCTAAGATATGAATTATCAAATTATCCTCAAAAATAAATGAAAAATGATAAAACTGCCCTTCTCTAACCTTAACGCCATCAGCTGGCAGCTAACATGGCTGATATTTTAACTAAACAGATGGTAGGGTTTTATATGACCGATATTTTAAACGCACAGACAGTAGAGTTTTCATACTTGATGATTTCAGGTGATACAGGAGGCTCTTCTGCTGCTCTTGTTCTTGTTCAGGTCAGTTTTGGAAATTATTGTTCTAGATTGGATGGTTTTAACAATGCAATTATATTAATCATGATTATTTAATTATATTTTATTGAATTGATATTTTGTTATATAAAACATGATTTTTACAATTAATAGTTTGATTAAAAAGTATAAGTTTTAAAATATTATAAAAAAATTATTGTAAATAATTTATATAGAAAATATGAAAATTAGTTAAAAAAATAGAAAAAGAATTTATTATGAAATATTATTTAAATAGTATATATAGACATTGTTGAAAATAAATTATTAAAAAAAGAAAAAAATTGATTATAAAATATTGTTTGATTAATTTATATAAATAATTTTGGAAATAATTTAAAAACGAAAAAAGAAGTGATTATACAATATTAATAATTAAATATTATGAAGGAAAATGTATGCCAATTTTAGTTATTTGTACATAACAAAATCTACACAATCGCAATCAACACCTTTATTCTACTTTTGAAAAGCAAAGAAGTTTTTAAAAATTGGTTTAACATACATCCTTCAATTTTTTATTTTTCATTTTTTTAATAGCAAAACAAAACCTGCTCATTTCCACATCGACAACAACCTCAAACTAGCCCTTAATATTCATGAACGCAAATTTTCTTAACAATACAAATGTCACATTGTATGTTGTAAATCAGACCTACTTCAGTTGTATCTTCATTTACATATCTAAATGAAAGGAATTACATGTTACAATTCGCTTTTGTTCATCAAAAAAACTTAGAACAGATCTTAGAAACCTTTTTTCAATCTCCCATAAATTATATAACATGAAAATTTATGTTAACAGTGACAAGCAAAGAAAAGAAAACCTCTAACTTTATAATATCATTACTCTACAAAGATCTTGAGCCTGTTCTTCAAACTGGTGGTACACATGATCAGAGCGTTCATTTGGATCCAAAATTTCCAGCTGCAATCCAACTAGATAGAACTCCACAGGAGACAAAATTGCCTGCCTCACACCCTGCTCTCCTAGAATCTCCGCATTTTGGATCTTGCATATCTAGAAACCAACAATATAATACACAATGAAAATCTAAGTCTTAAAGATAACAATAAAAAATATGCATGAAGTCCAACTATGTAAAAAGCAGATAAGAGATTAGTAAAATGAATTAAGTAGTACTCTATGTGCATGCCGCCTCGATCAGATGATGGTAACATACTGCCCTGAAGCTCTGTTAAAACTTTACTAGCTTGTTCAATTTCCTGAGGAAAAGAAGAAAAGGGGATGACATGTGACAATATGTGTTTGAATTCTATTCATCTGATCATCTTTGGTAGAAAATTAAAGGTGATCATGATATCATACTCAATTAAACTGCTTGCAAAAGTGTTGAACCAAGCTGAGCTTTAGCTGTTCAAGCTTGGGTATTCAGATTTGCTAGAGCTGAAGTTCAAATATTTTTGTTCAAGCTCATTTTGGATTGACTTGTCAAGTTCATGAGCAATTCAAGTTTACTAGTTTCCAAAAAATTCAACAATTAAAATGAAAACATAATAAGAGGATTTTCCAATCAGGACTGTAAAGGGATCATGTAATAAACAGTTCCACTCTTTCACATGCTACAATAGTATGTTGATCAGAGAATGAGTGTTAGCTTAGCTCCACTCCATAGTAGAAAACTTTCCATCTTTTTCAATCTTGATATTGTAGTCATTGAGCTTAATTGAGTCTGATATCACAAATTTGTTCACAAGCCCCAAAATTCTGTTGGAACTTCTTTGTTAGCATAAACAAGCTTTTACAGGACTGTGTTCTGAGCTGTTGATCAACACTGCAGTTTCACTTGTGGCTATGCAACTTAAATCAAATATGGAACATGAATTCTCTTCTACTCTGGAGTAGTTTGGAGCATCATGGAACCAAAACTAACATTATGGTCCCACTGATTGGAGCATCTATTATAAATAGCAAAGTTAATTTACATAACATCAATACCTCAAAATCAGCAAATGCAACTGGCATTCCACCTTTAGCACGCATTTTGAGCATACTGAATCCAGGATATCTGGAACCGAAAGAAATGAAGTTATCATGTTCCCAGCTCAACAATTCATTGGAATATTGGAAAAGAAAATTAGACAACGGACATGATTAGGGGAAAAAAGCAGAAATCAAACACTCCTGATCAGAAGAAATTTTTAAAGAAATGAAGACACAAGGATATAAATTGCAACTTACACAGACAAAGCTTGCTTTAGCTCATCTTCAGTGCAGTTTGGACCTAGGTTTGCAATAAATAGAGTAGAACATGGTTGAACACCACCTTCAAAAGTCTTGTCTGACTGCTCCTGCAGCAAACATAAGAAGAAATAGCAGAGTCAGAAACAAATCCATTTTAAGACAAATAAAAAGTACAAACCAGAATGATAAAGCAAACTTTACAGTCACATTACAATTTGCATTACAGAAAAAAATAATTTGAAGTTTAAAGTATAGAACTTCCAGATTGGAATTTTATCCTCTCTACTAACATCTGAAGCCACAAACCGTGGATATTGGTGTTATTTTTATGCTTTTGACAAGTACTTAGATTTGCCACGTAAAATGCACATTTTTTTTTACCCACAAATTGATAATAGAATTAGATGCCCTCCCTCAAACTCTCCCCTGCCTTTTTGATAAGGGAAATGCATTGCACTTACATTTACAAGTGTTGTAGCATTGTTGGGACCAACGGCTGTCTCACTGCATTACCAGCAAGAAGACAAACTTAGCAATGCACCAAAAGAGTCACTGGAACCCAATTAATCACTTTGTGCTCTTCTTGCTCAGCAAGAAGGAGCTTGAAACTACTTTCTCATAAATTAATAATCACACTTCTAATGGCTACAAACCTGTTTTCTTTTGCCAAATCAACCTTTGTGGCAAAGTCGATGTTTTCCCTCGGAGATGCTTCATCCGTGTCACTATCTCCTGAAAGAGGAAAAATAAGCCACCATGAGCCGTTATCATAAGGATAACACCTATTTTGTCAAACGTTACGAGCTAATGAGCACATTACCATCAGCACTTGATGTTTCATGGGCATTAGCCGCTGCTTTAGTTCTTTTATCAATAACAACATAGGCACCACTTCCTGTGCAAGAAAGAAAGTAAGCGAACCATCTCAAAAGAATATGGGGGTCAACCAAAAAATTAAACCAGAATTTCTTGCACTGATTTGCATTTATTTCGGAAAATATGAAATCAGTCCTCTACCTGGCTTGCGTTTTTTCCTTGAGTTTGATCTAGCCAATTCAATATGCAAGACTGATCCAGTTTGTGGATCGAATTTTACACCCTAAACATAATAACCAAAGGAAAAACAAGTCAGAAGCCACACCAATTTCCAAAACCTTCGAACTTTCTCCTCACTAGAAGGACAAAGAAATTACTCCTTTCAGTTCAAAACTTCTAATTGGTCATTCAATGAATCGACTAGAGAAACAATAACAACCAAAGCTGCTAATTATTCAATTTTTTAGTTCACAGTTAACCAAATTCTCCAAAGTTTTTCTCATTCTTTTCTTCTCTGTAACTCATCTGGCAGAATAAAAGATGAAACATTGCATCATGGCAGCAATCAAAATCTGGTTAACAAAACTTCATCATTTGAAAGGAATCTCCAAATACCCAGCTAAGAAAATGCATAATAAGGGCATCAAATTCGACCCGATCAACTAGTACAACAAACTATACATTTACCAAACAATGAAATCCTCACATTCAACTCATGCAGCGCTGCCACTGCTGATTGATGATTGAAGAATGTGGCAAATGCAACAACCTGCAAACAAGAAACCAAAAACCCTCCAATGTGTTATAATCCTCACTCAATCTTATCTGACAAATATTACCTATCCTTGCAAACAAATAAGATAAACAAATTGTTTCAGTCTAGCTATTGTTTGATTAACCTTTTAATTTAATTAATTTCTGCTTCTTCTTTTCACAATAAAGATTTTTGACTATCTCTAAAACTATAAATTCTACTCACAAAACAACAGAACGAAAAAAAATCGTTTTTTAATGAATTTTCAGAGTTTCTTACAGAAGTTTCAACTTTTCTCGGGAAACAAACAGAAAATGAAACTTCCTCTGAAAAAAAAGGAGAGTACGAATAGATTAATGGAGCAACCTGGTTGCCCCGGCCAGTGTACTTGAGCTGACAAGAGTCGAAGCCTGGTTTCCTGCGGAAGAGGTTGTGAATCTCACGCGCTTTGACATCGTCAGGGAGCCCCGACACGAAGAGCGTGTTAATCCCATTGTCCTGCTGGGGGGCATGATGGTATTGATGATTGTGCGGCGGCGGCGGCAGCGAAGGGGGAGGAGGATGAAGATGAGGAGGCAGGTAGTAGGGATCGTACGGCGGGTGCGCCATTTTAATCGACGGAAAGCTGTGATTGCTTGAAAGAAAGAAGAGAGTGTGCGTTGGGCCCACCCGAGGTGGTTGCAACGGCGTCGTGTTGGCGGTGGTGGTGACTGGGAGGTTTTAACTTTTAAGAGTGTTAGTCAATTAACGAGTTTATTCCGTTCCGTTTCGGTCTTCCTAACGGGTTTGCCCCGAGTTTACACCTTAATGTACAACACTTTTAAGCGTTTGGTACTACCACCGTTAGCGCAAGCCGCAAGAGGCATGATATAATGACACTCTCTTGACAAGAAAATTATATTTGAAGAATATGTCAAATTTGAAACTGAAAGATTTAGATTTACGGTCTTGGTTAACAATCACCATAGAGATTTCAGCTCCTCATATGCATTCCTTGAAATTAAATCATGATGTCATGTACCGGAGATCGATTATCAAGTTGATTAATCTGTCATCTCTAATGAAACTTGGTCTATATTTTTATGGTAATGATGAAGCCATGATAGTAATGGTTGGTGAGCTTCCTCGACTTCAGACTCAAGTTCACTACTCCATCTCTTAAGGTAAAGATATATTTATACGTATTACATAATATTTACCAATTTCTTGACATCTTATCACTCTTCTATTAAACGAGTTCTTCTGTATGCACACCTTTCCAATTATCAATTTGCATACTAGTCTTTGTACACAAAATCTTTAAGTTATTCATCAATATTCATTTGTGTATATATAGCTAACAATGGTTGACATTGGTGATAAACATCTTATTTTTTGTTTTGTTCCCCTTTAGTATCTTTCAAGAGGCCACGTGCTATCTTCTCCTTCGCCATTATTGCTATTGAAGTGTCAATTTTTAAAACTACGTACATCTTTCTGGAAGTGGGAGTTCCACAGGATTGTAACTCTTCTGTGAAATACATCTAATCTAAGTCAATTATCCATTTCTTTGTACGACAACTTGTGTGAGGTGAGTCTCTGAACCTTCCATGTTTCTTACTTTCCCTTACTTTATTAATTTAATTTTGCTGCCGACCGTATAAGTGCCTAGGATTTTATCAAAGTTTTCTTTGAAATGTAGATTATATTCAGAATAGTCCATTTCATACTAATTTCAGATGTGAACACTTATCTTACTCGTTCATTTGGCATTTATTTGTAGTTTAATGACAACCATCAGTACTGGGAATCAATGAAGACAGATGATAAAGTGTGATCATCTCAAAAAAGTACTGATATATGATTTTGATCGAGGCTGGTGCATAGGAATTGGTCTAAAGTTTTTTACTTCAATGATGGAATTTTTGCGACAAAATGCAAAGGTATTAGAAGATATAATTATTGTTACAAAAAGAAGTTGCCTGATTTATCTGAGGTGAAGAAATTAATCTCAAGTTATCCAAGAGCCTGTATTCAAAGCCTCCTCTAGCAGTTAGTTGTTATAGTTGCACAATCCAAGGGAACAATTGTAAACAAACAAGACATGCAAGTTGCCTGATTTATCTGAGGTGAACAAATTAATTTCAAGTTATCGGAGAGCCTCTGTTGTTGTATTCAAAACTTCCTTTAGTAGTTGCCACCATTAGTTGTTATAGTTGTATCAGAACTTCCTTCCTTCAAGTATAGTAATTGTACTTCTATCTTCCTTCCATTAGAGTCTTGAATGTGATTTGTACATTTATCAATGATAGAAGCAACCTAATGGCTAGATTTTAAACTATCTGACTCAAGATGATGGAAGCAATTGCTATTAACCGCAATGTTCCCAAGTTTTCGGGAACAAAACATTAAAATGGTTTAGCCTCCCTGGCATCATAAAACCTGAAGCTCACTGGATTTGTGATGCCTTTTTTAGTATTTTATTTCATTATGCCTGTAAGTCACTTCATGCAAGATAGCTTTAGCCGTTATAAAGTTCTTATCTTGCTTTTTGTGAAGCTTTCTGTAGCAATATTATGAATGTTCATTCTAGTTGTGTGATGAAATTCAAAGGCATTCTGTTCTCTTTTAGCTGTGGATTTTGAGTAGTAGCCGTGTAATGAAATCAAATGTTTAGTGGCAACAGTGGGGAAGCAGTTCTTGAAAAAGGGAAGAAAGGTTTGTGAGTGAGGATCATCAGTTGAGGGAGTGGGTTCGGCCTGAGCAATTCTTAAACAATAAAGTGTTGTAATGGTAAGATTAACATCCACATGAAGTATCAGAAATGGTGTTTGAGATAGAAGAGAGAATTTTATTTATAGGATTTGGTACTTCATTTTAACTCTAATCTAGTATAAAATCATTTATATTCAATGGCTAGTTTTCTTCTCCAAAAGCGACCGAAAGATAATGATAAGAACTCAGTTGAGGAACTTTGTATGGGAGTAGGGGGTTTTCCAATGCAATCTTGATTCTTTCCCTGGTAAACTATCCATGCAATCCTAACGTAATTGCAGTGAGTTTATGAGTTAGCCGGAAAGATAACATGGAAACAGGGCAATATACAACCTCTGTCAAGTTGTCAACTCAGAACTTGTTGACCTGGCTGGACAATTTACCTTGCTTAGAATTAAGCAGAAATCTAGAAGGGAGGGAACTTTTATTGATAATTTGTTAGGTATTTCATGATATATAATCATCTACAGGAGCAACAGATTGAGCAGACTCTGTGTATGTAGTGTCTTTCATATGGTATATTGAATTATAATCCTTCGTCGTCAACATTTGATCCAAAACTTCAAAACTAATCCAAAAATGAATAAATAACTAAAAAATCTAGAAAATATATTAGGGCTTTGTTTCATCCCTAAATTTAAGCTTTTTTGTTTCTTTTTTGTTTTTTAATAATAAATGTGATGTCTTGCATGATTAAAAATATTGTAAAAAAAATTGGCAGATTCAAAATTTGATATCAATCATATTTTTATTAATAGGTAGGCTTTCGAGATTGGATCTAAGATAAAATAATCCATCATCAATGTACTCATTGAGTGTGTTTGACTTTTTTATTTCAAAGGGATTTATTACAATTTACAAAATTTCAAGAAAGTTAATCATTATATATTTTACAATATCAATAAAATAATTTACTAAATTTTGAGATAAATAGAAAACTCCAATGAAATTGAATTGATGGGATTTTATCTACAAGAATAAATGGGCAAGTCAACTAATAATGGATGTAAATTTTAAGAACACTAAAGGCTACTACTTTTAGAATTTCTAATATACAAACTTTTTTAATTTGTCACCTTCAATAAAATCTCTCTTAGTTTGGGCTCAGATCATAAATGAATTGCCACTCGAAGATTCCTGTCTCCTTCATGTTTAAGATCTTCAAGAAGATGAACTTTTGCAAATATCAACCACAATATACTACCATTTTCTTTATAGTGGTTGGGAAATAGATTCAATTACTTTTAACTACTTTTACACCCCCAAAATGTCTATTTCACAAGTAGTGATTCTGTAAATTAATAAACGATTCACATAACCTACTTGCGATTCAATTGCTTTCACCAAAACAATAAACTAATTTTTGTGGGTTCTTACATGCAACTCATATAATATATTTCCTGTTAATTTCAATACATTTGATGGTATGTAAGATTGAGATTGATGCAACATTCTAAAACTCCAAAAAATTGTTAATTCTATTGCTTAATCTTATGGATATACACCACAGAAAGTAACAACTATTTATATGTATAAAATGGCTACAAGGCTATCAAAAAAGTCTACAAATTTGCAACACACAATGAGGTGTGTGAAAACTCAGAATCAAGCTTCTCAATTGTCCAATGAATTGATGCCAGGAAGATTGAATAAGTAACATCCCTGATTGACTATATATGCATAATCATATATATTAATTCAATGTCTCATTTGTTATGTCTTCCACTAAGCTAAGAAGATATACATATCCAGAAAATTTAAAAAAAAAAAAAAAAGAAGTCAAGTACATGGTCCACAACCTGCTTGAATGAATTTATAAATTAATATTCACAACCACCAATACATATATATTTGTATATTATATTTTCTTCATGGGAATTTTTTTTTTGGTGGAGAATGTCAAAACCCTTATAAAATATCTATATAAAAAATATTTCTCTCTTTTCTTAAATTTTTTACCAAAACATTATGGAAAATACAAATATGCCAAAAATATTTCTTAGCTAGGAACATTTTCACATAGAAAGAAATCCAAATATGTGCAATGATAACACAAAGAGTGTTTGACCCCAAATGGAAGGAAAAAGAGACACAAAACATCATTAAACAAGAAAAGAAGTAACATAGAATTTTAATATGAAAATAATCAGCAAAAGATTCTAATCCAACGTTGCTCTCTCCTTCAACTACCATTCAAACCCATTGTTGATTTCACAATAATCAACCAAATTGCCTCAGAAAACCAATCTACAATCATGATCCCATCTTCAAATTTTTCTTTTAAAAAAAAATACTTTAAGAAACCCAACAGGCAAACAAATCAAATTGCAATTAATTACTAACACCGATTACATGACCATCAATTAAAACCCAAAATTCAACCCAAAAAAAAGAAGAAGAAGAAGAAGAAGAGAGATAATAAACCATAATTAATGAAGAGATAATTATAATTGATGAATTAAAGATCAAGAAGAAGATCCAGAAGCGGCAGCACCAGTTGTAGTCATCAACCCAGTAGCTTCCTCATCCAAGAACAAGTCATCCGTCTTCCTCAGCGCCGCGTGCACCACCACAAGCACCGCCCCGATGAGCAGCGCCACCAGGATGTTGACGGTGGCATCAGTCAAGAACAAGAAAACTAGGGTTAACACAGCGAGCACAATCAGCACCACACGATCATCAATCGTACGTCCGAAAACAACCAGCGGCTCATCACGTAGGAAGTATAGGAACAACCATGCAGCCATCATGACGATGAAAACAATCAACGAGATGGGGTGCCACAAAAGGCTCAGAAACAACACTAAAAGAACTATGATAGCATAATTCATTCGAAAGTATGCTACGTTGGTTCTCACTCTAGCAAGCGCCTCAGAGAAGTTGCTAGGGAAGTTGAAGCAGCGGAAGTTGAACATGAATTTCAATGGATGGCGAGAGCCGAGGCCTTCTTTGATTCGTTCTTTGGCGCGAGAAATGTATTCGAGGCTGGAGGAGGGTGCAGCGGAGGAGGAGGTGGGAATGGTGCCGTATGTGGTCATTTTCCGGCGAGTTTTGACGACCCTTTTGGGGGTTTCGGGAGTTTTGACCTATTGGTGGAGGTTCGTGGTTAGATTAATGGTAGGAGGTGGGAGGTCGTGAACAGACTAAAGTATGTATATGGGGGTTTATAATGTGATTGTGAGATCCATTGATTTTACTACACCACGGTCCACATTGGTTTCTATTAACTGTATATAATTGATAAGACCATTAAGATACTTGAGAGAAAAATTTTCAATCAAATGTCATCTAGTCAATAGTCATGGACTCTTTTATAACTCGAATTTAAGTTAAAAGAAATTAAGGTATATTAATTTCACTCCTTATTGATATTTAGAGCATCATAATTTCTTTTAGATTTTTTATGTAAAGTTAAATGTTTCTGATATCATATTATATTAAGTCTATCACTTTATTTAAAATGCTCAAACTAATAGATATGAACTCAATAATAATTTTATTCTTCGATTAAAGAGGATTTGAATACTTTTATCGACGAGATCGAGAGTTTTTCTTTTTCTCCTTAGGTTGAGTTTTAGGATTTAAAAGTTGTGATTAAATTACAAAAATAATAATACATCTCATATACAAAATTAAAAATTTTATACATTAAGGTTAAATTTTGGGCAAAATAATCAATTTCCGAATTCTAAGATCACCCGAATTATTTACAAATTTGACTTAAAAAATTACTAGAATTTCTGAAAAAACCCTACACCATAGGATTGTCATAGTAAAAAAAACCATCCGACGGTTCTGATTGGTGGGCTTGTGAACTTTGTGATAGAGTGTCGAGACACGATACTGAAGCGATAAAGAGTATTAAATTATGGTAGATGTGTTCGTACCCGACAATTTCAACCACTCTTCCAACAAGGCATGGGTTGTACTCTTGTGTGGATAAGACCACACTAACCAGTGTAGGGACGGCAACGTTAAAGCGACGTCAGGGTAAAACCGAGGCCGGCCAGCTTGGCCACGTAGCATGTCCAAAGCTGCTAGAAACATGTATAAACTTTTCTTTCCCCATCAATGCACCCATCTCCCCACGTGGCAGCTTGCTAATGGTCACAATAAGTTTTGACCAATTAGATACTACCACGTTAAACGAAAGAAGGGTGATTTGGGGTTTATAATTGTAGATTCTAAATTCTTCCAAGTGAGGTCAAAATAGAAAGTGTTTTATCATGTAAAGTTATTTTGATTTAAAAAAAGTGAAAACAAAACACCCCACAACATGCGGAGGCACTGAAAGTGTTGCAGGAAATTTTATGTGTGAGATTGTGTTGTTTGTTTAATTATATATGTTGTTATGTGATGGGTGAGTTTGTTCATATAATAACTGTATCGTAGCAAATAAAAAACGTAAATATATGCCTAAAAATCGTAAACAAATGAACAAAAATTGTATTTACGACATTTACATATTTTTCATTTACGACTTTTTTTTACATACAATTTTTATTTATTTATTTACAATTTTTACAACGTGTTTACAATTTTTATTTGCTACAGTACAGTTGGTACAACAACTGTACCGTAGTAAAACTTGTGTTTGTATAATATAATAGTATTATTCTTTTGTAGCTAGGTTAGATATCAACAATTTTTTGTTCAAATTTTAAGAATTTATTGGTAAGATTATATACTTTTTAATGAAATCTACTCCGATCTTATTCAACATTAGATTATAAATTGGTTACTTGATCGACAAAAGTGTTAAAATCTAGTTATTTTTTTGCTTAGATTTGGTATTTTATTCTTTCTTTCTATATGAATTCTTACGAATTTATAATGTTATCTCTCGAGAATCATATTTTAGATGCTTACTCGTGGCAGCGATTAGTTTTTCTATGAATATGTAATATGAAAACAAACTTTGTGCTTTAAAGAATCTTCTCATAAAAAAAAAATAAATTATTTATAATATCACTTCATCTACTAAATTAACTATGTTTATATTGGTAGTTGGAAAGAACTTTTATAAAAAACATCGATCATAAAAACAAATTGAATAATTTTGTAATAATCTTAATCGTTACATAATTATCAAGAATGTGAAAAGTGGGGGTAAAGCATAGCAATCAAGTAAGAAAAGATTGCAAAAGAGATTTTGGCACAAAGAAAAGTAGAAAAAAATAAGGGGGTAAGACAATTATATTATTAAGAAAAAAGAAGATAATTATGTGATTCAAGTAATTTTCAACAAGAAATCAAAAAGCTTGGACAAGATAAGATGTATAGAGATAAGTTGAAGTATTGCTTGGAACTACATTGGTGTCCATTGCAAAATAATTGTAATTGTCTTCACACAAATTGTCTACTAATTGTTGTCATATTTTCTAAAATTGTTTCCGTTGTTGCTGCTAGCTCTTGCATGTGCACCGAAATTCCACTCCCTTGGTTTGACATTATTGTTGTTTTGCCTCTTAAAGTGTAAGAATTTTGAAAAACGTTTTGAGGGTGCTTTTGAGATCATTGAAAACGTTTTCAAGTAACATTCATTGCGCAGCTTTCTACAATGTTCCTGATATCTTTAATTATTAATTAGATGACTCATGAGTTGAGAAGTGAAGGGACAATGAAGTGGATATGGGATTGAAATGGCACATGGAACACCTTTCAAATTCAACTTTGCAGAATAATTTCTTGTAAAGTTAGCATAATTCAATACCTTTAAGGACATGCAGGCTTTGTCGACTAGGAGATGCATTGTTTCACGTTCTAGTTTGGGCCTGCGGAGGAGCCTTGCTTACTGTATGCTTACAGGAGCAATTTTTTTAATCTAATACATCTGTCTAATTTGAGAATGGATGCATACTTCATATAGTTCTGTCATACTCTTCTGTGAGCCAGAGTCTGAAGCTCCAATGCAGGAAAGATTTTAAGAAAAGAAAAAAAAAAAAAAACCAAATTTTGAAGACCATTTTGATAAATAATCAATCCCTAGTTTTTACAAGTGTCAAACCAAATGTCGAGCTCTTAGTAAGGTATCTAATTGTCGAGTTAGTTTGTTCAAAGTTTGATAGTGTAAAATATTTGTTAAGATATGCTAGATAAGTGTTCAACTAAATGTTGAGTTGCCGAAGGCAACCAGATATATATCGAGTAGTGTGTGAGCTATCGGAGTATTAGAAATTTTTTTCTAGAGCATCTATTTTTAGAAGAAGTTATTATTTATTAAAATTTGGAGTTGGTTATATATTTTTTATTTTTTTGACAAACTTTCCATTAGGATTTTTCAGATGGGTTTTGGGCTTCAATTTTCTTGGATTATATCCAATAAAAAAAATACGCTTGGATAGTCGACATTAGTTTTTGGTCATCGGCTTAATATGTATAAATTCTTTGCAAAAAGTACTCAGAATTTCCCAAGAGTAGAAGTCCGTACAATATTATAAGATCCAAACTAAGAAATTAATGGGATTAATATAAGGCATAAGAAGGACTAAACTGATTAAATAATTGTCAACTTAATGAAGTGTATTGATATGCAAGTTACCGATGAATCATGAATCATGGTTTTAGCTTCCTTAATCTTATAAAATATAAGCTTCTTGTTTAACTTTGACTTGGTTCAGTTGGTTACAGATTACATCACTCAGTGTCAGCCATTTCCTTCCTTGATTTTACACATAGAAGTTTACGTTTCCCTGGGCAGCATTGTATAACCGAATATGCCAAGCATACAGTTAGATTTGATGATGATATAACCTGGTCAGCCACGCCCAGAATCTAAATGTGGAGATGGCAGCTTGCCAGCTATTTCTTAATTGACCTGCAATAACATGTGTACAATAAAATATGTAATTCTGAATTTTTCATACTTGCTTTGTTTGAGGAGAAGTGTGATTTGAGTTTAAGAAACTTCAACTTGAAGGGAAAACTTGCTGCAGAAGGTTTCCCCTAAGTCTAAGACTTTTGGAAATTGAAAATTTCACAAGTTTTTCCAACTGCCACCACCACCACCACATGCATTCATTTGCATTCCAAGTTTCCACTGTTGCTTCAATGCAAACTACAGCCTTGATTACATACCTTTATATATGACAAATATTGTCATGTGCCAAAATCAACCATTTCCCATCTCTCTTTACTGTTTTGTCTTCCGATTCTGTACTGTTTTCAGGCAATATACAGATCAATGGAGGGAAAGCAAGAGTTCATGCATGGAACACTTGAAGCTACCATCTTCGATGCAACACCTTTCAAGCCTTCATTTCCCTTCAATGTAAGTACCTCTCTAGCATGTAAAATATTAACAGGATTTTACTGCAAAGGAGTTATTTTCATTTATTTCCATTGAAAATATTATGTTGGGTGACAATGTAGGGTATGCATAAATTTTACTATGTGCAGGGAGACATGTAACTCTTAACTATCATAAGTATGTTTTGCAGTGTGTCCTTGCAAATGGAAAGCCTACTTATGTGACAGTCAAGATTAATAACAGGAAGGTAGCAAAAACAAGCCATGAACGTGACCGAGTTTGGAATCAAACCTTTCAGATTTTATGTGCTCATCCATCTGATTCAACCATTACTATTACTATGAAAACTAACTGCACAATCTTGGGAAAAGTCCAAATACAAGCTCATCAGATACTTGATGAGACAAGTTTGATTAATGGGTTCTTTCCTCTTGTAATGGAAAATGGAAAGCCAAACCAAGAACTCAAGCTTAGGTTCATGTTATGGTTCAAACCAGCAATTTTTGAACCAACCTGGAGGAAAATAATTAGTAATTGTGAATTCCAGGGCCTGAGGAATGCTACATTTCCTGAGAGATCCAATTGCCATGTCAAGCTTTATCATGATGCTCACCACAGCTCTGCTTTCCAACCTCCATTTGACCTTTGTGGGTCTCCAGGAAAGCTATGGGAGGATGTATACAAGGCCATTGAAGGTGCAAAGCATTTGATATACATTGCAGGCTGGTCCCTCAATCCCAAGATGGTTCTGGTAAGTTCATATTCATTATTAGATAGTGGTTTCAGGATCAATTTCTTTACTGTAGTTTGGTTTTGGAGTCTAACATGCTCTTGAGCAGGTTCGCGATCCTGAAACTAACATACCACAAGCCAAGGGACTGAAGCTTGGTGAATTGTTGAAACGAAAAGCTGAGGCAGGTGTAGCCGTAAGAATCATGATTTGGAATGATGAGACATCATTACCAATCATCAAGAACCAAGGAGTGATGAGAACACATGATGAAGATGCCTTTGCATACTTCAAAGACACCAAAGTTGTATGCAAATTGTGTCCTAGATTGCACCACAAGTTCCCAACTCTCTTTGCTCACCACCAAAAGACTGTGACTGTAGACACCCGTGTGCAAGGAACCATTAGTGACAGAGAAATTATGAGCTTTGTTGGTGGCTTAGATCTTTGCGATGGCCGCTATGATACAGAGAAACATTCCTTGTTTCACACTCTTAACAAAGAATCACATTGCTTTGATTTTTATCAGATAAATATTCCTGGAGCTAGCCTTCACAAAGGAGGGCCAAGAGAGCCATGGCATGATGTCCATGCTTGTGTCACTGGTGAGGCTGCTTGGGATGTGCTAACCAATTTTGAACAAAGATGGACTAAACAATGTAACCCTTCTTCGCTGATCCCTGTTAGCAGCATACCAAATCTTTTACACGAGTCTAATATTATTTCAACTTCGAGCATTTCGAATGGAAGAAATTGGAAGGTACAAGTTTTCAGATCAATAGATCATGTGTCAGTCAGCCAAGTAGCTAAAAACTTGACTGTGGAGCAAAGCATACATGAAGCATATGTAGAGGCAATAAGGCGTGCTGAGAGGTTTATATACATTGAGAACCAATACTTCATTGGCGGTTGCCATTTGTGGGAGAAAGATAGGCACAGTGGCTGCAGAAATTTGATTCCAATTGAGATAGCACTTAAGGTGGTGAATAAGATTAAGGCAAAAGAGAGGTTTGCAGTGTACATATTGATACCAATGTGGCCTGAAGGAGAGCCTGAGAGTGAACCTGTTCAGGATATATTGCACTGGACTAGAGAAACAATGGCAATGATGTATAAATTGATAGGAGAAGCTATCAGAGAAAGCGGTGAGCCGGTTCATCCAAGAGATTATCTGAACTTCTTCTGCCTAGCAAATAGGGAAGAGAAGAGCAATGGAGACTTTGTGCCTCCGTACTCTCCTCATCCTTCAACGCAGTACTGGAATGCTCAAAAGCATAGGAGGTTCATGGTGTATGTCCACTCCAAGCTCATGATAGGTACGAGTATCTTTCTTTATTAGGTAGCCTTAACTAATGTCTGAAGGACACATGTTAACGTCTCAAAGACTGTATAGTATTTCTTGAAAACTGTGTAGTTTCATTATAAAAATGATATTGATATTGCATTCAATGATTTTAATCAATAAAATTACTTATTTCACTAAACTTTCAATTATTATATACTATTTTTAAAGAATACTACCCTATCTTTGATGTATTAACATGTACCTTGAAGACTATATTATCTTACCTACTACTTGTTCACCAAATTTATGAACGTAAATGCATGTTGGACTAGTAATTTTGATGAAAAACTAACAAGGTTCTACTTCGTTGCATTTGTATCTTTCAGTGGATGATGCATACCTTCTGATAGGATCTGCAAATATAAACCAGAGATCAATGGATGGACAAAGAGACACTGAAATTGCAATAGGATGTTACCAGCCTGAAGATAGTGATCAAATAGAAAGCAATACAAGTTATGGAGACATCCATGCATACCGGATGTCACTGTGGTATGAGCATACTGGACTTGCTGAAGAATTGTTTCAAGAACCTCAAACTCTGGAATGTGTACAGAGAATACGGTCCACAGGAGAGAATATGTGGAGAATTTATAGCAGTGAAGAACTGGTGGACATGGAAGGTGTTCACCTAGTAAGTTACCCTGTAAATGTAACACAGTATGGCCTGGTTGAGGATCTTGCTGTGGCTGATGGTGGTAGCAATTTTCCTGATACAAAAACTCCAGTAAGGGGAAAGAGGTCAAAAGTGTTGCCACCTATTTTCACAACTTAGACATATGTATTTGACAGATATCAGCTGTCGCTGTGGTCAATTAATTGTCCACATCTGGTAGCTCTGAAGACAGTAACTTATACTGATGTGAGATCAAAAAATTAGTATGTACATACCTCTTACAGTGACAAGTATTACAATTGTTTAGCTGAATTGATTGCCATATTTATGTCTCTTTTTTAACTCTTTAGTTGTACATTAAAACAAGACAATATAAATCAAAAAATTGCTTTTAATAGCATCAAAAGCACTCGCACTTGCTTTCTTGCTACCCTACTAGCTCATACATTCTCTCAGCTTTCTGAGATTCTACAACAATGTTCTCTCTTTTCGTATGACAGACTCTGTAGTTTGTATATTCCGAGACAAATGTCACAGCCCGCCCAATTTGCTTGCTAGAGTGGCCCAAAATGTGCACAAAGGCTTGGCCCGATTTCTAGAAGACTTGCAACCCAAGCCCATTTTCTAGAAACTCTAGCAAAGTCAAATATGTAATACTCTCACATGTAAATATGCATTGTCAAAAGGTAGTTCACCTACCACACCTAAATTAGGTAGTACTCATTTATGGCCATTGGATGTATTGAATCCTAGCCATTCATTTGGGAGGTGGATTAGTATAAATACCCCTCCAAGTCTCATTTGTAAGCATCCAAGCTAATCCAAGCAATTTCAATACAAAGCATTGTAAGAGTTCTCTTGTGTAATACAAAGCTCATTTGCATTAGCAATACTTGCCTCTAAGTTTCTTCTCTTCTTCTAGCCTCTAAAGCTCTTTTGGCTCAACGGTCCTAATTTCTCCTTGAGCGAGAAGCAAACTTCAAGGCTTACTTAGCAACTTTCGGGTTCAAGTTGTCTAAGTGCCGCACGAGCAGCTGCGCTAAACTCTAAGCTCGTGACAGTTGGTATCAGAGCACGGTTCGAGCACAAGAGCAAATGGCATCCGACATGGAGATGAATGTGGAGGAGCAAGTTCGCGGACGTGAGGAACAACCTCAACCTCAACCACGCCCACAAGGAAAACGAGGTAAGTCCAAAGCTCTCTCCTCGGAATCCTTAGAGCCTCGTGTTGCTAGCATTGAGCAATCCCTTTCGAGTATGGACAATACTATTGAGGGCCTCTCCGATCGTCTCGAAGGTCTAGAGACGGATTATGGAGAGATCACCCAAGCAACAAAGTCCACAATACTCGAATTTAGTGAGAACCTCACACGAGAGCTCGCTAGCTTACGAAGCTTTGTGGAGCATGAGTTGCGTGCCATTCGTGCGGAAGTGGAGGAATCACGCACGGAATGGGAGAAACATCGTTGCGAACGTGCTAGTCCTTCTTACTCAAGTCCTAGTGGACTAAGCAACATGCAAGTGCCAACTCCCGCTACATACCATGGCACTCGCAACGCCACGGAAGTCGAAAACTTCCTATTCGGCTTGGAGCAATATTTCGAGGCGAAAGATGTCTATGATGATGCTTCAAGAATAGGCATTGCGCCTACTTTCCTTCGTGATGCAGCCCAATTGTGGTGGCGTCGTAAGCATGGCGACGCGGGCAAAGGCATCATCATCCTCCGCACATGGGAGGACTTTAAGAGAGAACTACGGAAGCATTTCTCTCCAAGCAATGCGGAAAAGGAGGCAAGGGGTCGCCTCCGCCGTTTGAAGCAAAGTGGTACCATTCGCGAGTACATCAAAGATTTCACCACTATCATCCTTGAAATTGAAGGTATGTCCGAAAAAGACTCTCTCTTCTACTTCCTTGATGGCTTAAAAGATTGGGCAAAGGTTGAGCTTGAGAGGCGTGGCGTGCAAAACCTTGATGACGCCATAGCCATAGCCGAATCCCTCGTCGACTACACATCCCAATCAAAAGAAAGGAAGACCAACCATAGCAAAGGTGGGGGAGAACGAAACACCAAGAAAGGACATGACCGAAGGGATGGTGGCGCGCGCAAGGCTTTCGGAGGGGACAAACGAGACACGCCTAACAAAGGTAAGTTCGAAGCCCCTAAACCTAAAAGTCCTTGCTTTATATGTGATAGTCCTCATTGGGTTCGGGATTGCCCAAAGAGGAAGACTCTCAATACCCTTGCCGCTCAACATGAGGGCGTAAACAATGAAGAGTCACAAGCGAGGATGGGTTCTCTCCGCACAATTGGCGCACTCAAAAGACCCACATCTATGCAAAAGGGCATTATGTATGTGAGCGCCACAATCAATGGCAAAGACGTGCGTGCGATGCTTGACACGGGAGCCACGCACAACTTCATTTCGGAGGACGAGGCCAAACGGCTAGGCCTCAAATACACCAATGGAGGTGGCACCATCAAGGCGGTAAACTCACCCGCCAAGGCAATCTTGGGAGTGTCCAAGGCAACAACGGTACAACTTGGCACATGAAACGGTAAGCTTGATTTCTCCATTGTTCCCATGGATGATTTTCAAGTAGTGCTTGGCATGGAATTCTTCGACCAAGTCCATGCTTTCCCCATACCATCTTCCAACTCCCTCAACATACTCGACGGGAGTCATTCATGCATGGTGATGGCGGAGCGTGCAACAAAAGTTGAAGGCAAAATGCTCTCCGCACTACAATTCAAACGGGGAATGAAGAAGGATCCAAGTTTCCTTGCCACCATTCGAGAACTAAACGATGGAGAGGATGTTGCCATTGTCAAGGACCCAATGCCAAGGCAAATCCAAGCCATCCTTGAGAAATACAAGGATGTCATGCCCCAAGAACTTCCAAAGAAGTTGCCTCCACGACGGGAAGTGGATCATGAGATCGAGTTGGAGCCCGGTGCAAAGCCTCCAGCCATGGCGCCTTATCGCATGGCGCCACCCGAACTTGCGGAGTTGAAGAAGCAACTCCAAGATTTACTTGATGCGGGTTACATCCAGCCCTCCAAAGCTCCATATGGTGCACCCGTCCTCTTCCAAAAGAAGAAGGATGGATCTCTCCGCATGTGCATCGACTATCGGGCACTCAACAAGGTAACAATCAAAAACAAGTACCCAATACCTTTGATTGCGGAGTTGTTCGACCAACTTGGGAAAGCTCGATACTTCACCAAGCTTGATTTGAGATCGGGGTACTATCAAGTGCGCATTGC
Organism: Boswellia sacra; assembly: GCA_013180625.2. Taxonomy (NCBI): domain Eukaryota; kingdom Viridiplantae; phylum Streptophyta; class Magnoliopsida; order Sapindales; family Burseraceae; genus Boswellia; species Boswellia sacra. The sequence continues at coordinate 243,739 of SNVD02013895.1, forward strand.
AAAGGGTGACGAACCAAAGACCGCGTGTGTAACAAGGTACGGTGCTTATGAATTTCTTGTTATGCCATTCGGTCTCACCAATGCACCCGCCACCTTTTGTACTCTCATGAACAAGCTCTTTCATCCCTATCTTGATCGGTTCGTGGTAGTCTACTTGGATGACATTGTCGTCTATAGCACAACTCTTGAAGAGCATGTGCGACATCTCCAACAAGTCTTCCAAGTCCTCCGCGACAACGAGCTTTATGTCAAGAAAGAAAAATGCTCTTTTGCACAACAAGAGGTAGAATTTCTTGGCCATCGAATTCGGGATGGTAAGCTTATGATGGACCAAGCGAAGGTGAAGGCCATTCAAGAATGGGAGCCTCCAACCAAGGTACCCGAACTTAGATCTTTCCTTGGGCTGGTTAATTATTATCGGCGGTTTATCATGGGCTACTCAGCCAAGGCCGCCCCTCTTACGGATCTTCTTAAGAAGAACCGCTCATGGCATTGGTCTGAAAAATGCCAACGTGCCTTCGAAGAATTGAAGAAGGCCATATGTGCAGAACCGGTAATGGTGTTACCCGACCACACAAAGCCATTTGAGGTACACACGGATGCTTCCGACTTTGCCATAGGGGGAGTTCTTATGCAAGAAGGGCACCCTATTGCATATGAGAGTTGCAAGCTCAATGATACGGAGCGGAGATATACGGTCCAAGAAAAGGAGATGACCGCCATCATCCATTGCCTACGGGTTTGGCGACACTACTTGCTTGGTTCCCACTTTGTCATTAAAACCGACAATGTGGCAACAAGCTATTTCCAAACTCAAAAGAAGCTCAGCCCCAAGCAAGCAAGATGGCAAGATTTCTTGGCCGAGTTCGACTATAGGCTCGAGTATAAAGCGGGCAAGGCAAATGTTGTGGCCGATGCCCTAAGTCGCAAGGCGGAACTTGCCACCCTAAGTGCAAGTCGTCCACAAAGTGTGCTTATTGACCGCATCAAACAAGGCCTAGAGCACGATCCCTTAGCCAAAAATCTCTTGAAGTTGGCAAGTGAGGGGAAGACACGACGCTTTTGGCTTGATGAAGGCCTACTCCTCACAACCGGGAATCGCTTGTTTGTGCCAAGACATGGGAACTTGCGGAAGGAAATCATCAAGGAGTGCCACGACTCTAAGTGGGCTGGTCACCCAGGTATGGCACGAACCCTTGCGCTCGTGCAAGATTCTTATTATTGGCCTCAAATGCGGGAAGACGTGGAAGGCTATGTCAGAACTTGCCTTGTGTGCCAACAAGACAAGGTTGAGCACCAACGTCCAGCGGGTTTGCTAGAACCCCTACCAATTGCGGAAAGGCCATGGCAAAGTGTGTCGATGGACTTCATCGTGGCCTTGCCAAAATCCGAAGGGTATGGGAGCATCATGGTGGTAGTCGATCGCTTTAGCAAATACCCCACCTTCATACCCGTTTCTACGGATTGCATAGCGGACGAAGCCGCTCGAGCATTCCTCAAACATGTAGTGAAGCTATGGGGAGTTCCACAAAACATTGTAAGTGATCGTGACCCTCGCTTCACCGGTCGATTTTGGGGAGAACTCTTTAAATTGTTGGGGACCGACTTAAGCTTCTCTACAAGCTTTCATCCCCAAACCGATGGGCAAACCCAGCGCATAAATGCCTTGCTCGAGTTGTATTTAAGGCATTATGTGAGCGCTCACCAACATGATTGGGCAAAGTTGCTTGATGTTGCCCAATTCTCTCATAACCTCCAAAGGAGCGAGGCAACGGGCAAGAGTCCCTTCGAGATTGTGACGGGACAACAACCAATGACTCCACATGCCATAGCCTCGACATATGGAGGAAAGAGCCCCGCGGCCTACAAGCTTGCAAAGGAGTGGCACGAACAAACCGACATCACAAGAGCATGCTTGGACAAGGCCGCCAAAAAGATGAAGAAGTGGGCGGATACCAAGAGACGGAACCTCACATTTCAAGAGGGGGACTTGGTACTCGTCAAGCTCCTACCCCAACAATTCAAATCACTTCGAAAAGTGCACAAGGGGTTGGTTCGAAAATACGAGGGTCCTTTCCCAATTATCAAACGAGTGGGTGAAGTCTCTTACAAGGTACGCTTGCCCCCTAACCTCAAGATCCATCCGGTCTTTCATGTGAGCTTCCTCAAGCCCTATCATGAGGACAAGGAGGATCCAAGTCGAAGCGAGTCCAAACGAGCACCCACAGCCGTCGTCACCTCATTCGACAAGGACGTGGAGTACATCCTTGCGGATCGAGTGATTCGAAGGAGAGGAGTTCCACCATACACCGAATACTTGGTGAAGTGGAAAAACCTTCCGGACAGTGAGGCAAGTTGGGAACACGAAGATCTCTTGTGGCAATTTGGCGAGCACATTCAACGCTACAAGGATGAGAGCGCGCCGAGGACGTCGCGGAAATAGGTGGGGGAGGATGTCATAGCCCGCCCAATTTGCTTGCTAGAGTGGCCCAAAATGTGCACAAAGGCTTGACCCGATTTCTAGAAGACTTGCAACCCAAGCCCATTTTCTAGAAACTCTAGCAAAGTCAAATATGTAATACTCTCACATGTAAATATGCATGGTCAAAAGGTAGTTCACCTACCACACCTAAATTAGGTAGGACTCATTTATGGCCATTGGATGTATTGAATCCTAGCCATTCATTTGGGAGGTGGATTAGTATAAATACCCCTCCAAGTCTCATTTGTAAGCATCCAAGCTAATCCAAGCAATTTCAATACAAAGCATTGTAAGAGTTCTCTTGTGTAATACAAAGCTCATTTGCATTAGCAATACTTGCCTCTAAGTTTCTTCTCTTCTTCTAGCCTCTAAAGCTCTTTTGGCTCAACGGTCCTAATTTCTCCTTGAGCGAGAAGCAAACTTCAAGGCTTACTTAGCAACTTTCGGGTTCAAGTTGTCTAAGTGCCGCACGAGCAGCTGCGCTAAACTCTAAGCTCGTGACACAAAACAGAACTTCTGCAGCTACAATAACCATTTGCCACTTGTAATTCATGGCAGCCAATAGTCTTCTAAAAATTATATTTATATTTTCCAACTCATCAATCTTTTAAGTTGAGCCATCTTCAAAAAAGAAAAACGCTTTTCAAATTTCAATTAAACATCCAAAAAACATTGTTAAGAATAATTTAAATTTAAATGTCTTTTTCTTCACATTTTTTAAATGAATAAAGAGACTTTCTTAATAGGAATGCAACTAGTACAATAATAGTGACCCCCTTTTTATTCTGAAATGGGTTTTGGGCTTCGATTTCTTTGGATAGTATCCAACACAAAAACATATATATATATATATATATATATATATATATATATATATATAGTTAAGATTAGTTTTGTCGATCTGCGTAAAATGTGTATTTATTTGGCAAACTTCCTTCCCAAGAGTATCATTCCATAGAATATTATAAGATCCAAACTAAGAAATTACTGGAATTAATATTAGCCACAAGATAAGGACTAAATTGATTAAATTGTCCACTTAATGAAGAGTTCTGATGATGGAAGTTACCTATGAATCATGGTTTAGGCTTCGTTACTCTTATTATATATATGCATCTTGTTAAATTTTTGACTTGCCCATATGATTACATGACTCATTGCCAACCATTTCCTTGGTCAGCCCAGATATGCCAAGGATTGTTCCTCCAAGTTCATATGACTTCTTCAAGTTGATGACATAGTCTGGTCAGCCCAGAAGCTAGGAAGACGTGTCAGCTTGCTAGCTATTTCCTAATTGTCCTGCAATAACAAGTATGCAATCTAGTGGAATGAACAAATAATAAAATATGTACCCGTTAATTTTTTGTTCTTACTTTGTTTGAGGAGAAGTGTGATTTGAGTTTAAGAAATTTCAACTTGCAGGGAGAACTTGTGAGAGTCTTGAAGGTTGCCCCCAAGTCTAAGAGAGATTGAAAATTTCACAAGTTTTTCCAACTGTCATCACATATATTCATTTTCGTTCCAAGTTTCAGTTGCCGCTTCAATGGAACCTGCAGCCTTACCTACCTTTATATATGACTACGAAATGACAAATATTCTCATGTGCCAAAACCAACCATTAATTTCCCATCTCTCTTTACCCCTTTGTCCATTAATTAGGTGTTATCTTCAAGCCATAAAGCAATGGAGGGGAAGATGAAGTTTCTGCATGGAACACTTGAAGCTACCATCTTTGATGCAACGCCATTCAAACCTTCATTTCCCTTCAATGTAAGTACCAATTTAGCATATAACGTATTAACAAGATTTTTCTGCAAATGAGTTTTTTTTTTTCATCTAAGTTTATGCATAAATTTTTTTACAAGTAGGGAGACATGTACCTATAACAATTCCAGGTATGTTTTGCAGTTAATTCTTGCAAATGGACAGCCTGCTTATGTAACAATCAAGATAGAAGACCAGAAGGTGGCAAACACAAGCCATGAACGTGACCGGATTTGGAATCAAACCTTTCAAATTCTATGTGCTCATCCATCTAATTCAACCATCACAATTACTATGAGAACTAAGTGCTCAGTCTTGGGAAAAATCCAGATTAAAGCTCATCACATACTTGATGAGGCAAGTTTGATTAATGGGTTCTTTCCTCTTGAAATGGAAAATGGAAAGCCAAACGAAAAACTCAAGCTTAGGTTCATGTTATGCTTCAAACCAGCAATATATGAACCAACCTGGAGGGAAATACTTGGTAATTGTGAATTCCAGGGCCTAAGGAATGCTACATTTCCTCAGAGATCCAATTGCCATGTCAAGCTCTATCATGATGCTCACCACAGATCTGCCTTCAATCCTCCATTTGATCTACGTGGGTCTCCAGGCAAGCTATGGGAGGATGTATACAAGGCCATTGAAGGTGCAAAGCATTTGATATACATTGCAGGCTGGTCTCTGAATCCCGAGATGGTTCTGGTAATTTCAGAATATCCATCACCTGACAATTTGTTTATTATAGCTTGGTTTTGCAATCTGACATGCTCTTAAGCAGGTTCGTGATCCTGAAACAGACATCCCACATGCCATAGGAGTGAAGCTTGGTGAATTGTTAAAACTTAAGGCTGAGGAAGGTGTGGCTGTAAGAATCATGATTTGGAACGATGAGACATCCTTACCATTCATCAAGAACCTAGGAGTGATGAGAACACGTGATGAAGATGCCTTTGCATACTTCATACACACCAAAGTCATATGCAAATTATGTCCTAGACTACCCCCTCTCTTTACTCACCACCAAAAGACTATAACAGTGGACACCCGCGTGCAAGGTTCCATCACTGACAGAGAAATTATGAGCTTTGTTGGTGGCTTTGATCTCTGTGATGGCCGCTATGATACAGAGAAACATTCATTGTTTAATACCCTCAACACAGAATCACATTGCTTTGATTTCTATCAGAAAAATATTCCCGGAGCTAGCCTTCATAAAGGAGGGCCAAGAGAGCCATGGCATGATGTTCATGCTTGTGTCACTGGTGAGGCTGCTTGGGATGTGCTAATGAATTTTGAACAAAGATGGACTAAGCAATGGAATCCTTCTTTGCTGATCCCCATCAGCACCATACCAAATGTTTTGCACCAGTGTGATATTGCTTCAACTTCAAGCATTTCCAATGGAAGAAATTGGAAGGTACAAGTTTTCAGATCGATAGACTATGCGTCAGTTAGCCAAGTAGCTGAAAACTTGAATGTGGAGCAAAGCATACATGAAGCATATGTAGAGGCAATAAGGCGTGCTGAGAGGTTTATATACATTGAAAGCCAATACTTCATTGGAGGATGCCATTTGTGGGAGAGAGATAGGCAGAGTGGCTGCAGAAATTTGATTCCAATTGAGATTGCACTTAAGGTGGTCAATAAGATTAAGGCAAAAGAGAGGTTTGCAGTGTACATATTAATACCAATGTGGCCTGAAGGAGAGCCTGAGAGTGAAACTGTTCAGGATATATTACATTTTACTAGAGAAACAATGGCAATGATGTATAAATTGATAGGAGAAGCTATCAAAGAAAGCGATGAGCCAGGTCATCCAACTGATTATCTAAACTTCTTCTGCCTTGCAAACAGGGAAGAAAAGAGAAGTGGGGAATTTGAGCCTCCATACTCTCCTAATCCTTTGACGCAATACTGGAATGCTCAAAAGAATAGGAGGTTTATGGTGTATGTCCACTCCAAGCTCATGATAGGTAAGAATATCTTTCTTTATTGGGCAGCCTTAACATGTGTCCTAATGACGTTTTGCATTTAATAATATTTCTTGAAAACTAAGTAATTTCATTATAAAATCATAATGACGTTTTGCATTTAATGATTTTTAATCAGTAAATTACCTAGATGAACTTTCAATCGCTGAATACCATTTTCAAAGAATATTACCCGATCTTCGATGTATTAACGTATACCCTGAAGACTATGCTATCTTATTTACTACTACTTCACTAAATTCATGAATGTAAATGCATGTTGGAATAGTAATTGCGATGAAAAACTAACAAGGTTCTTTTTGGTGGCATTTGTATCTTTCAGTGGATGATGCATACCTTCTGATGGGATCTGCAAATATAAACCAGAGATCAATGGATGGACAAAGAGACACTGAAATTGCAATAGGATGTTACCAGCCTGAAGATGGTGATCAAATACAAAGCAATACAAGTCGTGGAGACATCCATGCATACCGAATGTCACTGTGGTATGAGCATACTGGGCTTGCTGAAGAATTGTTTCAAGAGCCTCAAACTCTGGATTGTGTACAGAAAATACGTTCCATAGGAGAGAATATGTGGAGAATTTATAGTGGTGAAGAAGTGGTAGACATGGAAGGCGTTCACCTAGTAACTTACCCTGTAAATGTAACACAGGATGGCCTAGTTGAGGATCTAGCTGTTGCTGATGGTGGTAGCGATTTTCCTGATACAAAAACTCCAGTGAAGGGAAAGAGATCCAAAGTGTTGCCTCCTGTTTTCACCACATAGTGGCCATATGTATTTGGCAGTTAACAGATGTTGCTGGTGGTCAATTAATAGTCCACATCTGAAAGCTCCGGAGACAGTAATTTATATTTATACTGATTTGAAAGTTAAACAAATTAGTATGCACATATCACTCACAGTAACAATGATTACAGTTGTCCAGCAGAATTGATAGTGATATTCATGCCTTTTTTTTTTTTTAATTTGTATATTATAAATAAATAAAAAAAGAACTGCTTTTAGTAGCTCCAAAAGCAATCCCACATCACATGCTTTCTTCCCTTCGTATTTTTCTGCTCCTTCCACGGATATCCAATAACAAAGGAAAAAAAAAAGTGAAAACGTGAAGAACATTTCTAAAGACACCAATTGAATAGTATTATGATTACAATATCCAATTATTGTTCTTAACATCAGCTTATTCCACCATGAATTATAAATTATAATTGCAATAGAGGTGTACACGCGTATACTTATCCCTTTTATCATGATTAGTTTCTTACAAGCAACGCCAATTGACAATGACAAGAGCATCCACCATATCCACTATCTTGTCCAGATAGAATTTGCCCAGATGACTAAGAGAGGGAAAAAGCCAGCTGAAGTAATAATGATAATTAAAAAAAAAAATCTATTAGTTTGTCGATTGTGGCCAACATTCACCTTGGCATATTCCATTAATATACCAATTCATCCAATCTTATCTTATCTGGTCTATAATTGAAGACCCCAGATGGAGTATTGGAGCAAATGATTGACATGTGCTGCAGGCTAATTGAGAGAAAAAGATAACAAAGCAAAGCATTTTCAGAACTTTCGGATTAAAATCTCTTTACCATGTAGACTATCTGACAACAAATTCGGATAATCATCATATATTCCATTTCAGGCATGCATGGTTGCTTGTTTTGGTTAGTAATGAAGAGTTGGTCTCAAAAGTGTGCGTTAAGAGCACTTGGGATGATTTCTTTTTAAGGAAATATCATATAGATAGTGAATAGTTATTGGTTATTTTACTTGTATGGTACTTTGCCTTGTCGTTCTCCCATAAAGAAAGTGAAAGCTGGAAGACAAAAAAGAATTCTGATATCTGAACTGATGCAACTGTAAACAAAAAAAAATTAAAAATAGGAAATGAAAACTTCCATGAGCTCCTCCTTGGTAATCTTTCCTATGTTTCTCTATCAAATTGACTAATCAATTAATGGTTTTGTCTTTCCTTTCTTTCTTCTCATATGTTTGATCCCTGAGAAAGTTTTGAGTTGTTTTTCTTTTTTTTTTTTTTTTCTTTCCAGGTGTTCTCAGCATCCAAACTGAGAAGCATCCGAATAATTTTCAATTTCAATCTAACTTTTTTCTATTATCAAATATTATCTGAATGTTTATTGCAAGGAATCAAGCTCTTTCACGTTAAGCAGCAAGCTATGTGCTGTGTTCATCCCTTTCATAGCCTTCATTGAAGATCTGATCTTCAACTTAGCTGGTTGCCTTTATCGCCACCGCCCGCCTAAGCTTCGGTGCACTTTCAGTGACCTTGTGCGCCTTGCTAACAACTCTCCATGTCTGTATTACATATGCATACAATAATTTTCGTTTTAGAAGCATGAGCTCGATTTTGTAAAGAGATGATTTTTTATTCTTCTAATCCTGGAAGTTAATTTATTGAGCCTGGTTATGGTGATGTTGCTTTTGCAGTTACTGTAAATGAAGTTGAGGCATTGCATGAATTATTCAAGAAGCTTAGTAGCTCTATCTATGATGATGGGCTAATTCACAAGGTAACAGAAATGGTAAAATACTTTGTGGTTATTAAATTTTTGTTGACATCAATAATTTAAACTCTTTTTTTTTTTTTTTTTTTTGAAGGAAGAGCTTCGGTTGGCATTACTCAAAACTACGGCTGGCGAAAATCTTTTCCTGGATAGGGTATAATTAACTTGTATTCTATTGCTCACTTGAGGTTCCACACTTGGAATTCTTCTTTTAGATTTTGATGGGAAGCTCAAATTAGTATCTCGAGATATCTTGTTACCCCTTTTTTTTTTTTTAAAGTCTTGAGACCTCAAAAGTTTGAGGTAGTTTCGCTGCATCATTGATCTTAGGATATGGTAGATGGCGTTGAATGTTAATTGTTTTTGAGCTCTCTTTATAGAAATATATGATTTCAGAATGATGCATTTCTTACAATTGTAGCTGATGTAATGCCATAACACATTGACTGCAGAAATATGTTTTCTGCTTAGTAATTAACAATTCTTTGCAGGTGTTTGATCTTTTTGACGAGAAAAAAAATGGGGTCATTGAATTTGAGGAGTTTGTGCATGCAATCAGTATCTTTCATCCGTGCACTTCATTGGAGAAGAAAATTGATTGTAAGTATTGAAGAAGCAAATTTATAGTTGTTTGCTTTAACCTTTAAGCAATCAGAATTGAAAGTTTGTGTTAAAGCCCATTGGTTTCTTGCCTTCTTTGAATTCCATGCAGTTGCATTTAGATTGTATGATTTGAGAGACAGGGGATATATCGAGCCAGAACAAGTGAGTATAATGATGTGAGTTTTAGAATGGTTTATAGTCATCAACACAGCTGCACAAAAATGAAACACTTGCCTGTAGTAGCAGATTGTTTATGTTATTTGCTTTTAATGTTAACTGATAAAGAGGTGATCATATGGTAAGTTTACTCCTCACATTTCGTTCAAATTTTCAGGTCAGGCAAATGGTAGTTGCCATCTTACAAGAATCCGGCATGCAGATTTCAAATGAATCCCTCGAAGCTATCATTCACAAGGCAAGCAATTTTCATGTTACAACTTTTTCTCTTCTGCAGCTTAAATCTTGTCTTAAGCTTTATGTAGGCTCTTTGTTTCTTTGTGCAGACATTTGTCGATGTTGATGTTGATAGAGATGGCAAAATTAATAAAGAAGAATGGAGAATTTTTGTTCTCAAGCACCCTTCCCTTCTAAAGAACATGACTCTTCCTCATTTAAAGTACACCAATTCCCAAAATCCATTTATTTCTCATATTATAAACTGATTTTTCTGCAATTTTCATTATTGCTTCTCTTTCGAATGCTCTTTCGTCATCTTTCAGGAATATCACCACGGTGTTTCCAAGTTTTATATTCAACACTGAAGTTGAAGACAATTAGGCAGAAGTCCGATTGAGGCCAGATGAGGGAGAACTGCTTTACATGTCAATAGAGCTAAACTTCACTTCCAAATTCGTTCTCAGATGCAAATTGATGTGGGCTTAACCCACTGCATCTCTCTTGTATATGGTTAAAGAGATCTTCACTACTTGTTGAGTGTATTCCTAAAAACATTTATTGAATTTTTCCAGAATTGACAGGCTCAGTCTATGGCTTTAAGCTTCTATACTTTCTCTTCAAGATAAAGACGAAGAGGCCTCTCTAGGCTACTAGGCACTAGCTTTGATGACATAACCAAGAGAAATGCACTTATGTATAGCAATAATCTATAATTTATGTTTCCATGAAGTTAACACCACGAGTCCATAATGCTATATAAATATAGCATTACTTTTTTTTAACCATCTATATGAATCTGGTAATGACGAGGTTAAGGTTCAGCAAAAAATTGAAACTAAAACATGAATGCCAATAAACCGTTACCCACCCAGTAAATTGCAGTCCACAAATGGATGATTAAGAAAACAAGTCGTCATAAACTGTATTATCGGACTGCTTTTGCTGCAGCGAAGGGCTAATTTTCTTAATCACCAATGCGGGCCTCAGCGTGCAAAGCAACAAGACTATTCATCTCCAGCATTTGATGTATTGCAGCAAGGGACTTGAAGCAACCAGCTTCTCATTGTTTCTGTGCTACCTATATGGCAGCAATTCTTCATGCTGATGCTTCCCACACTTTGGATCCAGACTACTAAACGGAGAAGCCCATCCATTGAATTTTTCATTATCAGTCCGTCAAAACACAGCTCCACAAAAACTAAGAGTATTAAGATCACAGCATTAGAGTCATTTTTATCCCATCGTGGTTGGAGCCGACCATCAGTGTTCTAAATCAGTCTTATTTCTTTTGACGAACTGTTGTTATTGATGCTTTTCGAATTTTCTCATTACAATATCACAGACTAAAGCTGAACCGAAAGCAGCATCTTTGTTGGCAGCCCCGCTCGAACAAAATAGAAGACACAGATACCTTTGGTTCATTCTCGTCCACCAAAACACCAGCTTTTTATCTGCAGAACATTAAAAACAAAAATCAGGAGACCTCGGAAATAACAGCTCTGAAAAAAAAATGGTTTATTCTAAACGAATGTAACAAATTTATTCAACCATAAATGTGTAGGTGATGTTAAGAAGATTTTGCAATACTAAATTAATTGGTGAAACAACTACAAGTAATACATACTGCATAGCAAGGACACCCACCCCTACTTCCAAGGTCACATCAACAGCTCATAGATAAAGCCAGAACTACTAATTGACTGTGTTGGCGGCCAAGAGAAATTCTTCCACTGTACCAAGTTGTAAGCCTAAGCAAGCAACATTAACTACTTCTTAAATCTCTTAAGAACTCACTGCAGCAATTGTTATCCTGACAGATTCAGCAACATATTTGTCTCATGATCTTGGCAGTCAAAGCCAACTACAGTTCACAGGAGAATGCTTCCGAAGCCTACTGATGATGAGGGTGATAAAAGATATGCGAAAAATAATCAGCTCTACACTTATATTAGCTTGAATCCACATAACCCACTTAGTTATCTCCCTGAAGTAATATTCAAAATCAGAAAGCTAGAAGGTTCCTAAGTTGGCGTTGGTATACAATATCACAGACTGGGCAAATATGGTTCAATACAAACAGTGGGCTTTCAACTTTCACCAAACTACTTACGACTGAAACAAGTGATATCACATAAAGCTATCGTCATAAGTCATACCGTAAGAAGATTAAAATCCTATGTCACTCAAACATTTCAACTAATTCAGAAAACAACTAAATCAGAGCAGCAACATCGGGACTAACATAGAAGTTTTTCCGCCTTTTAAATTTGTCTACTATCCATATGCTACTTTCTATCATTTTTTAACCTTCCTAAAAATATCCAAATCCTCAATAAAATATGACTTGTCTCATCCAAGTAGAGGACCACTGAACAAACCTCTATAATTTCTATGTGATATTTACCTACATAATGTTAAATCCAGAAATGTCCACATCAGTCTGGAGAGTTGTCATTCCCTTCTAAAGAAATATATGTTTTATACCATACTAGACCAAATCTTCATTAATGTCTCGGTATGGAACATTGACCTTTCAAGTCAGTATCACAGAAATCTCTAAGAATCTAGGTATCCAACAACTTATAGAGCACAAAAAGATCTTAAATATCATCACTGTCTATTGACATTTGCAACACTAATCCAACATTACAAATTCTGGTACATGAAGCAACAAAGAAGTTCGGCAGACCGTTTGAGTAAGATAGACAAAAATTTCTGGTAAAATGTAAGAGCCTCTGGTGGTTTCGTTTATGTGACTTAACTATCGCGTAGTGTCATGAATCATTAAGAAGCAATTTACTAACAAATGTTTCTTTGCTTGCTCAACCCTGAACTAATCACTCTACAGCTCAGTCTAAGAAATATTTGGAGAAAATACAAACAGCTTAGCAGGGATAAAGGAAGTAAACCGGCTGAAGTCATAGAAAGTTAACCTATTTCAAGGTGAGTTTTAACAAATTTGATCTAAAGAAAGCTAATGTAATATCAAAGAACGAAATTATGGGAACACTGAATTCAGCATAATGCCACAATACTCTGTTGATTTATAATGTTAACTCAGAAAACAACATGAAATTCCAGATCCATTAAACTCATGCAACAGAGACAGAAGTACTTGCCTATAAGGATAGATCAGAAGTCCGCCTCTCGCCACATGGCATGCCACCATCCTTCGGAAACTTCAGGGTCATCTCATTACATGCAGAAGCAATTTGTATTGCTATAGGTGGTCATTATATCTTGACCACTGAATGATAAAGCACAACCAAGAACAAGATCAACAATTACAAATCCACACCAAAATCAGTCTTATGGATCTTGTGCAACTGGATGGTAAACCCGTAACCATAGACGACTCAAATGAAATTTTTGTTTAAGGCACAGAAAAACTCCAATCCAAAGTCCAAGCTTTAGATGTTATTGCCAAATTTCCACAGGCTTTTTAAGGGGAGTAAGCATGGTATGAGGACATTCATAATTTACTCCATCTGAACATCGAAAAATATCCTACCACCTTTCTTCAGCTAAACACATTTTATGTCCATTATGCGACTGTATAATCACTATTAGCCAAATCTAGCTATCTCTTATCCAGAGAATACGACCAGAATTTAAAACTATCTTTCAAATACAAACTCTAGGAAGGAGTATTACAACCTTGAAGTCCACTTCCTGATGAGCTAAAATTTGCTAGATTTCCTTAAACCTAGATGGGAAAAGTTAACCAAACAAAATAATATTACTGATTTATATCATGAGCAACTCATCCTCACACTCATGTAAACCATATACACAGCTTTGGACTTGATTAACCCTACATTTAGAAATTGCCATCAAATTTCAGAAGCAACACCAGATAAATACTCTACACCTAACTTTGCAACTCTTCAACCAAGACAACTCCATTAGATCCCAGGTTAAAACCATACAAAGATCTTGCCCTTCAGCACATTTTCAATAGATAAGAGCTTCAACTGGGTCCCATGCTTGTTCAACTCTCATACAAAGAGAGATTCAATTCTGCTGAATCACCAAACAAACATTGCCACCATAAATAACCCTGTAACATATGCACTAACCATTCTTCATATCCTACACTAGAAATGGCAGCTGAAGGCACTTCACCAACAAATACAATCAACATAGAATCTTTCGCTTCCGAATTTCAGGTACAGGAGATGGTAAGAGCACTTAATTCCAAAGATCACCAAAATCCACTGCAGCCACATAGTTCATATACTACAATGGTGGATCATAAATGCTAAAGAGTATAAATAGGTTGAACTCACGGAAGCCTCTATCAGTAACACAAAATCAGGGGTCTTACTCTATGTGCATGAATCTTTCCTTAATAATCACCCATACAATTTGGGAAACTTCCTCTCAAATAACAAAAAAAGAGGCAGCAGTTACATCAACAACGACAGTCAAAATACTTTATTTCAAATATCTCCTAAAAGAAAATCCCAGCAAAAACAAAGGACGACATTGTTCAAGAGCTACTAGCTTCTATGCAAAGTTTTAAGCATATATAAACAAGCAAATATGCCAAGAATAATAAGAATGAAGAAGAGATAATAAAATAATTAAGAAACACCCGTTGAGAGTTAAGGCCACAGTAAGCCAACTAATATATAATAGTGCAGATATATAAAAAGAAACAATTGTCTCTATTAATTAATGGAAAGCAACACTTAAATCCTATAAGAAAATTACTATTGATGTGGAATGAACAAATAGATGATTACTACTTTTTGGTTTATATTTGGAGTTGACAATGGGGCATCCAAAAAGTATGAACTGTGCATTTCTTCAATTCCAACGACAAGCACTGACAACTCAACGACGACCCATACGAGGCTTCTCCCATGAAGCAGACCCTGGGCCATAAATGGGACCCTTGTCAGCAACACCCTGAGAAATGGCATAGGAGACAGTTAGTACAATATTACGCACATCCAGCATGATAATCCAATTACTAAAAAAATATACATATATATCCAATATGAAACATACCCGGTGAACCCCATATCCAGGAAAACCCCCCTCTGGACTGCTAAAATTCATCCCATATGGTCCACCTTGAGCAATTACACATAAAGATAAGGAGATCAGAAGATATAATGAACCAATGAAAACATCTTTTGATCTCTTCTGTTAATAATATTTTTGGGGTTGCCTGCTAATATGTATTTAAGCTTCCATGAGAAACATGTAAGACAGATGGGACATACCAGCACCCCATGGTCTGCCATCAACACTAGTAAGTTCTGCACGTAACTTTTCAACTTCACGAGCCATAGAAACCAAATTCTTCTCCATTGCCTGTCTCTGCTCGACTAGCTCAATGTTTGCCTTCTTTTCATAATCAGCAGCAGCTCTACAAAATAAGAGCTTGTTTTTAGCATTAAACAGATGATATTGCTGTAGAACAAAAGATAAGTTCAAGATCGATGCTAAAAGTATAGAACACTTTGTCTTAAGCAGGACAGTTTCACAGCTGATAACATGAGAACAAACATAGACTATAACCTAGCATGCATAAGCTCCTGGTGCAAGCCTTCAACCTCTGCCCTCAAATGAGGAATCTGTTGATTATCAGCTTGCAATTTTGAAACTTCTTTCTGGAGAGTCTGAACTTGCCCACTGAGTTCATTCCTAAGGTTATTCAGCTTCTGAATTTCAGCACGGAGCTGTACAGCCTCCTTTTTCAAAGGCTCAGTCGCACGAAGATCTGCTTCCATCTTCAACCCTTTCTGAACAAGGTCCCTCAAGTGCACTTCTTGTTCTGTACGAATATCAGCAATGACAAGATTCATTCGGTGAAGCTCTTCCTTAGAAGCAGCAAGCTCTCGCTGCATGGCTATTCTATCCTCAACCAGCCTACGATTATCAGCCAAAAGTCTCTGCATTTCAGCATGTTGTAATTCAAGTTCTTCCTCCAACAAAGCAGGATGTGGAGGTGGCTGAGGCATTGGAGGGCCACGAACAAAAGGTCTTTCAGATGGAAACCCACGTCGGTCATTATAAGCTTCACGAGGAATGCGATTTCTCCCGGCCATTAGGTCTGGTCTGCATGAATGCAACACATGAAATAATCAAAATAAAATAGATTTTTCTTTTCTAATGAAATTCCCAAGGAAGTTGGCAATACGAATCTTATTAAAGCTTTTAAAAATCAATAATCCTACCATATATTCACCCACGCACACACGCACACGCACACAATAAAAAAAAAAGAAAGATACAACTAAAACTAATCTATTCTGGATGTTTCAACATTGAATCACATTCTAGAACACTTAAAACAAAAGAAAGAGGGCCAAGAATAAAAACGAACTTGCAATATGAAAGAAACACGTACTGGCTAGCTACAAAGCTTTCATGAAATACATTAATATAACAAGGCAGCGCAAGGTCCTGTAACCCAACTAATCCACCGGTGACCCATTAGAAAAATTCAAGAAATTTGCATAATAACATAAAGAAGTTCATGAAATCTTACAGAAAAATACCAGACACATTTCAACAAAGTCCAATCTAAAGCTAAACACAACCGAATTTCCACCAAATGCCAAAAAATAATAATAATAATAAATAAATAATAAAATAAAATAAAACCCCATACTACAATAATCAAACCCCCATAGCAAAACAAACTTACATTCTCTAACTTTCTATACTGTTTTCCTTATCCTATGCAAAAGAATCCTTACTTTTATTATTTATAATAACATTAAAAAATAATTTAAAAAGATAAAATCACATTATTAACATCTGATACACATCAAAACAACCAAAATAATAATAATAATAATCACAAACCCTAAAACTTAACAAATTTAACTTGCATAAAGGCTAATAAACCGACCCTGTTCAGCGGGCGTGTAACTCTAGAAGCCCAAATAAACTACAATCCCCTCCACTCAATTAAGCAAATTTCAGCTACTAATTTTCTACTAACTCAAAATCTCCAATAATCAACCAAAATTACAATCTAAAAATTAACATGCACAATCAAACCAAGATGAATTTTTTGATACATAATTTTCTTTTTTACAGGAAAGTGAACGGAAATAGAATAATTATGGTGAACAAAGGTCAGTGAGAATAATAGTCGCTACCTGAGAAGAGGAGCTAGAAGATATTTTGGGAAGTCCGGAGGGACTTGATTGATATTTTGCCGAAGAAGAGGCGAAGAAGAAAGCTGGTCTCGTTTGGTGTGGTTTGGTATGGTTTCTAGCAACCGATGCCTTTGTTAGGAGAAATTAAAAATAACAATAATGATTAACTAAAAACGACGTCGCTTTCAAGCTTAAGTTCATAGGTTAGGATTTTTAAATTTGTTTAATTTAATTAAAAAATATTAAAGAAGGACGGTGCGTATTAATTTCTATAATAATAATTAATATCTGGTTTATTATGGTCAGAGAAGTTATTGAAAAAAAGACCATTTGTTAAAATAATTTCATGAAGTTATGTAAGCACAAAATTTGTTATATATATTCCATCTTCAACGTAATTATAATGTATAGTCGATGATTCATAAATAAGTGTTGAGGATAAATTTCTATTAATCTTTATTGTGAATCGATTTTGGTTGAAAATATATATAGGATTGAACATTGTATTAAAAAGGAAAAACAAGAAGCTTTAGGTGAAATATAAGGGAAGTTTATTATAATCAAATAGTTCAAAGGCTAATTTAATTTGATGTTAAATTAGGTACTCAAACATTCACACAAATTAAAAAAAAAAAAAAAAATTGATGGAAGGAGCCAAACTACAAAAAAAAAAAAAAACAACCTAAACTTGGCCCAATGGGCTTGAGCCCATTTAAGACGGTAATTTTGATCTGGGCTTAGTTATTGGGCCTAAGCTAACATATGTCATAAGAGAAGATAGTCTACACAAGCCATGACATGTTCTTCAATGCTTTTAAAGGACTTATCTAATACATGAATTGCAATAATTTTTGGATAAAATTTATCATTTTTTCTTATTTTTTAATTAATTTCCAATCACACCCCTCTGTCATAATCAAATAAAAATTTAAATATAAAAAAATTGATTTCTTGTGAACATGACAAGTGACAATTACCTCATAATCTTTCCCCCAAGTCTCAATTTTATTTATTTTCATTCTATAAGGTTTAGAAATATTTTTGTAATTTTTTCTTAAAATATAATGTCAATAAATATTGTTTTAACTTGTAATTGGATCATAAATTTCTTCTTCTCTAAGTAATCACAAAGTGAAGGTACTTTTACCAAACTAGGTATATAATCTAATCTTTTTTCTTATTTCTTATTTTTCATTTAACAAATATTATGAAAGTTTTATAGAAATAAAATATGTTTAATTTACTTAATAATACATTATTTTCATTAAGTGTGTTGCAAATGGTAGCATATAAATTATAGAATTATAGATTATCATAAAGATAAGATCAATTTAATCATATCATGAAAACATAAAAGTAATGATTATGAATTAATTAATCTTCATGATATAGAAATGATAATTGAAGGAACCAAATTTTGTACCTCTATCTTGGGATTGGATTAACTCATTCTCTTTTCCATTGTCCAAACAATAGTCCCCACGAACTCAGCCTCACAATCAGTTGAAAACTGCTTCACCAAAGAGAGGGGATGGGTACCTCCAAAGATACTCTGATGTCAAAGTCAGGTTTTCAAATATTTATAAATCAACAAGGTTAGATAATCAAAGCAAGGAAACTTAATCAAGGTATATATTAAATTGTGATGAAAAGGTTGAAGAAGGTGGGGAGAGCTCTAGGAGTGTTTCTTGAGAGAGTATGGTTCTATTGCTCTATGTATGGTCTGAAGAGATAATTTTCCTCTCTTTTCTCTACTAAACCACCTCCATTCCTCCTCCATTGAGCTCCCCCCTTGTCGTTGGTGTCCTTTGTTTTTGTGTTGCTTCTACCAACCTTCCTTTCCTATTTTGGCTTCTCATAAGTAAACACTGTATTCAGCCATTCTTGATGTCTTCAACCTCCATTCTTCATTTTGTCCTTTGTGTAAAATCCTTTGTTTCCTCTTCTATCAAGCTCACATGGCTTCTACTGTTTCTTCCTCCTTCCCTTTCCTTTTTCCTCTCTCCCCCTAAATTCTGAATTTGCTTTCGTCTCTCCTTGCCGACCTGAAATTTCACCTACGGTACTTAATGTAGGCCAATTTTGCCTCCTTGCATTGTTTTCCGTCATTTATTTTTTCTTCATCCCTAATTGATAGAACATGTGAATGTGCTGTTAGGCCGAAACTAGGATCATGGTTCACTTTTGGCCAACTAGGCCTCTTCAGGACTTGTGTTGTGTACTATGTTGGGTGTTCTCTTGGATTGCATGTGGCCTTGGGTAGACAATATTATTGCAATTGTTATTATTTGAGCCTCTATAATATCTCTTTAAGCCCCTCTTTAATTAAAAAAATATATTAAAGAAATTTTTAAGATGTAAGTGACTAAAAAGAACATTATCAGTTTTAAGTATACATAATATCAAATATTCTAACATTATATCATTAAAACAAAAAAAAATCTTTCAACTTTAAACCACCATTCTCTTTAAACACATAATTTTAAACATTCAAAGTGAAGTTTTACATTTATAAAGTGATTTTGGAATGAGGAAGGATGGATTCAAGCATTGACATTACAAATGCAGAGAAGAAATAAGTTCTCGTTTGAATTTTATTATTTTTTTCTTTCGAAACAACCTTTGTTTAGTCATTATGAATTGAACATTTGCAATTTGTTCAATCATTATGAACTAAACATTCTCAATTGTTCAGTCACTACGAATTGAACATTACCTAGAGAGGGCGATGTTACCTCACTAAATACACTTAGGCTTGTTAAGACTGCAAAGGGTTTTAAGCGTTGTGTCTCAGTTCAATATCGAGGCATCAGAGGCAGTTGTTTTCTTTCTACTAAATCTTGAATTACATTTAAATTACAAAAGAAATAAACCATTGCATATTTTCTCTTGTTATATGGATTTTAGGATGATTTTAGGATGATGTAGCCTAGAGAAAAAGTGTTCCACACAAGTGTCTTGCAGAAGAAGAGTTGTCTTTCAGAAGAAGAATAGGGATGCAAAGAGTGATAAATTGTTTTAGAAAAATTAAATTTTAAGGTATACAAAAGGGTAATTTTGGTATTAAATATATTTGTAATTTGTAATTTATAATTATTTTTTAATTAAAGAGAGGCTTAAAGAGAGATTATGGGAGATATACATATATGATGTTGATGAATAGTGATTGATAGAGATAGAAATATTAACCCTTTGTTTTTATCACTCAAGTAATCATGTTCAGCTCATCTTCTCATTACTGTGATTGATATGCAATATTAAATTAAGCACTTCTATAGAAAGCAAAAATTGTTTGAATTTGGATGAGTAAGGATTGATATAATTAACCTTTTCCTTTGTCTTTATCAATATTCTTTGCAAGGTGAAATTGACAGTTTAATTATTTTAATTAAGTATCTGTTCAATTAGTGGAAAAACTAAGTTATTAATACTAACCCAAATCATATCAAAACAAAAAAAACAAAACTAATAATCAAACTATATTAAAAGTAGCTCGCCAAGCATATTGATCCTCTTGCTTTGGAAAACCGATTTGCTCAATTGAAGTTGTTTGTCTAATACAACAAAAATTCAAATCATTGCACAGTTGAGAGAAATTAATTATATATTTGATCTATTTTGGCCTATAGAAACCAAACACGACTCTAATTCATACAAATGTAAAGAAACTAGATAGCCAGAGATTAATGAATATTTTTAGTTGCATACATATATGGATGATAAAGAAAGATGGCAATGACAACAATTTTAATTTGCTCGATTCCATGATTGATCCAAATTAAACAAGAATAAATGTACACGATCGAACAACAACCCACAAAACTTCAAGAATGATAACTTATATATATGAATCAATCAATACTTGTTTCCATCATTTGGAGTATTTGGACCACTAATTTATATGTAGATGAAGCTTCACTACTAGTTGTTTTTTTCCTCTTATAAGGAATCTATAGCCTCATCTCTTTGATATATAGTTAGGATTTGTTCAACCACTTTTGATTCAAATTTAAAACTTAATTTATACATTTTATTAATTACATGAGTCGACTGAATTAATATATAGAAAGCTACTGAATCATTGATCATCTCTTTAATTAAGTACCATTATAATCAATAGTTAGTTAGAAATGAAATAATTAATTAATTCCTTTTCGAAAAAGTTAAGTATCTTTAAGATAAAGAGAGAAATAAAGTTGGACCCTTTTGTAACCTTTTATTAGTTGTAATACATTACATGTTGTAAAGGTAAAAATAATAATAATAATAATAATAATGGAGGGGATCAGGATTCAAGATTCAAGATCAAAGATGCTTGAGTAATGATCATCGATATAATTATGGAAAATTAATCATCATTAAGAGAAATTAATGTAAGAGTCCCCACAAAAAATATATATATTCCTATATTAAATTGTCCCTATATATATGTGCAAATAGTCCATAGTCTAAATTATATATATTAAAGTTGATGATGATGAGAAACATGTCAGCTGCTGATGATGTGCTTTGCTTTGGCCACATGCGTCTACCCACCCGTGTGGATGCACTGTGCTCATCAAAGCACTTTCTTTTTATTTCTTTTATTTTGGTATTTTGTCGTTGGTGTTGTGTTGTCTATGATCATTGTTATGGAAGTTTCTCTGAAACTTTTTTTTTTCTTGGCTCAAGAGGCATCTTCTGATCTCCTTTTGACCCAAACCGGCATTCTTCTCTTCATTCTTACTGTGGGAAAGTTGACAACTGTGTCCTCCTCAGCCACCCACCTGCATGGTGATTAATTTATTGAAAACGTGAAATCTCTATTCAGACATACTGTTAAAAAACCAATAATTTAACTAATAAAGTAGTCAGACACTCAGATTTTTAGGGTTACAATTAATATATATAATCTCATTTCATTTATCTAAATGTTTCTGCTTTGACTCTATATGCCTCATATAGCTACAGTAGCTATAGCTCATGAAATGGAACCCTAGGAAAACCCTAATTTGTTTTATTTATTTTATTTTATATATATCCAAATCTAATCCAACCTTAATGCATTATTTGACTAGTCAAGATTTCTTGGATTTGCAAATTCAATGGAGTAGGGACCAAGAAATTAACAACTAATCCATCAGATGTCTCATGTCTGTTCTGATTAGCTAAGCAATAAGCTAGCTAGGGTTTATGAAGCATGATCATGCATGTTCTCATCAATGTTCACTCTATCGTTTGGACACATATAGAGAGTACCAAAGGAGGCCATGCAACTTCTGATACTGTGTCTGCAAACAATGCACATCTATATTATATGCACAGAATGGCTCATGCACAGTCGTGGCATCTGTAAAGTTTTTGAAAGCTCAAAAATGGGTACTGGTTTGCTGTGTTAGGGGGGTGAAAAATTATTTCTGTAATTGTTACTGATGACCCACATGGAGATGGGAATCTATGGTATGTATTGGGGTCACATATCATTAACAAGAAAGGTGATGGAAGCAGCTAGGTAGGTATATGAAAGAGAAAACTTGGAAATCTATATATATAAATATGTATATAGAGTTATGGGCCGCATAAAAATCATAATTGATAACAAAGGGTGGTTGGAAGCAACTATGCATGAAAATGATGCCCCCAGTAAAAGCAAGTGAGCCAAAAATGGCAGAAAGTTTGATGTCGTTTGTTGATTTGTCCTTGCTCATATGGTAAAAGTGAAGAAATAATAATTTTGATGAGTTCGTAGACTTCAAACCTTTCAGTAAGAGACCTTTTTTCAATCTTCTTCTTGAGAAAGTAAAAAGAATTTATTGATAGCATTGCAATTAATTAAATTTTAGCAGCATTTAGGAAGTAGAAATTATCGTTATATCTAAAATAATTAGTATTATGTGCTTTAAGGTTAAGAAACATGAGTACTAATAAGCGGAGAGGAAATTGAAAAAAAGGGGGGAGAAACTAAGAATAAAAAATTATTGATAAGAAACCAATTTGTTTTTAGTATTAATTCAGAGACAGGTCTACTAAAATTAAAAATTTAAGAAGTGGTCAAAATCTTTAACTTAAGAAAGAAGCAAACTCCGTGTATAATATCAAAATAAAATCCTTATAAAAATAAGAAAACAAAACTCGAATCTTAAAATATTTTAACTTGTACAACATCGCTTTTCTTAAAAGTTTAAGCTTGTACGTTATTGCTTCTCAAGGATTTTGTGAAGATATGTTAAGAAATGATTAATCGATAAGTGTATATATGTGAATTTTACTTGGTTTCTTTACCTGATTTGAGTAACAAAATGGTGGAGGAAGATAGATGCTTCCAGCCTGGCCAAGTCAAGACCAGGACATAGTCTTTGTCCACCTCCGAAAGGAGTGAAGTTGGAGCTGCTTATGTCTTTATCCTGTTGAAAGCAACCATTAATCCCATCAACAAGTTGACTTATCAGAAACCAAAAAAAGAGGGCACAGTATAAGATATGCAAATTAATTAACAACACCAAAAGAGAAAACAAAAGGGTCCCTATAGCTAGCTAGAAATTGCTATACTTACTTGCCACCTCCAAGGGTTGAATTGGTATGGCCAATCATAGTAACTTTCATCAAGATGGACTGATCTAAAGTATGCAAAAAAGCACCAGCCTTTTGGTATTAGATACCCCTTTATCTCAATATCTTTCATGGCCTTTCTCATCACTCCAATTATGATATTTCCCATTCTGAGTGTTTCAGTAATCACCTGCATTTTAATTCAACCAAAGTTGTACAGAACAGATTGAGTTTTATATGATATTTAACTTAAAAGATAGCTCTTGAGTACTCTAGAATGTTAATTGGGTAACTTACAGTTTGTGTAAAAGTTAATGATAAGTAATCGCTCCAAGACAATGGCTCTCCAAGCTCATCTTTAAGTCTTTTCAGCTTCATGTTCTCTTCCTGATCAGATTGAATGACCAAGAGTTTAATCATATGTATAATGTGCAAATTAAAATGGATAAATTTGAAAATGGATGGATCAAAATTTGCTGCATGTCATGGTACAAAGTGGAAATTAAGTGCTACAAGCAACCGCAGACAACAATATGTCATCCAATTGACTACGTATCTCACAATATATATATATATATATATATATTCACTTTACAATATGATGTGTTTAAAGAAGACATGTGATAAGAAATCCGCAAAAGGACAAGAAAACAATCAATAATCATGAACAGTGATAATACAAAAAACAATGCCCTTATATTACGTATCTTGTGCCTTAAGTGATGTGACATTAATTAAAAAATGGTGACAGAATATTAAGATACTAAAATAATCTATAAAACAAATTTTGGGAATATACATACTTTACTATTCATAATATTAAGCCATATAAAAATTATAGAATAATAATATGTCAAAATACTAAAAAAGAAAAAAAAGAGTATCAATCTATCATCAGTGGAGAACTGTTATTTTGCTGCAAATTGAGGATATCCAGGATTATAGCTGACAATTTTCCTATTAACTCTTAACAATTAAGAAGAGAAAATGATAGCATACGTACCGTCAATTGTTTCAGAGCAGCAGGGCAATCTGAGAGGAATTTAATTGCAAGAGTCATAAGAACTGGAACAGAATCCTCTCCAGGTATCATCATATCAATCATATTATCAGCGATTAGATCATCTGTTAATGGCTGATCACTTGCATTGTTGAGCAACAACACATCTATAACATCTTTTGAAACTGCTGAGATGCCGGCATTCCTTTTCGATTGAATAATCTCTTGCACTAACTTAACCATCTTCTTCTTTGCCTGGATTCAATGAATTTCATGAAAAATTCCAAATCAAATTTGATCAGAAAGGCCAGCCAACCAGAAGCTTTACTTTTTAGTTAACAAAACCAAATTTAACTTGCCTGTAATGATCGATAAAGTTGACTTCCAGGAATGTTAATAGGTAAAGACATAAGCCCTGAGATAAATTCCTGAAACTGTTTCTTTAGAAATTCCATTTCTTCACCTGGATCCAAACTAATCAATGCCTTGACTAGTACTTGAAAAGCAATCTGCACAGGAGACAGCAAAAGGGTGTCTCTTAAAAACTTTTAAAAAGATTTATATGACATAATAATTATGTGAACGAGATTTCCTAGACAATATGATTCATGCAACAATTATGGTGAACCCCATACACAACTGGGCTTGTTACTTTCCAGCAAAATCATATTAAAACCTAAGTAGAAGCCAGAGATCAAATTCAAAGTTCAATGATTTCAATTCCTTCACTGGGGGAGAGTAAGGGGGGGCCTGGCGAAAGGAGAGAGAAAGTCTGAAAGTGTTGTCGTTTAACTTTTGTCTATATGAGGGGGCCTCTATTTTCACACAAAACATCTTCAACTTAGAAGAAAAAAAAAATTAAGGCAGAGATGGATTTGACAGGTTTTGTTGTTATCATGTGTCCACAGGAACTCTTCTCAAGGAGTTCATTTTGAACTCAAGAGGAATCTTAGTAGATAAATAGTTTTCGAACTTCAGGAGACCTTAAAGGAGAGAAATTAATCAAAAGAGCATGCTTACATTTTTGGTTTCATCTTGTATGTAAATGGGCTGATCTTCTCTCCAAGTCTCCATTGATCTTTGGACATACTTTTGCATGTCCCTAGTGATTTGAGCTTTGAGGTGAGTAGACTTGAAGAAAGCTCCTATGAGTCCATGGATTCTCCTTTGCAAGCTTCCATTGATGAGCAAAATGGAGGACTTCCCCATCAACTCCGTCAGTGATTTCGGGTACGATGGCACAAACAACTTTGCATCACTTTGTAGCACAAATCTACTCACTTCTGCATCCGTTGAAACTATTGTTGGCGTCCCAAAAATATGTGACTTGAACACTTTTCCATACCTTCACACATCAATTCCCAAAACATAACACTTTATCATAACTCTATATAAATAAAAAAAAGAACAAAAGCTAATCTAAGTTCAAAAGCAAATTATAAATAAACCCTTTAAACATACAACTTAGCAACTCAACCATGATCACCATAGAGATTACATAAGAGTATGCATGTATATGCATATGAGATGATTATATGAGACAGAATGATAAGAGTACGAATACTTACATGCATCGACGTTTGTCCATGAAGCTTTCAGGGCGGTCAGAATAAGCACAAGAAATGAACTCCAAGGTTTCACCAATAAAGGGCCAACCAAGAGTGCCAAGAGGGAGTTGGCCATGGCCTGTAGTGAACCTTCTTCTTGATGATCTGAGAGTGAAAGTGAAGCTGGTTTTGTGGTAGAAAATTACTGTAAAAAACAAACATGATGTTATTACAAACAAAATCCACAATAAATTGTCCATTATTGGATAAAAATTTTTCTGCCTGCCCGCACGAACGCACGCACGCCCTCGATCTCTTTGCTCTCTCTGTCTATCTCTCTCTTATATATGCCTCAATCATGGTCCATGAGAGTGGTCATGACGAGACGACAAATATATATGTAAAAGCTTCTTTTTTGATGGGAAAATAGGAATGTGCATGTGTACGTGCGCGCGTGGGTGTGGAGAAGCCAAGTCAATTATGGAGGAGAAAAAGAGAATATTTGTATTGGGAGCTGCCATGGCGTAAAAGAATATATTATTATTATAAGCCATCCTTCAATCTTCATTAATTACTGCTCATTTTCATATTAATAGAATTAAACTAACGGTTGATTTGTTCACCTATAGCGTTGGATGACCAAAAGGACTTATCTAGCTATTGAAAAATGATTATGATATCAAAACTTTTTTAAAATATGATTATATTATAAAATTTGATCTGTTATATGGTTTTGATTTTTTTTTAAAGATTCTCTTAAAATAATTACATAATTAATATTCATATTATGGTGTCGTTTTTATATATGCAAAAAGGATTCTCTTTTGATCATTCTTCATTGGCCCCTCCCTTCACTTTTTTCTCTCTAATCAAAGATAAGAACATGTGAAAAGGTTAAAACAAACTTTTAACAGTTTCACATAGCTACTTAATGCTAGAAACAAGTGTACTTCTAAAGAGAATTAGTTTAATTAATGTGGGTTATGTGAATTAAGTATGATACTTTGTACTAAGCCAAAAGATAGCCAGCTTTGATGGATAGATATATATATATATATATATATAAAGAGACACATGATTGTATAAGCTAGCTATGAAAACTTTATAATATAATGCAGAAGATAATACACAGGAGGTGAGTTTGCTTCTTCAAGATTTGAAGACGCATATGGGGATTATAAGTAACATATAGTGTAGCATGAAATGAATCAAATTATTGTTACAAAGAATGAAGCATGAAATTCTCTATATATCTTAATAAACAAATAGAGAGGGTATGTAGAGAGAGGAGAAGTCCCCACAGAGTGTATGATTGTCTCGTGGCACAGTAACTAGAGACGTCCCCTCTTTGCAGCAGAAGCAGCTGGTGTAGCCTCGTGCATTCATGTGAGACTCAATAAGTCCAACCACATTCTCCATCATCATCTTAGCCTCAACTTTTGCCCATCTATTTCTCTCTCCACTGAATGAATAACCCAATCCACACACGCTAATATATGCACATAATATGCCAACCTCTCATGTTACTTTCATTCCCATCCTTTCTCATTTTATATGGAAGAGGCCGCATGTGCCTCCCTCTCTCTGCCTTTACCAAGAATACTCTAAATTTTATGAACCTCTCATTTGATCACCACCCCCTCATAAGGGTAATGGGTAGTCATAATTGTCATCAAATTTATTATACATCACTAACATAAGAGATGGGCATGAGACGCATATGCATATGCTATAGCTTGTGAAAAAGCAGACCTCTTAAGAAACCCATTTGTATTTCCATCTCTTTTCGGCTTTAAAAAACTCATTCTTTGACTGTTGTCAAATAATATGTCCATCTCATAAATGGCCCATTTCTTGATTGCCCGTGTATTTTATTGTTAAGCTCCACTCCTTGGCTCTCCTTTTTGCTCTTTCTTCAAACTACCTAACTTATGATTAAGTATCTTATTATACAAAATCAATGCTTTAATTATAAATAATCATTGTAACGTATTGCTCGGCTAATCTTTTGGCTTTCTCTACTATATCTTTAAGAATCCAAGAGAATATTTTGGATGTAGTACTCTCAATATAATCTTTGAAAAGTTTTGATTTTAGAGATCTTGTAGTGTAGGCTACTTACTGTATGTGATGCTATATAATAATTATAAGAGGATATTTGAGGGACAAGAAAATACAATTGGAGGTTGGAATAGTAACCAGTTTGGTACTTGTACTCTCTTGTTGCTAGTTGGATTTTTAAGAGATTGTTGCATGCTGTGGGACTCTCAGTAATACTGAGGGGTATCCACATCGTTTTGGGAAATTGTGCATGCATTTGCACCTTGTAAACCTCTTCTACAGCCTAGAAGTTGGAGAAGAGAATATGCTTATTTCAGTATATATACATGAAATTGGGCACCAAATGGAGCTGAAATTCTAATCCAATCAAAATGATGTTAGCAAAAAGGACACCAATGTGACAAAAAAGACAGGAAGGAGAGATGAGTTTGATGCTGCATTTTCACTCCCCAGACTCCTTTGATTTGGAAAAGAATTTGTGAGGAAATGATAATGAAAACTTTTTATATAAAAAATGAAAATAAGCAGAAAAGTTAGAGAAAAGAACAAAACCAATTAAAAACCAGCTTCATACCCATGTGCCTTGAGAGGATAGTAGAGATGCAAAGCAGCCTGAAGTTCTATTTTTTATTTTCTGGTCAAAAAGTGAACCTGATGTTGAATCTCATATTCTAAGGCATTTATAACAAGCTGGTTTCCGGCTCCACGATCTCACGTACTCAAATTTAGGTTCCTATATAACTTCACTCAATTTGAAATGGCTCCCCCTATTCTGCATCTATGATGGTTGCATTTTGTCGCGTGTTAAGGGCTTTACAAGCATATTTGAGAGTAGTACATATCTGCCACTCATTGCATTCACATGCCAGGTCCTGAAAGTTGGTACGTGGACAACAATGGCATGGACATTAACCTCATCCAAAACTAAACAATGAGCTATTGAACTACTGCAACAGCTAAAGACTGTAAAAAAGTATCACAAATTTCATCAAGAAGGAAGACAAATTGTATTCAGAAACTAACTTAAAATCACACAGGAGTGGAATCCAAACTGTTTCATCAACATATGAGAAATTCCTTTCCGATAATCACTGTGTTCAGTAAACATAATCTAATCAGTTAAATATTTGGAACAGATTTAGCCCGAATAAATTGTTTGAGAATGGCTTTCTCTTCATCAATACGCTTTTTCTCTTCAGGATCTTTTGTTTTGACCCTCCTTCTCTCTTCCAATATCCACTTGAAGAGTTCACGCTGCTGATTCAGAGGAATCGGTTCCTGCAACTTCACAGGTTCTGTGATTGGTGGTGAGGGTAAAGGTTTTTCCATGATTGCAGCAGTTGCAGCAGCAGGAGTTGAAACTGGTGCTGAGGGAACAACTTTTGCCTCCTCTTCATCCGATATGCTTGTATCTTTTTTCTTAGTCCTCATGAATACATAAGCTGCAGTTGCATTAGATAAACGTTTCTCAGAAAAGTAGCTCACAAAGATTCCTATTGGCCATATTGTCAAAAAACTACAGTGAAACCTTCAAGATAAGACTCATTCTGTAGTTTAGCAATTACAAATCAGAGCGTCCATATAAAATAAAATAAAAAAGAAGCAAAAGCAGCATAAATGTCGAATGCTTGGACCACAAAATAAAGTATCCCACACAGGACAGAGCTATGCCTAGTTAATAGATACAAGTTGAAAAAGGAAAAAACTAATTAAGTGCAGGAGTTGGATTCTTGGACCACAAACAAGGTATGATTACCTCCGTTACGGGATAGAGCTATGCCTGGTTAATAGATCCAAACCGAAAAAGGAAAAAACTAATTACGTACAGGCGTCGCATGCTTGGACCACAAAACAAGGTATGATTTCCTCCGTTACGGGAGAGTGCTATGACAAGTTAATAGATCTAGATAAATGGATAAACCACCGCGACTAGTTATTATTACAGCTCACTTTTGGCAATTATCAAGATACCGACATGATCAATCAAAATGTTCACATCAGCAAGAGCACAGGAAGGATAAATTTCCAGTTGATTCTATTCCTCTATCAATGCAATGCAATCAATAAGCACTTGAAGTCCACAATTCTTTTCCACTTCCAGTTAATTTATATCTTAATTATGAATGTGGTAGTTTGACAGCTCATTACCAAAAGATTATTCTATATAAAATCAGTCAAAAGTTTTCGACAAATTAGTTTGGTGAGTAAGATGGGGACCAATAGGGCATATTTCTACTCACCACTATTATTATTAGTTTCCAGGAATACGGAAAGAATAATTCCATGCTATAAGATAACACAATGTGGCATGAAAATTAAAACAAGATACTTTCAAGTGCTCCCCACGCCTACAACAGAGAAGAAGAAAGGGATTATTTGACGTTGAGGTGCAAAACTACATAATCTTAAATAATTCATGAAAGTTCAAATTTAATTAAAAATTATTTCAGAAACCACAAGCCAATAGGACTGAGACTGAGAAAAGAATTTTGGACGGCCTTTGAGAAACTTTAGTGGGGTTTTCCATATTGCATGTTTTTTCACACTCTAAAATATCCATTTGCATCTGGTGAAGGAAATGAACAATAAGTTGTCACTTATCATATGTGCATTAGTTTATGACTAATAAAGGCCATGATAAAAGCAATACCATCATAACGAGGGTGTTTCTTGGGTGAACTTGAGCACAGGTCACAGTAATGCTTCTAGCGACTTCAATTATTATATGTTCACTGAATAAGATTAAAAATACTAACAAATATTACCAAGACTAAAGATATTGATAATGATTACCAAATTCCTACAATTATGGGGATAAGAACAAATTAAGAGAACGATTCATGTAGCAAACCCCAACCTGTCTCAAACTGAGACTTAGTTGATTTTGAGCTGAGCTGTAATTTTCATGATGAGAGAACTTTTCTTTTTTCCTCTTTTCCGGATTAATAAGATTTCAATCTAAGACCTATCTCAAACCCATCCAAACCTCAATCACTTGAGCTAAGGCCCGAGAATAAAAGAAACTGTTTTTATTGATCATTTTCTATAATTCTGTGGATTGTGCAGTTTCATATGTCAAACTACTTCAATAACAGAGAAAACCATAAAATTAATGCATCACTGAACAGCATCAATAAATAGGTGACAAAGTCAGGTCTTGTAGAAAAATTGGAAACTTGTAACTCTTAGAGATGATAATGTCCAGACAGACATACATAGTTGCAAACATCTGTATACCGCTAGATGTCCAAAGATGCAATAAAGAAAGAGACAAAAAGGCATAAATTCTGGAACTTTGATTGTGGATGTTGCTCTAAATAGAGAATAACTAAAAAGCAAGTCAATAATTACAGCTTTGTTGAGCAGAGTTTTATTAAGATAGATGAAAAAAGAAAGACAATGGACAAAGTTGCAAACATCTTTATTAAGTAACATATACTGGGGTAACATCAGATTAAATTACATGTACTGGGGTAGGAGAAGGTATGGGTGTATGACACTGTATGATATCCATCCAAAACCCAAATCTTAGCACAGTGGTTAAAGCAGAACTCCTAATCTATTCCTTCAAAAACATGGCACAATAGACAAAGAGTTCCTAACACAGCATGCCTAAAATGGGTGCTTTACTAACAACATTGCATCCATACAAGTATGTATCTAGGATAGCATTTGCATGGACTTCAAATTAATTGACAATATGCTCCTCTATTACTTTTTGAAAACTGTTAGACATATGTTCCAAAAGGAAGCTTATCATATATGTTTCCAAACCTTTAACCATCTCTTTCATGGCTAACAAGTGTAATTCAGAAAACAAGGAAAGTTCACAGAAGATTACCTTTGGACTAAACCATAAAACCTAGTCTTGTAAGGGTCAAAAGATCACTAAATGTTAATACTCAGGCTTACAGATAAAACTAAGTGAAGTAAGAGCACAGAGCTACACAAGATCAAGAAACAATGGTCAAGCAGATTTGAGACAAATCTGGGGGTGTCAAGTCAACCACAAGGAGTAACATGAAACAAGTCTCCTAAATAATATTTCTCACTAAAGGTGCATTTATTCCTCTTCGAAGTGGATACCGACAAGTCAAAGTCAGCTTATGACTTCAATTCTTGCATACTGTGTTCATTTACTTTCAAAGATAGCAAGAATATGATTCCAAACAAAGCAGAAGTAGAGCGCTATCCAAGACAAAAAATGAATAAAATTTAATATTTCCATGATGAAGAATGGTTTCTTCATGAAATCTTCAAGTCAAAAGATGATATATTACAGCAAGTACTGCCCTTCTTAACCATCTGTCTAGCTAATATTGATACATATCCTAAAAAAATGTCTCCATAAAACTTCAACTCTCCCATCAGCATAACCAACTTCGTTTCTTAATAAATCTTAAGCAAAATGCATTGAAAATTAAACTTGACAGCTATAGCCAACATGTGGAGTTACATATCTCTTCAATAATTTATGAGTGAGTGTAGTAACAAGGAGCTATTCAGGAACAGCTGGAACACTTTCTACTTCAGGGATAATTACAAATAAATAGGATACCAAGCAAATTTCTATGACATTGAAACCCAAGATATTATTAGGAATTTATGCCAAACAGATCCAAATGCTATTTGTTGGGGCCACAAATGAACAGAAGAAATTTTTTACCCCTTCAAACCATCTAATAAAGAAATTATTACCTTAATTGTTTCTCACCCTACACAATGAACCCCACCCAATGGCTGTAGTGGTCAAGTAAAAGGAAATAGAAATCAGAGAACAGTTTAGTTTTTTTTTCTCACTTTAGACAGATCACAGCCTTTGTGACATCCATAAGTAAATGCTCTGGCATTTAAAATGTCAGTCACCTTTTTTTGAGATGGTAACTACAAACTCATTGAAAGGGCAATCGGAGCAAGATTTGCTGGAATTTATGATAGTTTTATGATAATTTAACAGTTAAGACTAATTCAAAGCCTATATATTTAGAGAAAATTAGTGACTTAGTAGTATTTTTCTTTGGGTTACATTCAATTTTTTTTGCTACAAACCTATTGATCCAGTTTCCAACTATCTATTACTTCTCTCAGAGAGATTGCAAATCCATTCTCTATCTTCATTGCATCGTCTGGTCAACAGTCCTAATAAGTAACAAGTTTACCACTAGCCCCTTTCTCTACAAACACTATTAGGCTTAATCTATTTACAATCGAGGGAAAAGTTCAATCTTCTTATAGTAAATAGTAAGCAAAAATCTTTATTCTTAATATTTTTTTTTTAAGAGGAAAAAAAGGGGCAAGAAAGTCACCCTTGCATTCCTCATTGAAAAGTCATCCCCTCCCTTTCTCCTCATCTATCTCTGACACATACCTCCACCACTAAGTTTTACTAAGACCAATCATTAACCAAGGAAAGATATAAACTCCCAAAATGAACTGCAAATGTAAACAAGTTTATCACAATCAAGAAATGATCAGCACAACACACATAACTTAAACCCAAATACAAAAAAATGATCAACCCACCAACCACAGCATCAAGAACAACAGATTTCTTTCGCTTTTCACCTTTCAAGCTAAAATCCAATCAACAAACTCTTGCATACACCTAAAAAGCATACCACACAAACACATAAAAGTTCATATCAAAATGGCCGTGACATATATAAAGGAAAGGAAATTGACCTCCAACAGCAAGATTGACAGTCAAGAGCAGGGGCCAGAGGAATTTGTAACGCCTAGCAAAGGACTCCTTTGGAGGCGGCGGTGACGGAGCTGAAGGGCCCGACCCCATTGTGTATGATGCTGCTCCAGCTGCTGCCGATGATGGTGCTGATGCTGGTGGTGTTGAAGACGCAAAAACTTTTCCTTTTTGCTGTTCCTGAAATTGTTTCAGCTGAGCTGTTAACAAAAGATAAAGAATGATTAAAGATCAAAACTTCTATTATTGAAACCAAGAAAATATATCAAATACAAGTAAAAGATTCTTGCTTTGGTAGTTGATGAAAGTGATGGTTTTTATGCCTTTAAAAACATTAAAAAAAAGGGTTATGGATTTTGGGTTGGGATTTACCTTTCTTCGGTTTGTTGGTGTAAAGCTTTGGAGCTTCGCTCATTGCTACCGATGTTTCGCTGACTCTCTCTATCTCTGTACTTTCTGTTCACTACAGTAGTGAAAGCGCTGAAGTTTATGCTAATCAATTAGTACTTAATATCTGTTTGAGGTGATCATCAATTTTTACTTCTTCATTAATTTGCAATTTTTGGTTTAAAATATTAAAGATTTATTTGAATATTATTATTTATTTAAAAAAAAAGGATTAGGATGCGTGGGATGGGTAAGATTATACTTTTTCATTATTTATTTCAGTAAAATTATATTTTTTATCTTGACCTTAAAGTAATTTATCTTAGACTATTAGTGGCATTTTTTTAATTCCTTCTAAAGTCGTCTATTAATTAATTAACTAATTTTTTAGCAAACGTGGTGATTTTTTAAAAATCTCTTTTTTTCATTTTTTTAATTATTTTATTAGTACATATGATTTGGTATTAAATATATATTTTGGATATTCTTCTTCCTCTGGCAAATGAGATGGCAATTTAAAAAAAAAATCAACGTAAATTCTACTATGCATTTTTTTTTCTCTTTTTGAATATTTAGGTTTACTTTGCGTCATTATCCATCAATATTTACGCCCAAGAGCTGCAACTCTGAAAATATTTGGTCAACATCTATGATTGTTTGGTTGGATTAGCTTTGGATTTCTGCTTCAGCACCGTTCTCAAGCGCTTAAAATGTTAAGCACTTTTTCCGACTCAGGATTCAATGAAACATACAGTAGGGGATCTAATGGCAGGCTCAATCTCAGATAGTACTAGACTTTTTCATTTAATGCTGCATTCCAGACACGTATATAAAGGGAAATGATATAAAATTATGAACCAAGAAAGATAGGTAGATTCTGATGTCAAGATTCTTTGATAAGCAAAAATGCTTTTTCAACAGGTATATTGTATACAAAGTGACAATTTGACAGGTTTATGTTACAGAATCTAGCACTAAAGGCCTCCGATTCAGAAAGGCGGTTGTACCAGTCAAAACAGTTAATGGGAAAAGAAAACAAATACACTAAATCCTATCCTCCACTCAATCCATGTCTTTCCTCATGCGCAAGCTGGATAGCCAGTGCTTCTTTCCATTAGCCAGCAAGCTGACAGTCCAGCTTTTGTGAATTAGCTCCATGAGCGGCCACCGCCATAACCTCTACCGCGGTCTCGGAAACCTCCATGGCCTGCTTTGGAAGAAACATACAGAAAACTGTTTAGTAACTGAGTGTTTATAGATCACAGAAAACAAAGGGCACATTTTTATAGCACAAGCACCATTAGTAGATTCGATTTATCTTCCAGAATTGCACACCAAATGAAGCCACTATAGATAACACTGGACATCATCACCATGAGAGTACAAATAAAATAGTGCCAATTCATTTGAGTTACTAGCATATAGGAATGTGCAGGGGCACATAATATCTGGCGGTTGTAATGATTCTCGTGTTTCCCAGCAGCTCCACGTATGTTTCGATTCACACTTTCAAATTCTAGGTAAAAACAATTTAAGAACATTCAATATACGTTGGGGAAAAACTTGTTAATATCAACTGACCTGATGATGGAGGAGGCGGACCACGCCCCATGGCTGCCAATTGGGGACTAACCTTCTGTCCAGCTTCTTCAAGTATTGTAATCAGTTCCTTTGCAAATCTAGCATTTGCAGCCGTAAAGAAAGTATAGGCTGTTCCTTTCGCGCCAGCCCTTCCAGTTCGACCAATGCGATGAACATAATCCTCAAGAGATCCTGGAAAATCATAATTGATCACATATTTCACATCCTTCACATCTGCCACAAACCAAAATAACAAATGTTAATGCGATTTACAAGTAGTTCTAAAGCACTATGCTTCATTTTACTAAATTGATGGAGGAATATGTGAGATAACTGTTATCCATTAGAGATACACCTGATCCCGTCAGAATTACATGCCAAGGCTCTGACGGAGATGTCAAGAAGCATCACTAGAGATAAGTGTTAAGCAAGAATTCTCTATGATAATGACACTACAAATGAAGGAAAAGACTAATAACTAAGACTGCAAATCATATGTAACAAGCGAGTATATTCTTCATTATGGGAACAGGCACCAGCAGCCAGTTCACCAAACAGTTCATATTGCAAAACTGTTTGTAAATAGAACACTTCAACGCATCCATGCTTGTAATGTTACAATTACAGATACATTTGTAAGCATGGATAGGAAGAAATATGTAACACTCAAATCCCGCTGTTAATGGGAATTGAGGATCATAACACCTATTGAACAATGGCAACATCAAGATAAAAAAGGTAACTGCTTCTCTCAAAAATAATATCATCTGTACTAATACTTTTACGTGTATATAATTCTATAGAAAATAGAGGAGGGGCATGTGAAGGCATATTGATAAAATACATACATCCCAGACTACAAAGACATGTTAAACATAAGAGTAAAATAACGGAGGTTAAGTTATAACACATAAACACTAACATACCTAAACCACGAGCTGCAACATCTGTTGCGGTCATTATCGGACTCTTTCCCGCTTTGAACTCTGAGAGGACCCAATCCCTTTCGGCTTGACTTTTATCTCCATGAATTGATAGAGCAGGCCATCCATCCATGCGAAGTTGCCGAGTAATTTGGTCACAACCTTTCTTGGTATCCATGAAAATCAGGATTCTACTTCCATCCATGATGTCCTCCAGCAACTTCACTAATCTGGAATATCAGGATTCAGGAAAGACCGATGAAAAACTGCCAAATCCCGTATGATATACAAGTAATAGAGAGGGAGAGGGGGAAAGAGAGAGAGATAGCAAGAGCCATAAGAACAACGTCAAGAACTATACTTGTTATATTTCTGGTTCTCTGAAACAATGTCAACATGCTGCCGTATCGCATGGTTAGCTTTTAAATCTTGAGACCCAATAATCACCTGTGTTAAATAAAATAATTAAAAAAATTCCAAATAAATAGCAGCTTATCTCAAACAATTTAGCTGTAATCCAAAAATTTATTAATATTTTACTTGCAACTAAACAAGTTCTACATGTTAATAACATAATCATTAATATAAAGTAAAACAGTGACATCATGATCACAATTGCATTAACGGGAAGCAAAACAGAAATTAGAGAAAGATGTGTCCTAACAAGAGAAGCCCGCCAAATATTACTAGACTTTTAATGTATCTTACTTTGTATGGATTGTAAAGAAACTGCCTTGCCAGTTGCTCAACCTCCTTAGGCCAAGTAGCACTCCAGTATAAAGTTTGACGATCTGGGCGGATCTGTGCAACATGAAACATCATATAACCGACAATTTCCAGACTAATGTGTGAGTTTGTAAATGCACGCACCATAATTTGTATTATGAGCATCTCATTGAAAAAAATAAACAGCTTTGATGGTGAGGTGCCGATATTCATAGGCTCAAAAAGTGTTTCGCACAAGAATTATTGAAGAGAACAGTATAGGAATCTGATCAAGAGGAAAGGAAGAGAAAATAAAATAAAATAAAAACCTGAGAAACAATTTTCCGTATTTGGGGCTCAAATCCCATATCCAGCATCCGATCAGCCTCATCCAAAACAAGGTAAGTAACTCTTCTCAAATTTGTATTATGTGACTCCAACATATCAATTAACCTTCCTGGTGTAGCAATGACAATTTCAACACCTGAGCAAGACGAGAACATAACAGCAACATCACTACCAATTCCATCCCAGCAAGGTATAAGAAACTACTGAGTGGATAACTCCATGCATGAAAATTATATAAATAACAAAGTCATCTTAAACTTATTTATATTGTAGAAACAGCTATTTATGAAAGTTGCAACACAAGTACAAGGAGCAAATCATCTACCTTTCTGGAGATCACGCACTTGAGGTCCCTTTGGAACCCCACCATAAATGCATGTACTTTTAATCCGTGATGATGCACCAAATTTAGTAGCTTCTTGTTGTATTTGGACAGCAAGTTCACGTGTTGGAGCTAAAACCAGTACAATTGGGCCATCTCCAGGAGCTGAAGATATAGAGAAAATGATCAAATTTATGCATTCCAAATGACCAAAACAAGAAAAGAACCCTTAATTACATTGAGATATTTAAATATCTAAGGATTCATGGGTGCACCTAAAAATGGCTGAGCATTAACATGGACAATCGCAGGCAATAGATAGGCAAGTGTCTTTCCTGAGCCTGTTTCGGCAATCCCAATGAGATCTCGACCCTTCAAAGCCATTGGCCATCCTTGAGCTTGTATAGGTGTGGGCTCAACAAAGCCAGCTTTTGTAATTTCTTGGATGACATAATCTGCAGTCAAGTAAATGCATCCCGAACTATAGTCATTGAGAAAATGATTCTTTAATTCAAAAGCAAGTTTTCAATAAGTATATACTCCTACTAATAAAGAGCAATGGATTTCTTATAATAAAGAATGAAATACATATGACATAGCATGTTTGGGCATACAGGACCTAACATATTATTTGTTTAACCTCACTTTAGAGCAATTTAATATGAAGAAAACACGAGCAGTGGAATTTTAGTGATTAAACAACTAACAACAGGTTTTTGACTATTCAATAGGAACCCTATTTCAACACTTTAAAGAGTATATCTACTAAAACTACAACAATATATACTCTCTGGTAAGTCATAAGTAGTCCAAATGACCATTATCAAAGAAGCTATCACCTTGCAAATAACAGGTTAAAAAAAGTTAAGCTGCATTTTATAATTCTAACCCTCACCAGCAATTGTCTTGGCAAATCTCATACAGTAGCAAATTGTAGCCACGAGACTCGATCAAGGCCACCCCTATTCCTAGCTACAATCAAGTTAATCCACAAACCATTCTTTACTTCAAAAACTCATCATACTCCATTTTGAGTTTCCCCATCAAAAGTATGAATGTAAAACTACCATGAAGGTCCACTTATGATTCTTATGAATGAATAGACATAAACTGTGACTTTTCTATTTAGAAATGTTATCAAGTGAATAAGTGGACATAAACTCCAACTTCTCTATTCAGAAATGTTATCAAGTTTTCTCCTATAGGCAAAAGCTTCTCAGATCACAAAACTGATTGGAAGTATATATTTGGAAATTATAATTATAATTCAAGAGTTTTCAAATATATATTCTATATTTTGTAAACTTACATATTAAGGGCTAACCTATAGGATATTAAGGCACTAATGATGATTTATGAACTCAGGAAAAAGCAGCCAACCGAAAATGAAAGACGTGAACGTGAACATTGACCTGAATAATTGTGAATAATAACTTAAGAGAAAAGAAATCCATAATGCAATTGCATTTCTCATATGTCCTCAAAATATTAGCGAGATGCCCACATTCCCAACAACATTCTCATTGTAATTGAGCTTTTAACTTGGACAATTTAGATTGAGCAAATACTGTGAGAACTAGTTTGTATCTTTGAGTCAAGTTGATGTGTCTTAAGTCTTACTAGATCAAACCATTTAGTCAGTGCCTCATTCCATTACTCTTTCATAAATCTATAATGTTCAAAAGCTTCCAGCAGAACCATTTTTCAAAAATTCAATTTAAACCTCCCAACTTTTAATTCAACAAGATGCAAATGCAATCATATACAAGAACCATTCAGCTCATTTTCTCCTAACTCAAACATGGGAAGACACAAAAGAAACGCAATCATTGAGAAAAAAAATGCGAACAAATATTCTCAAATTCAAACAAAAAGTACCAGGAAACCCTATGTCGTGGAAACTCTTGACAGGTTTTGGAACATCACGGCCTTCAACTGTGATTTCCCTCTGTTGCCGATACTCCTCCACATCCCTCTCCGACATTGCTGCTATCGATGATGACTCCACATAGAAGTTCTTCTCGAAAGGAGTCAATCCATCCAAATCCAACCTCCTTGGTGACTCACCACCATCGTACTCCCTCTTGCTTGATGAAGACCGAAATGAGCTGCTGTAGCTCGAAGCCCCACCAAACCCTGAATCACTAAACAAACACAACATTCACAAACAATAAATAAAAACTGTAAAACTGGCATGTGATGTTCAACAAACAGAATTCATGTCAACTCACTAAGAATTTGTTTTTTCAAATACTTTTTTGTCTGAGACACCACTGAGCACATATGAACTCAAGAAACATTTGAACTGAATGCATTAATCCTTAGTTTTTCCTAAGGCGATAAACACAAATTCAATACCGAAGCTGTGTGCCACCA
This sequence comes from Boswellia sacra, assembly GCA_013180625.2. Lineage (NCBI taxonomy): Eukaryota > Viridiplantae > Streptophyta > Magnoliopsida > Sapindales > Burseraceae > Boswellia > Boswellia sacra. The sequence continues at coordinate 284,118 of SNVD02013895.1, forward strand.
AACAAAACCAATCCAGTTTCAAGCATTTGAATAACTTACAAATCAAGGAAACCAAGAAACACATAGACCTCGCAAATAACAGAAATACAAAACAATAACAATAGTGGCTCATAAGTAAACAATACCAATCTTCAAAAAAAAAAAAATTATCAAAGCTCTACCATTAAAAGCATCTCCAAAAAGTTAAAGGTTTCATGTCAAAAATTTACTGTATAACTAAAGGGCTTTATGAGATTTTAAAAAGAGAGAGAAAGAGCACTTAAAAAAAAAATGAACTGCTTACCGGAAAACAGCTTAGATAAATGGTTTTATAAAATGATTTCAAAGAACTTTTTGAAAATGTTGTTTTCAGTGATTTTGTAGACACTGCTTGCAAACAAAATTACTTTTCACAAAACCATCGCCAAACGCGACCTAACTTTGTGCATTAAAGAAACAAAAACAAGACCTACATTTCACTTGCTACAAAATTTCAACAAAATTAACCAAATCCCACAACAAAGCCCCAAAATTAACACTCAAAATCGACGTAAAGAAATTCAACACTCAAATTTACGTTAACCCAAGATGCATTTCTACACATAAAACCTAAAATCACTCGAACAAGCTTCATATAAGACTATAGCTAATGCAACTACAGCTAGAGAGAGAGTTACCTCCGACGGTCACGGTACGAGCTGGGGTCAGACGAGCGGCTGTCGTAGCGGCTCATGGTGACCTTGTCCCCGTGCGTGCGCTGCTACACTGGCGGATATTATTGCCTGAATTTCTCTGAAAAAGAAATTGAAAATAAAAAGTAAAATTTGGGTTTCGCTTTTTGGAGGGTTTTGGATGGAGGGTTTTTTTTCTTTTTCAAAAGGAGAGCTTTGCGAGTGAGGAAGAGAAAGTAATCAATGGAGAGTAAGAAGGAAGAGGAAGGTACTCGTTGTTTTAGGGTGCGTGCAGTTGTAAAAAATAGATTAGGAAGTCCAGTGAGAAGTGGACATGTGTCCGCATATATAAAATAACCTCTTGAACCCTATTTTATAGCAGATATCAGAATAACCCTTATACAATTAATTTTTGGGCCCTATTGCCATCAAATATCTATTATGACTTAGAAGTTAGAAGTTGATTTAACTTTAGAACTCTCGAAGTTTTAGTCTTAATTAAGATAGAAAAGAGTTAAAGAAAATCACCAATTTTTCTTTAATTTTTCAAAGCTTATCAAAAATAGTTTTATGAATGAATTTCGTCAAATTATTTACTAATAGAGAAGGTAAAGTTTTAGAATAAAGTATTTAACTATTCTATTAACGGTTTCATCGTTTTTGTCTCTTCGTTAACAATTGGTTAATGAGACCTGTTAATAAGGTTTTCTTCAATAACTCTTAAAAAGGTTAAGAAAAAATTCAATATTTTTTTTTAAACTCATTCTTTAGCTCATACTAAGGCAAAACATAACACATTAAGTATGTATTAAAATTAATTTAGAGTAATTGTGAAAATAACCAAATTTAGATTGTGTTTTAAAATTAGTCAAACTTTAAAAATTTATTATTATAATTATTATTTTAACAACGAAGGGAGAGCATAAACTTGAACTAAGAGGTCAGTCGGAAATTCCAATCTTATAGACATCTCAAACCCACGATCCAAGACACAATAAAGGAAGGATACAAACCCGATAATTTGATGAAATTGAATACAGCAAGTATTAGACACTTCAACCAAGGGGGTTACCCGTTAAGGGCTAAAATTTTTTTATTTTATAATCAATAGATTGTGTTAATAACCCATTTAGTATAATCCTTACCAAAACATATGCCTTTCCCCTATGGTGGGAGATTCTATCAATTTAAACCCTGTTTATTGAATATCCAAAATGAACCAATATTTTAACATTTCATCAAACATACCCCTTTCCACAAAATTATCAGGATGCCACGCCCGAAGTCTGACCAGTGAGCTGAGCTCAAGCTTTCTTTACCCTTTCCCATATCCCCTCCCTCGAAGCCTCAAACCGGTAAAACAAAATGCCAAGTACTCTTCTGCATACATCATGTTGTGTTGCTTCACCAAGGCTGATAACGAGAGCTGCTGCATACGACACTGAACAAAGACTTTCTTACAACCCAAACGCCCCGAGAAAAATCAAGAAGAGCAACACTCTCACTTCCACAGCCAAGCCCGCATCAACACCAACTGTAACTTTAACCACTGGGACCAACGTCCCGGTTGCTGACCTTCTCAAGCGCCCAGTTCAAGGTAATATTTTTTAACTTTTCTCAGTGAGTAGTCTAACATTAATTGTAATGGCCTCTGCTTGAAAGCAAAATAAAATTTTGAAATAAATTGTTTTTTGCGTTGTTATTTTGATATGGTTTATATGAATTCCGTTGGTTGGAACCGATTTCATTGTACTTGGACGTAATTTTTGTTTTTTTGGGCGCTTTTTGGGATTCTTTTTTAGGTATTTTAGGCTGAGAAAGTGGAAGAAAGTGAATTGAAAAAGGGGTTTAAGTTCTGTGTTTTCCGAACTTTCCTTTACATGCGAAGCAAATAATGAAGTCTTGATAAAAATTAATTTTTTTTTTCATTTACTGCGTATAATTACTTGTTTAGTAGTTAAGTGGAGCTTAATGCTAATTTAGAAGTTAAAGATTGGAATTTGATGTAGGAGTGGTGACAAATGTGGATGAATCTTATTTGGGATATGAGACATGGCTGCCAAATCCGCCAAAAGTGGAGAAACCTCGATCGGTATTCAATGCAGCATCACTTGCATATATTGGTGATTGTATATATGAGGTGTGTGTCTTATTTTATTTTCTTTTTTCTTTTTTCATTTTCTTATCTTTATTGCATTTGATCACATTAGCGTCAAAATTACGGTAGTCTGCATCAGTTCAATTGTATAAGAAGTGCTTTCATCATCTGTATATTAGAAAAGAAAAAAAGATGCACATCCGATGTTGAATAATTATAAGAACTTTAAAGGTATCGCAGATACGCTCTAGGTGTAAACCTTGTCATGTTTACTTGATACTCTCTCACTTGTATAATTATTTTTGAATTTTTGCCTTAATATCTAACTCCTAGTGTTTCTCAAACTATGCAGCTATATGCCCGCAGACACTTTTTGTTTCCTCCACTGAGTATTGAAGAATATAATGATCGTGTAATGGCAGTAGTACGTTGTGAGGCACAAGTATGATTTTTTTTTCTTTTGTGTTTATCTTTGAGTTGAGTAATCTCGTGGCTTTGTGGATTATGTTTCCTTTTTTCTTTTCTTTTCCTCCATTGTATTTTCATTTCTGTAGCTGATATTCATCTCTAAGATTTTTCCGCCCCTGGACTGTGGAGTTGCAATTTTACTATCAAATAAAGTTAGTTTGTGCATAACTTTGTTGCAGATCTTGAATCTGGGCATGCTTGGCATGCTGCATTGAATTGTACTAACTTGTAGCGTATTCTTGTAACTTGTTGCCACCTCCTCCAAATCTTTCTCTCTTCATTGTTTTTGGCACATCTAGTTTATTAACAACTATAGTCCCTACTTTATTTTTTGCAATCCTTTTGTGTTTTCATCCGTTGAATTTAAGATGCATTGCTCCAAACTCTTACCGTTTTCCACAAAATTTCCAGGTCCTAAATTGCTTTGATTTCTATTATCTGTATGAGCAGGCGACTTTCACTATCCAAAATCTATATATTTAATTTTTTGATGATTTTGTGATTTGTATTAGAAGGCTTTATTCTGGAATATAGATAATAAAATTTTTCTTACATTATTTGGTTTTTTTCACAACTACTTTATTGAGGGCTAGTTTTCAGAAATCGAATAAAAGACGAGGTGATGATGAAAGCAAACTTGTTATGTTTTCTGGTTATCTGTGCCTGGTGAAGATTTTATTTTATTTTATTTATATATTTTTGCATGTTCAGGATGCATTGCTCCAGAAGCTTCTTGATGATGATTACTTATCTGCACAAGAAAGGTTAGTAAAAACATTTAATGCTCTTCATAGGCTTTTTCTACTATTTTGCTTTATTTGGGCTTCATCTTTCACAGAATTAAGATATGTAACTCTTTGATGATGCCTTTCTCCTCCCTCCGGAGGCATATAATTTTTTATTAGAAAATTTTCTCTAGTATGAAGTTCGAAGTTCTAGAAATTTTTTAAGCTCATTTTCATTTCAATGATAAAATTCCCAAAGCATTTCATGACAAATGTAGAGGACCATTTGGGAAAAGTTTCGATCTTGTCAGTGCATAAGTTTCACATATATTAGAGATATCAGCTCGAAACTTTATACTTCTGTTCAACTTTGTCTAAATTTGTCCTTACATTCTGCTGATAATGAATCTCTTCTATGATCAGAAATATATTCTAGAATTCTTATTAAACTTTTACTGAAATCAGACTAGTATTCATTTCCCCAACATATGTTGCCATTTGACTTGTGGAATTTAATAATTTTACTGCAGGGATGTACTTCGCTGGGGAAAGAACATTGGCTCAGCTAAAACACGGACAAGGAAACGTGCTGGCACAGCAGTTTACAATAGAGCATCTTCACTAGAAACACTAGTCAGTGCCCTTGTACCTTGTTTCTTTCATGAAATAATAATTGTTATATTTAAGGTGCAATTTATTTAAGTCAGGGTCCCTTCATATGCTTTGAAGTACTCAAATGATGGGGAAAACCTTGCCCTTTTCAGCATTCATGCACTTCTTTAATAGTTTCAAGGAGGCAGAAATGATCATGTTAGTACAAGATAACCACTGTGTGTTGAGAACATGCAATGAATTCACCATGCTTGAGAATATAGGAATCCATGTAACCATGCAATTATCTTTCTCTTTACATTTTCCTGCAGGGCATATTCATACTTGTCACAGATGTCTGCATGCCTGATTAATTTGTCATCCAATTTGTGTGTCATGTTAAGAAGTCATGTTGTTTTCCATGGTTCAGGAACTTTTTATCGGCTTACATTTTAAAATGTTGACCATAAATTATTATTATATTTTTTTTATTAGATCGGTTACCTCTACCTGACAAATACAAATCGTTTGGATAAAGTCATGCGACAGCTGGGATTCTCAACTTGTTCTTCTACACAGCAGATTTTAGAAGAAGTAAATAGCAAGCCAATAGCCATCTAGGGTGCAATTTTTTTTGGGTAGATTTTTTAAGGCATATGCAACTGTTAGAATGCTTGCTAGAAAGGTAATACATAGGCAAAATAGTGTCATCATCTGAGCTTGGAAAATCTTCTGAGAATTGTGTGTCAGAGGTGGAAGGACAACTGGGAAGCTTAAGCCATGTTTGCTCACCGCTGTATGTAACAGTCATTTTTATGGAACAAAAAGTTTGAGGTTGTTTATGCTTCTGGGTCAAGCACTTAGTACTTACAAGTCAATACGACATTACAACCATGTCATTTCTGGTGAAGCTTCTGTTAACAAATAAATTATATTATATCATGTGAAACATGTTGTATACTGATCTCGTTCACAATTTGCTAATGGAATATAGTGTTGCGCCAATCATGCGATATTAACATGTTACCAACACATTGATATGTCCATTACCAGGGGATCTCTATTAGCGACAGCAGATATTTACTTGAAGCTGTTAACAGATGTTCAATACAGAAAGATGCAAGGCAGTGACCTACAGTATGTTATACTGCCATATCAACCTTTCATTATCATGCTAGGGTTATGAGTTACACTACATCTATGATTTTTCTACGTTGACTATTTGACATATCTCTCTACAATAAAGATGTACTCATGGGATTGGCAAAGAAATGTTCACGGTATCCCATATCCGAATTTCTAAAACCGCTTCCGAGGAGGGTTGTTAGCATGGCAGGTGGGTCATTGCATGTAGTTTGATGCATCTTCCTCACAATAAGATGTTTATCCAAAACCATCACCTCCAGCAATTTCTTACAGCTCTACACAAAATACAAAGGATACGAATAAATAGTAAGCTTGAGATACTAACAAGTTAAGCACATTAGGTGAAGAAAAAGTTGCAGGTGGTGAAATGACACAGCGACGGAAGCATCAAAACTTACTTTCTACCTCAAATTCTACAAACAAGAAATACAATAGCATACCTGGGGGTTTAATACATCTATCTGGTCGGTAATCTGATCCTGAAGAAATAATTTACAAAACAAAAAAGAGAGAAATATTTCAAATCTCCCAATGAAACAGTCACTAACTTCTGAAAAGTGATAAACCTTATGCAAGTTACTATTGAAATCATAAAGTATACATGCATTAATCTGTGAAAAATTTCTGCTACTTGTTAATAGGTGATAAAGAGGACCATAAGGCAAGTTCAAAAACCAGGAATGAGAATTAATAAATTAAAGAAAAGCATTTACCTCTGAGATTCCAGGATTTTGCATAACCAGACCAAGAACAAGACGTATAAGTCCATTGTATACAATACTGTTGACAGTTCCATCTCTGTTCACCCATGGAAATATTGGTGAACATAATCGAGTAGGACACAATTTGAAGGTTTCACCCTCATTATTCCCTCCGGCCTCGTCATTACCTTGAACATCGACTTCATGCACATTACTAGCTTGAGTTTCGTTCAAGGTTTCAGTGGCATTTTCAGGAAGATTAAGAATAGTAACTTTGTGCACATCACTGACATCTATCTTTATTTCCTCCCCTAAATTTGGACCAGCAAAATCTTGACTTTCTGGCCCAACTACAGGGCTATTAGAGGTTCTATCTTGATGGAAACCAGCCATGGAGGTCAAGAAATACTTGGAACAATAACAAGCATCAATAACACTAACAGATTCATAACCATTGACCTGCACAGAAAGCATTACTACATGAGAAGCAAACAATACACTCTGCCCAGCCCTGCCCTTTCCAACAAGATCCAGTATTAACCGGTATATTGGTTATATAAAAAATTATCAATGTTGGATGAACTAGTTGTCTGAAAAGGCATCATCAATAAAACTAACCTGTAGTGCTCGACCGAAAGCTTGAAGCACATCAATGATAGATTCAGTTATCTTTTCCCCTGGAAAGGAACAACCAGGCATAATTAATATACTGGAAATTGCATAAGAATCACCTTTCCTGAATCTCAGAGCACACGATACATTAGTAGATGTACAAATATGTGCATGTAAAAGGGATATAGTGCACATACCTGGCATATCCAAAACATGGGATATTTCATTGATGCTCAATCCTCGGTCACCAGCCTTCTGAATGGCAGCATGAACAGCCTCAAAGACCTGAGGACTGAAGCTACTAACTTGTTTTGGTTCAGGTTTCAAAACAAATTTAGCGTAGGATGCCATTGCATCCCAAGGTGACTCACCAGAACTTCCTACTGTGGGGACGACGCTGTCAAAGTTGATGATTTCATTCATACATTCAGGCTGACAAAAAGTACCGCTATTCCCACAAACTTCACCAGTGCATGTTTCCCTATCTCTGAATAGCTCTACAGTATCAGCCGCTGAACTTGTTTCTCGACGCACAGATACAATGATTCCTGGGAAACCCTTTTTGCGGCGAGAAACAAGTTCACCTTCGGTTAAGGATTTAAATTTCTTGGTGATTCTACATGATTCATTGTCTTCATTTCCACGTTTCAAACATTCTGAGTCTTCAGCTTCTCCAACACCTTTATCAGGCAAGCATGGAGCAATAGACAGTTCACCGAAGAAACTAGAGAAAACAAATGGAAAAATTCCCCACAACGTAAATCTGCATTAAGATTAATCCCCTCTTCCCTAAGATCTTTTTCCCTTTCATAAAGCCAACTAGAAAATTCTGAAGCTTCCTTTCCAGCATTAGCCGGAAAAGGAGATTTGGAAAGGCTGAGCAAGAACTGTTGAGAAAGTGAAAAAGGTTTGCCATTACCCCCGATCTGCCATACGGTTAAGAAAGTTTTGTTTTAAGTTATATATATAAGAAAAGAATACATAAAGGCAGCTAAAGAATTAGCCAAATCAAGATAACAAGCAAAGAATATTTAGTTCAGAATGAAATGAGAGAATCAAATGGGGGAAAGAGAAATGCAGGACAGCTTTGATTATCCATTTAACTTGTTTCCAGGACAAGGACTCATCCCAAGATTATTGTTAGTTAAAAACAAAATAAATAAATAAATAATGATTGTGGTTGAATTTATTGATTATTGTTGCTTTCTAGTATGGCTAAAAACATGGGACTGACTTAAACCAGTACTACATTTGAACATAAAAGTACTGCATAAACATCAATAAAACTCAATTACCATGAATTTCTTATCCCTGAGGTAGCTAAAGGCTGCAAAAAGATCATGCTCTGAATAGCGCTGTAAAGTCCCTTCTAGCAAATTTGGAAGTTCTGATGTTGAGATGCTCAAAAATACAAGCTTCAACAATTCTATGGCATTAGAAACAGCCAAAGAATCAAGCACTTGTCTATTAACACATCTTCTTTCATTCAAAAGCCTGAAAAACTTCCGATGAACGAGTGGGCTTCTTCGAGGCACATCTTCATGGTGTCCCACATCAATATTTTGACCATCGCTAGGAGAAACAGATCCAGATTCCTTCAGGTTCTCCTGGAAAATATCCACTTTTTTAGCAACAGCTTTGGGAATTCCATGTCAGAGGATACATTATGAGCTATAAAATGTTGCAAAATAACCTTGGAAAAAATTATGGGGAAAGCGAAAACAAATTTTTTTTTTCATGTACTACAACAATAAAATACAAGCCTATCCACATCCATTGTGTGCAAATCATTGATATAAAAATAAAAAATAAAATAAAAGTGATGGAAGAAAAACATCCTTCTGGAGCATGCACTTGAGCATATATAAAATACAGAGTTAATTACAAAGTATCTTACATTTGACAACTCTTCAGATGCTAGCCCAACTCTTTTAGATGCCTCCAATTTAGCCATTTTCTTAGACAGAAGGACTTCGCCAAGTGCTCTCTCAATATTTTTGTCTTCAAAATCATCCCATTGCTCTACCTCAAGACCTGCACTTTCTATATCTTCAGCATCATTGGAGATACTAGGATTATGACTTTCCCTGGATAGACAAAGCACATGCTCTCTGCTACCATTCTTACTCAATGACATTTCCTGGGCCTTCTCTAGGTGCGTCCCAAACCTTTTGCTAAGCATATTACAGAGATTCATGAGAGCTCTATTAAAAATTTCATTACTTCTAAGTAAAGACATTCTTCTTTTACAAGCTTTAGGAGATGCTGGAAGACCAGAAAGAGAAGCCCAATCTACAGAGTGGAATTTTGCCCCACGAGCTGCACGATATCTAACATATTCAATCACCAATTTCCTGAGAATACAAGCACAAAATGAAGTTAGAAATCCTATGAGTCCTAAGTCAGATAGTTTTTCCTATCATTATATACTACACCATGTTCTTGCAACTTGTCAACAGTGGACAAGAAGTCATAATTTCAGACAAACATCTTGCAGTTAATCTTCAAAATGGACTAAACCTTGATGGTCTGAGGATCCAAATGTCTTTTTATGTGATTTAGTATAAAATCTTTCTTTAAGAGGATTTATTATCGAAAATGATATTTTTTTTTTTTTGGCCTTTACCTATCCTCTTTATCAGTCCATGAGAACCTTTTCTGATGTGTTGATTCATTTGGTCCTGGCCCTTCTGCAGTTTCAAGATGATCATCCTCCTGGTATTCCGGAACAGGGGAGTCGTGTTCTTTCACAAATTTGTTTTGAGTATCAGGTAATGTAGCATCAGTCTGCCTAAATGGATCTCCAGTTACAGCATCAACTCTTGTACGTTTTACAGGTAGTTCTGCTAAAGATTTCTTTCTTTTCCGTGATGAACCCCTGTTCTTCCCTTGTTGACACTCCTTCCCACCAGCAGAAGCACCATGAAACTTGTTAAGATGTTGGTGCTTCTTATTACACATATGAAGCACCTGCAAGTGGCATTTCACAGAGTCAAACATGAAGCAATTCAACCAAAAAGAAGAAAAAATTTGCTGCAAAATGAGATATAAATATTCAGACCTCTTAAGAAACTAAAACCAGAATTAGAACACAAACATAGTTGAAACCACAGAGCCAAACCTATACGTAGTTAAGCAAACTGAAATACAAATCTAACCTGCTCCACAGTCAGATTAAGATCCTTTGCAATCTTCTCATGTTCTCTCTCTGAAATATCTAGCTGCATATTTTCATCCGCCATGCTTTTCAAGAACTCAGCACTCTGATCATCTGTCATATCACGAACTGAGGCCCATGAACGGGAACCAAAAACCTGTAAGAACTATTCTCTCTAAGGCAACCTCTTGACTTGATGCTACTATTAAACACGGAATGCTAAGACTAAAGATTAAATTGACAAATAAGTTTATTCCACATCCTAACCGTGGATGTTAAGTCATAAATGATGAATGCGCATTAACTTAGCATCAATAAAATTCCTACTCATTCTGTTTACTCAAAATTACAAAATATATGGCCAAGTCATACCTCATGAACAGAGGATCCAGGAAATGCATGGAAGGTTGCCCTCCGATCGGCAACAGCATAACAACGCTCTAAAATTTGCCAATATTTAGCAACAGCCTCTCTATTTGACAATAAAAAATCATGTCTGATTCGTTGAAGTTTGAGAGATGTAAAATTGGGTTCCTCTATATAAGGTCTAAGCTCCATCGCATATTCCAAATTGGCATGTGAGATCTTGATTTCATCATCCGAATGACCATTAGATACCAGTCGAATCAACTAAGTCATAATATCAGCTGTTAGACATGACAATATTTATTGACAGCACAAGAGCACAAAATATATGTTCACTTCATGATTCAAAACTGAAAAAGAGCAACTTCAATATGTAATACGGAAAGAAACATCAATAATTGGAAATATTTTATCTTTCATTTTCAATAAGTTTGTTAACTTACATTTTGACCCCAACGAAAACTTACAGGTGAGGAAACAACAATAGTACTTTAGCTCTAACAAAGTTTAAAAGGAAAAAAGCATTTAAAATGACAATTACACTAGCATAATGAATTTAAATCAAATTTTGACCTAGTACCTTCAGCCGGCGTAGAATGTCAATGATCAATGATAGTCGCTCGACTGCATTAGTATCCATGAGACATCTATACTCTTGGATTGGAAGATCAGAAAGACACAAACCCTTCTTACACTTCTCAGTCATATCATCTAATTTTTTAGTAGATCCTGCAACTTGTAAGAAGAGTTTTAGTGGAATGTTCATAATGGCCTCCTTTAGTGAAAAATTACAAGAAGTGTTGGGATCTTTTGACTTGGGCAAATGCTCTCCAGTTGATAAAAAATCATCCCAATCAGGAGAACTACTCAAATAACCCCATAGAAAGCTATGCAACAGCTTTGCACGAACCATTTTCCCAGGCTCAAACCCATTGGCTCGCAAAACTTCTAATCTAATGGTTTTGCCATCAGAATCTATTTGGCTTTGAGTCCTCTGGACACCTTCCAGTACGGGAACTTCCTTGTTCTTGTTCTTCTTACTGTTTGATGAGCTTCGACTTTGCATTTCAAAAGACCTCAGTCTCTCATGAATTTCACCAAGTATATTTGCTGTCAAATTTTGAATAGATGGGTGCAAAACCACCTGAGCAATGCGATTACTGCCAAAATTTGTGGCAGCAGGAACATTAATTTCTAACAATTTGCAGTGCCCTTGGAGCTTGAGCCTTTCCAATATTCGTCTAACACTCTTCCTATCAATTGCTGTGCACTTGCCTTCACGATTTGTTAGCCACCTTTGCAGCTCGGACCTCAAAATGAATTTGTCAACCTGAAAGAACAATGGAAAAAATAAGTATTGAAAACATGGATCAACAGACAGATTAAATAAAAGTTACTTTCCTGAAGGGTTTATCAAAGAAAGGATCATGTAAAAAACCTGTAAGCGTTCAAGTATCCATTGCTCCCTTCGCAAAGCATTTGGTGTCAAAGACGATGATGACTTCTTAAATGACTTTGAGAAAGCAGGAAATCTTGTTTTTGATGAAGAAATATTTGTTTCCATTGTCTTACTCACTAGATCAGGTTCTTCTGGAGAAACCATACCAATTGGCTCATGAGGCAACTCTTGGTCAACAGAATGCGGAATCATATGATTAGTTTTATCATTCCCTAAGGAGCCAGAGGAAGAGTAAGTACTAATTTCCGCATCATTCTCTTCTTCAGGATTATTAATATCAGCTTCATTATCTGAAGGGTTATTAACAATCTTTGATTTACTGTCGAATGCACTCGATGATTTAGAACAAAAATTTGGAGATGTCCAAACTCGATGTGCCATAGTTTTCCTATAGTTTTCTTTCTGTCGAGACATTCCAAATCTAGAGGCCATGGTAGGAAACCGAGAATTGTTCTTCTTCTGATCAATTCCAAGCCTGTCAAACACCTGCTCAAGCAAATATGGATATGCAAGAAATATAAAAAGTTGGAAAGTAATATATGTACAAAACACATATTCGCGAGCATGTGTCACGCAAAGTGCAAGAAATTTTGCCTAAATCGAAATTTTTCTTACCTTTTAAAGAAACAAAAAGATGTTTATTCATTCTGAAAAATGAAAAACAACACTGGACTGAGGGTCTACTGCAATAAACAGAACCCATCTATCTAGCAGAGACTAATAAAATTTTGCAATGACAAAAATGAAACTAGCAAAAAGAACAACAAAAAGGGTAAGTTCACTGTAGCCTGAACAGCCCTAAAAACAGAAGAGTCGACCCACAACACTTAGGCGACAGAGATGATAAAGAAAAAAGAAGTATGCTCAAAATCTTTTGAAACAGAAGCCCCCATATGGGCTAACCAAATGACAATTTCACTACTAATTAAAATAAGTTTAATCTTGTTTTTCTAGAAGACATCTATAGTAGAAGGAATACAAGATTAAGCAAGGACAGCATAGTTAAACACACCTTAACTTCCAATATGCCTGATCTTTCAGCATCAACCATATCATAGATTTGATGCTCAATAGGTAGCTCTACAAGTTGTTCAGTTTTCGGAAACCTCCTTCCGAATTTCAGTTCTTTGTCAAAATTATCTCCACATCCAATTGAGTTTGGCTCAAAACTTTCTGGAGAAAACTTTTTCAACAAACCAATGCAATTTTCAATCTGCCAAATATGAAAACAAATCAAGCAACGGGTTAAACACAGAGAATTGTTGCCTCAAGCTGAGCAGAACTTTTTTCATCTAGAACAAAATGCATCTATAAGGAAAGGAAAGATCAGAACATTAAGTCAATCAGAAACATCACTATCAAGAAGATTTTGTACTCACTTTCCCTTTCACTTTTGCTTCAAACTCGGCAACAATACCAGCATCTTTCAGCCGCTGACAAATCTGGCAATAGGTTGTCCATAAGCATAATGTAAGACTCTCTAAACCCTCAAACCGACAGAAGAGTAATAAAAATGCCTCTTTTCTAGATATAACTTTCCTTCAAAGGAAATCAAATTCACAGAACAAAGAAAAGGAGCCTCACATTTCTCCAAGCCTTGTGTCTTGAAGATGATCCCAGATAACCTAGTTCCCTTTTAATATCTGACACAACAAGAACCTTCAAGAAAAGAAAAATGAGCACAAATTGCACCAAGCACAATAGAGAATTGGTGACCCAGAACCTTGAAACTAACAAATCACCTTCCTCTTTGCTCCTTCAAGCTTGTCACAAATAGCTTTCATTGTTGGTATATAATCCTTCATGCGGATGTCCTCCTTGACAGTTTCTTCAGGCAAACTATATCCAACAACATCATTTTCATTTTTATTCTCAAAGTTCCCCGAAACAAGTCTTTCTTTGCTAATCTCAAATTTTTGCTGAGAACCCAAATGCTTTGCATATCGATGCAAGTGTATTAAATTGGTGTTCACATGTGAACTGTTGTTTGACTGCCCTTCACAGCTAGGTGCATTTGTCCTCTCACATGCTGTTTGCCTCACAATCAACCCTTTGCCTTCAAGTTTCCTCAGCACATAGTACAAATAGTTGCTTTCCATTCCCAATTCCTTTCCAAGTTGACTTTGTGTTATTCCCTTTGATCTGCAAAAATCCAAAATGTTATTAGCCATCATAATCTGCAGTTGATATCTTTCTAATGGATTTACCTTCATCAACCTAATTATTGACCTTCTCATGAGCAACCAACCAAAATAAAAAATGAATTTTGGAAGAACTCGAAACCTTCAATATCAGGATTAAAATGCCTTCAAGAAGTTTCATAATAAGCCAATTAAGAAAATTTTCCAAAATAAAATATAAACAGTAAATCTTCCAACCCTAGAATCCTTCTCAAATTATCCAAACTAACATTCTCAATTAAGTGAAGAAGAGAAGTTAGCTCACAAGCCTCCTAATCTAAGATGCCCAAATAAAAATAATTCTAAAACCCCATTACAATTAACTATTTAACCAATATTATTCAATTAAAAAAAATCATAATCCGCTATACCCCATCAAAACCCTGCAATTCAACAAATCAATAGAGTTGGCATAACGGATATCCCACAATCATCTGTGTTGAGTTTGATATCACAATGTCAAATCTAAAACTTTACAAAATCCTTGTACAAACTGATATGATATATGACGTGACATAATGTACAAGTAAACCCTAAAAACAAATTAAATAAGCTACTATATATGTATACACAATGCATGCAATGCAACAATGATTTATATTTTATATTATTACTTATTAAAGACTCAAAAAAGCTAACTTGGCAACAGCAAGTCGTTCGAGAGCGCAACGTTGAGGTGCCGGAAGGCTAGACGAGGTGGCGTCGTACAATCCTACAGAGCAGTCTCTAAGCTGAGAACTTGCCACGATCTTCAACCCCGCCTTCTCGGCGGCCTCAAAGCTTTGAACCGAAGCATCATTCGCTTTAACCGGACCCTTCCGCGTGCAAAACTGGAGAGAAGGGATTTTCAAGAGATTCGAATAAAGCGAAGACTTGAGAGAGTTGTTGTTATCGCCGTTAACGTTCAGTTTAGTCCACAGAGACGCCAGAGAAAGGCCGCTTTCGCCATGCGAACAAATCAGTTCGAGCGAAGAGGAGATGATGGAGTCCATTGGATGAAGAAAGCTTGTGTCCGCAGGACGTTCATGGCAGAAACCTGAAGAAGAAGTTAGGAGAGGAGAGTTTTTCATCGCTTACGTGCTTGTAGTATTGAAGCTTATTCGGACTTCTACAACAGCCGTTGGATTCATTCCATCGTTTAGAATCCAACGGTTGACAGAATTAATAGAATACTTTCAGAAGATTTTGATGAAATACTCATGGATTTCCAACAAATTTCATGAAAGATGTAGGGGATTTATGCAAAATAAATCAAAATTTTTAGGGTTTTTTAAAATTTAACAAGTATCTTAAATTTTTTTAATTGTCTAATTAGAGAATTATATACTTACTTGCCACGATCTTACCAAGTTATTTTATCGTTTTGGTGCATCCAATTAAATACTAACAGATCATTGTGAATAATTGAGACCAAAATTAAAATCTTAGGGAGAAACCCAGTAACTTGTGAAATGATCCAAAAGGCGCCTTTGTCCTCCATCACCTCCCTCTCCTCTTCATGACCACCATGATCCTCACCATGGTAATGATCATCACCATGATCCTCATCATTATCATAATCACGATTTGTAGCAGATCCACTCGAGAAATCAATGCCACAATATGTTCTACCACCCTAATCATCAATCGAAATACATAAAATTAGTGTTAGAACTAACACTTAATTAGACTAGACAAGTAATTAACAGTAATTTCTTATTTGATTGAATTCTTACCCATTCAACTTGCCATCCGGAACCCATTATATAATTTTGACGCTTGAATCCTTCAATATAAAATAGCACCATTTTTTCACCAAAGGAGCCATACTGAAAGTACTCATATTGAAAATGCCATAATGAAGTATATTATCCAGATCATATGTGAACTTCAATGGTTCACCATGGCCAAGGTCCATCCGAAACCCAAATTACATTATCACTGTCGCACTTCAAGAACACACACAAAAAAGTGTTATAAAGAAGAGAAAGTTTCAATGTACAGTATAAGAAGAAACATTAATTGTACATTATATGTGCATAATGGCTGAAGTGAACAAGACACAAGGAAGAACGAATTGCTAATAGTAAAAACTTCTCCTCATGATCGGTCCGGTGCTCATTTTCATTGATCGTCATCTCCATATTCATGACCACCTTCAGGGAATGGTATTTAGATGTACAGATATTGGCTTCGAAGTGTTACAGTTGATGCATCTTAACTAGAAGAATGAATGGAAATATATTAAAAAATGATGTAAAACACGAAAGAGAAATAATAATACTGCAAAAGAATATATATATATATATATATAAGATTTAAATTGCATGTAAGAGTTGTATTGAAGGAGAGCTGAAATGATACTGATGGTCGGGATCATCATACCCATTTTGCATTTGCAAGTTGTCACAATTATGTAGCTTTGCCCTAAGTTTGACAAAGAATAATTTACCCATTTGCTTTGTTTTACCAGTCTCTTAGAGATTAATTAATTTGAATGTGGCACATGCATAAACCTATTGATAATGAATTCACTCATGAAATTAATATGCATATCATGAATTATATCAATTTTATGTGTATAATAATTGTATGAATAATCAAGTTCACATAAAAATTATGCCTACATATATAATTTGCACTCCATTTTTTAAATCATTCCATCCCCAACATGTCAATGCCGCGTAAAAATATACAATATATATTTGTGAAGTATAGTATTGTACTTCGAATATTATCTAAAAAATTTCATAATAATATTTTGGTTCAGACTAATATTCTATGACAAACCAAATTCTTAACTACTAGAGACGCTGAGTTTTTATATTTTAATGAATCTCTGAGAGACTGAAGTACTTAAATTTGTATTTGAATGACACAAATAAAATAAGACAATTAATCTAGCACTGCATGCAAGGCAATTGGTGCCACTGAAAAAGATATATAACTGAAATTTTTGCAATGATCTTTCAAGACCCGTCTTGCAATATCAAATGCTCCGGATTTTTGGTAATTAAATCAAATTAATGAAGATTGCGTCTAGCTTTCCGGAAAATGTATACATCACTCTTCCATTACACAACTCGGGTCCAGGTGTTGAAAGGGGGGCAGGTCTGGGGCCAGTGTTACAACGAAGGTCAGTAACCTGGTTTTTGATCTTACAAATTTGTGTTCTCGTTAGGAAGTTGATGAATAAGGTCATTAAACCTGCAGTACTGAATGATGCATTGTTGGAGTACTCTAGAGATAAATTTGTCAAGCTCTATTACCATTATTTCAATGTTCTCAGCTGCGCAAGATTTGATTTCATACATGATACATGCTCTTATCCATGTTTAAAATAGCTAATTTACCGTTAATTAAATTAAACAAACCGAAGCAGAAGCTAATTTTGTATATTTCTAGCTGTTTCAAGAAAACAAGATAATGCAACAAGAGTAGATCCCTCTCTAATTAAATTAATTATCCTTAAGCCGAATAAAATAAAAAGAGACTTGCATAATGAGCCAACATGTGCCTTTATCCGCCTCATCCTCCTCATAACCATCATTATCACCATCATCATCACTACTATCATCACCATCATCATCATCATCCTCAACATAATTCGGATTCTTAGCACATTCATCCGAGAGATCAATTCCACGATATGTTATACCATCCTTAAAATCAGTTCATGAATTCACACAAATATATAAGAGAGCATCTTAATTTGAGAATATATAAAAGAAAATATACAAGTATAAATATTCCTCACCGATTCAACTTGCCATCCTCCACCAAGTAAGTAATTTTCTGGGATGGCTCCTTTAATGAAAAACACCATCATGCGAGCTACACTGAAATCAAAATCTCCCACAAGAGGATTATCCAAGCCTAGATACCTAAGTGGTTCACCGTGGCCAAGTCTCATGAGAACCCACATTACATTACCACAGTTGCACTGCAACAACAAAAACAAAAACAAAAATAGGAAAATGGCTAGAATTCAAAGTTTGTAGACTAATAAATGCATTTTAATTAGAAGAAAAAATTTTACCTTATGGCTGAAGTGAACATCAGACTTCTCTTCGCGGCATGTCACCAGTAACTCGTCTTCTTCATCAGTCTGATCATAATCATTTTCATTATCATCTTCAGGAAATGGTACCCAATTGGCATGTTTAACAGCAATCGGCATCGAAAAGTCACATTTGATGCATCTTATCTAGGAAAGAAATGGATTACATTAAGAA
The DNA here is from genome assembly GCA_013180625.2 of Boswellia sacra. Lineage (NCBI taxonomy): Eukaryota > Viridiplantae > Streptophyta > Magnoliopsida > Sapindales > Burseraceae > Boswellia > Boswellia sacra. The sequence goes on from SNVD02013895.1 coordinate 302,485, forward strand.
ATGATATTGAAAAGAGAGCAAAAATTAGATTGAATTGAAGAGTTTTTTAAGCATTAACAACATTGAAACGGTATTCATGTTTGGGATCATCATATCCATTTTCCATTTGCAAATTGTCACAAAAATGCATCCGTGCCTTAAGTTTGAGCAAGAAAAAGTAACCCATTTAGTTTTTTTTTCTTTTTATTGTTTTATATCAATCTCTTAGAAATTAAATTAATTTAAATGCATCTAAATCAATGATAATGAATGTATCCATGAAACCAATATGTTTATATCAATATGTCATATGAATTTTATGAACATGAACTGGATAAACAAGTGATTAATTATTCACAGAAAATTATGTCTACACTCAAATTGGCTGAGGAATGGAATTTGACCATCATCATCTGAATCTCACAGTTGTATTATGACTAGACAAAAATATGAAGTCTTATTTCATTACATTAATCCCCAAATGATATCCTCTTATACATAATTTTTTTATATAATTTGCATGTTATAATATCATATTAGAGATACTTTGTCCATGATAAAATTCTAATATTATTATTCATAAATTTTTAAATAGTATAAATTTTTTTCCTTTATTGTTTTAAAAGTTCATAAGCACCACTACGATCATTGATTCTTAGTTTAATTGATGTTAATCTTAAATTTATAACTATAAAGGTTTAAGTTTGGATACTTTCAAAGAACAAGGAAATAGAAGGAAGAAAATCCATTCTCTGAATTTTGTTTAGAATTAATTAATGACAAATATCTTCCAGAGCTCTCAGTAACTTATGCTTAAATTACACTTTGTATTTATTCGATACAATAAAGAATTAATCTAGCATTTCAAGCAAGCCAGTTAATGGCATTGAGAAGGATAATTACTCAAAACTACAATGATCTTTCAAGACCTGCCTAGCAAGATCAAATGCTCCAGATTTTTTGTAAATCAAATGCAAATTGTGTGCAGCCTCACGTCGAAGATCACAGAAACCCGGTTTCTGATCCTCCATATGGTTTGTTCTCTCGTATGTCTGTCTAGGAATAAGACAATCCTTCTGAAAGGTTGCAAGCACCTTTTCATAATATGTTGCTGCAAGAGTTACAAGTCCAACATGATGAAATGCACGAGCAATGTTGTATAATGCCTCCTGCATAAATTTTAACAAGAGTAATATTATTGTCAATATTTTGCACGTTAAACCAGCCTAGATCATATTTGTTGTTGCGTTGAAACCAATGTCTATGCCAGTTCAATAAGGTGGTCATATCCACAGATTAACATAAAGTAAAATAAACTGAATCCTGACATCAAAATATCAAACCTGGCTATTTCCAGTGAGCCGCAAATTGTTGTAGAGGAATGCTAAGCCCTGTGCAACACACTGATGTTTGTTTTGAAGTCTGAATCCAAGGGCTAAGTTAATCAAGGCAGTTCCTGCAGGAGAGAAACAAAAAGAAAACCAAAAGATTTAAAAGGATTACATATTTTTCACTGTCAAGTATGTTAATTAGAAGTAGACATTACCTGCACAAAGATTAATCAAGGGATTCTCAGGCAACAGCTTATATGCTTCAAGGTATTCTCTTGCAGCATCTTGATGATAACTGTTGATGGTAAAGCGATGTCCAGATATAATTGTGGGCGCTACACAATCTCTGTATTTGGCTCGCATATGTCTTAGAAACTTACCATGCTTTGAAAAACTTTTGTTCAATCTATAAAATCACAAGAAAATATCTCATCAATTCATAAGTAGTTCCTACTTCTAGTAATGCAAATTGCACCAAGTGAAGAGAAAATAATTTATACTTGATGTAATGTTAAGTTAAGTTTCCAGTAATTGTTAGAAGATCAAACGGCTCAGGCCTAGATACCAGCAACAGATTTTTTCAGTTGCCGTACATAGAATTCTGAAATAATAAAAGAAAATACCTTGATATTAATTTGTAAAAGCAATTCCAGGAAGAAAGGCGGTGTGGGTACAGCATAACCATAAATCTTACGGAGTCATATGAAAGCTCAGGATTTGTGGTGTTACATGAAACTTCTGCAGAATTACAAAGAAAAACAAAAGTGCATCATTCAGTAAAAGCTAAAAAGAAAATAAAACAGGAAAAATGGTTTTCAAATGAAAAAGTCATCTTCATCAATCAACAGGAGAAAAGCTGAAGCAAGAAGAGAATTTTACGAGCTCCGATAGACTCCAGCTCCTCCTTCACATTTGGAACTTTGTTGTAACCCAATTTTCGAGTTAGGTTGATAATCTCTAATGTCTCCCAGTACTTGTGCAATGCTACCAATTTCTTGCACAACTATTAACAACAGAAAAAAAACAAATTAGAACCAACTTGAAAGTTACACAGAAGGAGCACTTGTAGAGTAGAAGTGCAACAAATTTGAATTCTTCAACAATGAAAATATCATGCCAACATTAAAAACACAAAACAGTTGAAATCAGAAGTTGAAAAGCTTAAGCAAGATGATACACAAATAAATATATAAATGAAAATGAGTAACAGAAAGAAAAGGCACAAACATCTATAATAAGATGAAAATACTCTTCATCTCTGACTACTTCTTGCGGATGATGAATTGATTCGTGAACTACGGGCAAGAGTGCGTCAACAAACTCCTCAAACATCCCTTTTTCATTATAAATGTGGCAGAGTTTCATCTTCACATTTTTGTTTAGCCACCAAGCGTCAGGTTTATCAGAATTGTCTGGATGTAGAAGCCATAAAACAATATAAAAGGGATAATTTTGCACTGTAACACATGTAAAGTAATTCAATATAAAGAGAAAAAATATATCAAAACAAAGTTACCTAAATTTTCTGGTGGGATTAGTAAAGATATGGCTGCTTCATCTTTACCATCTTCATAGAGAACTGAAGCCAACGTTAAGCGAGCATCGATGTTGTCCTCATTCGCATGCAAAACTGAATTGACACTTTAGTGAGCAACAAGAGATGTATGTGCATGCAATTCTCATAATTTATTAATAAATATGAATCATTATGCAACATGAACTTTGAGAGGTCATAAAAAGAATGATAATCCTCTGCATGTTTTCTCATTTGAAACAAATTTATTAGAACTCAAGAGTTCACATTACCTTTATAGAAGAACTCTGTCGCTGTTTCTCTTTCTTTCAAGGACAGGTAACACTGAGCAATTTTCATATGTAAACTTCCATCCTAGACACCACAATAAAAAAACATATTATAAAAAAGGGGCAGTAAATTGGTTAGGCAATAAACATGTTTTATTTTGCCTCCTTCACTAAATCATCTACTTGGTATTATGAATATTATAGCAAGAACATAAATGTAATTTTGAGCTTGACAGAAAAGACTGTATCACAACTTTTAATGTCAAAGTGGGGAATATTAGAAATCCTTTGAATATTTCCTTACATTGTGAACTCCAGCATTCGCCTCCAACATATGATAAAACTTCAAAGCAAAATTAAGATGCTCCCGACTCTTAAGTAAGTCAGCAGCTTCGGTAATCAATTCAGCATGTTCAAATACACTCTCCTGTTGAATCGCAGCTAAGGCGATCTAGAAAATCACGTGAAAAGATTCAATTATAAGTACAACCAAGTCAAATACACAATATGAGTAAATGCATTCATCCATGCCTACAAGGTACAAAACCCCTGAAAATTTACAGAGCAGATTCCGAACTGAAATGCTTATATAAGGTAAATTAATACTTGGTTGAGACTTTAATGCCTAGCTGGCTGCACATCACAGATCAATAGAATCTTTTCAGACACATTTGGGTACAGGATGAAGGTAAATGAAATAGCAATCAAATGTCTAAAATTAAAATACTTTGAAAAGCCATTGTAGTTCAGAATGCAACTCAATGAAAGATATCTCGAATTTTCTTTTAGACAAATTGATGAAGGGCATATTCAAGAGAATTATAGAAATGGCAAGGAAGCGACAAACCTCTGCCTTCTCCATGTTCCCGAGGTGAATTTGGCATATCCCTGCTCTGATTTTCAAAGCCAGAGGCAGCTCTTCACTAGAAAAGTAGACCAAGTGGGCATGCTCAATATGCTTAAGAGCTTTGTCATATGCTTTAGTTTGCATGAAAACAGAAGCTAGCAAATCAATCACGCGGAAGTCAGCTTCAGATGGATGATTTTTAAAATAGTCCTCCAAAATGCCAATAGAACTTTCAATTTGACCACATTTCAGGTACAACTGAAATAAAACAGACAAAATTAAAATGCCTAAATTGAGCAAAGAAAAAAAAATCCTCAAATAAAGAATCAGGATGTCATGAAAGAAGATTTATGCATATGAATATAGAATCATTGCTGTCCTAGGGATATATTACATCTTGCCTAAATAACAAAACAAGTTCACAAATAAATAAATGCAGAGCTTCTAGTAGCTAAAATTCAAGGTAAAACCTTTGCTGCTGTATTGAGTGCTTCAACATTCTCAGGACAGAGCTGCACTATCTGTCTATAGGAATCAGCAGCTCTCTGATAATTTCCAAGCTCAACATAAAGTGATGCAAGGTGAAACTTCAGAGTAACATCATTAGGATCTGCTTTTACTGCTTGCAAAAGGCAACTCTTAAACTCAGCTGTGTTCCCTTTTTCGCTGCACTGATAAATTCATATATTAATCCACTCTATTCAGATAATCATAGCAAAAGCAAAAAGGTAAATTCAAAAAGACCAAAGTGAGCTTGGACAGTTTTATCCTGCAGGAGATTTCTATGTCATAGGACCATTATGCATGAAATGATAACATCATCATCAACCATGACTTTTCTTACATGGACCAGGTAAAGAGCGGTTTCCACAGACTGGAATATTTTGGGTTAAGAAGTGCAGCAAGCTTATATGAAGTCATGGTCTTCTCGGTATCACCAAGTTCATCATAGATAAGTCCAAGTGTGTGATATGATTCAGGCAATTCTGGTGCTAGCTTAATGACTTCCATCAAGACAGAGATGGCCTGCAACCAGAAACAAGAAGGGAATCAGAAAATGAATCATCAGCTACTCTCTACTATTAAAATTCCCCCTCATCATTGGTCTATAAAACTGACAAATGACTTAAGGTCCTGCATACATAACATATCAAACAAAACCAAATTTTATGCTTTAAGCCCACTACAGAAACGTTTATTTATACATCATGTATTGTATTACATTCAATCACAAAATTAAGTGCAGAAAATTCAGTCTTCAACCAACAAAACCTTACAATACCTTTTAATCCAAAAATAAATAAATAAAGCTTTACCTCTTGATAACGTGCATGTGCATAATGAAGAGTAGCATCACCAAGCATTCGTCTAATTTCAGGGTTAAGTTTACTCCTTGACCCCCCTGGCCTCCCTTTTCTCCTTCTCTGCATAATTTACAATACCCATCATAAGGTACATTCACACATACCCTTTAATATTATCATCTTGCATGTTTAGAAGTGCTTTTTAATCCGAGAAGCACTTTTACTGTCTTGAAAATAAATAAAAGTCTTATATGTATAATCCACCGTAAAATAAACAGAGAGAAGTAGGAATGTGATGTCTTGCCCTTCTTGATCTTCTTCTACGGACGCCGCCAACAAAGCTAAAAATCATGGCTTCCAGTGCATCATCATCATCATTGTCAATATTGTCATGTGACTCCTTAGTCTTCTTTGCTGCCCCTTGGCTGCAGTTGTTGTTGTTGTTGTTTTGGTTACATATACACATATAGTTATATTATGTACATAAAACTTGTTTAGCATTAATTCTTCATCTACGGAAAGTTTATAAGATATAATAAACAAAAAACCAACCTGGTGGATGCATCGGCTAGGGCTTTCCGTTTTCTTTCTGCCAAAGCTTCGTACGCACGAAACACCTCCTGCACATCCTCCTCCATTGTCACTTCACACACTCAAACGCTAAACCTCCTCAAACGACAACCGCACCACGTTAATATATATATATAATTATGAAAAGTAACCTAAATTAAATTAAAATAAATTTAAGATTAAAAAGAGAATCTTAATTCTTTAAAAATAAATATAGATGTCATCACTATACACAGAAGTTTAGTGTTAAAAAACAAAATTAAACGAGATATTTTAAGAATAGTCAATAGTTATTTTTTTCACACTAATACTAAACTTATAATACAAAGTCTAATATTAAATTTATAATACAAAGTCTATAATTTGATATGACAACCTTACAATTTTATCATTTAAGTTGTGATATTATTTTATAAGTTTTAAATTATATTTAGATTATAAGTATAACGTTATTTTTTTTTCCAACGAATGGGATGATGGTCTTGCTCTCAAGCGCTCTTATGAGGCAATGGTCTGACCGTTCGTTGGGGCACTTATGGACCAATAATTTATCAACAATTTCGCTTATAAGGGCCATCACGAGTCAACAATCCAATTTATAAGAGTCTTTATTCGCTGTTAGGTTGACGAATTGGCTAGTTAATAATAAAAATATTTTTTTTAAATGGCCCCTAGATTTTGGTTATTTTACATAATATTTATAAAAATAAAAAAAAAAACATGATTTCAGAATCTAAAAAATTATCAGTACCTTAGTTTAGGGTTTGATATTAGACGACATAAATAAGGTCATTATATCTAACTTTTTTTCTAAAACATTGGTATTTTTTAATTACTCCCTTTTTTTGGTTATTTTTTAGATTAAACCTTTAAATTTTAAGAAGTTTTTGACATCGAAAACTATTTTAACCACTAGATAAAACTAAACAAATGCCTGCTCATATATACACACTATCTTTCTTTCTTGCAGCAGAATCTCTAATGCGGTTTATTGTGCGTTAACACGATGAGCCAACATCCATCCATGTTCTTGACGTGAACAAACCTAACAACTTAGGTTAGTACTTCACTCAGTTAGCAAACTGGTAAATATCAATATGACCCATAACGTTTGTCTAATTGTTGCGGGAGACGACTTTGTTGCTTTTGATGACGAAGCACCTTTGTAGCCTAACGCCGTTAAAAACCGTTAGGACTTAGAGGATTGATTAGATGTGCTTGCGCAGGGTCCAAGCTGCAAACTCGCAAAGTTGACCCATATCGTTGCTTTTTGGGTCAAATCCATGTTGGCCCAAATTGTGAGCAAAGCCCATTCAACAATTGGGGTCACACTCCTGGACCATATGAAAGCCCAAATATTAGAAGCATTTTTCTAGGCAAACATTTGGTGGATTTTCCGTCGGATGTAGTTTCCCGGTAAAAAGTAGAGCATCATATTATTTTCGTTAATATATATTTATAATCTTTCATCCATAAGCATATAGAGATATGACTAATAAACAATTTCATACTCGAATTAATATTCTCATTTAAATAAATAGTACTTTTATTTACTTGTTATCCGACTTGAAACTAACAATTAGAGAGTGCTTAATCAACTCTTGCATGTTTGGAAAGTGTTTTGAGATGCTCTTATATAGAGAAAATGTTTTTTTTTCTTTTTAAAGTTCTATTTATAGTTTTATATAATCAAATTGGTTGTCTTACATTGTGCCCTAAAAGTACACGTTAAACTGAAAAAAAAATTGTGTGAATTCTATGAAAAATTGTATAATTTCTCTAAATTTTCTTGAAGACTATATAAAAATTATTAAATACACAAATTTCAAGTGAATATATACCATCTTGAAAGGTTTAAGCTGTGTTCTTAAGACACAAGTTAAGACTCTCCAATTACATACTCAATCAAATGCCTTGAATTATAGGTTTCATTCAATTAAAACACGATTCTATAACCTCTAACTGCAAGACAACAAATAGGATGGATGCAATTATTAACTAATGAAATCAAAATTGATGTCTTGCTTGGAGTCTCTGATAACTACGATCAGGGTGTAATTGCTTGCAATTCCAAGCCACAAAATAATTGTAACAAAAACGAGTGATTCATAGAACCTTGTAGATAAGGCAAATTGTTTGGATAAAATTATGCAAAAAAGATAAAATATGATGGTACTTCAATTATGTAGGTCCAAGCAGATCAAGAGTTTTGGATACGGCTCCCATCAAGGACCTTTGTTTAATATGTGGCAATCCAATCCCAAAATCAAGATAAAAAGCAACCCTTTTCTCTTCCCATTTAATCGCACTTTGCCCAATTTGAATTATAGTTTCATTCTATAATTTGCCCCAATAATATTAAATTAATCTACTTTAATTTCATCTTTTATGTTATAAGATTTGGTAATGTGTCTTCTCCAAATTGGAAATTAAAGGATAAAGAAGGTGACTAAGATTTTAAGGTCTATCCATTTCAATATGTCCTTTCCTTTTCCTACATTATTTGAATAATAAATATTCTAATATCAAATCATTTGTAGCATTCAATATACAAAATTTGATGAATCTTTTGGTAAGGAAAATGGGTTGATAGCTATCTACGTTTGCATGCATATGAAAATCGAAAGTGCAAAAATTGGCGATGAGAGAAAGCCCTTTGGGCTTGCTAGATAGCTAGCTCTTTACAATGGATAAGGTGAGGTGTCATCCTCATCCTCCAACACAATGAAGCTAGCTAGCTCAATGAGATCATTTAATACTAGTATTGATTAGTGATTAATTAGCTAAAACAAACATCAATTTTTTTTTTTACAATAATGCTACAATTATATAGTCTATATATAAAGTTTATTTACAAAGTTAATATGACACTAACTGAATAGAACGATTAATATGAAAAGTCAATGTAATAAATACTGATGAATAATGTATCATCAAACAAGTAGTATCACATCATCCTTGTATGTAGATTTTGTGAGTGTAACATTACTCATTTTTTATGTGAGATTATCAATTTGTTAGCAGAGTAATCCAAGAAACCATCTGCATTCTGGGTTAAGATATTGAAAGTTTTCTGAGCTCTTTTTGAAGATTGAAAGGTACCTAAAGTAGTCTATACGAAATGAAGAGCTGGTCCCATTTGGCTATGGTGGTCCTACAATTGGAGGGTCATGGATGGACCCTAATTTGCTTCAAAGGGTCATAGAATCTCTAAGAAACAAGCCCTTAGCAGACCCATTTGGTGGCATTTTATGTACCTTCTACATGGGTTATGTACTTCATAGAAGGAGGAGGAGGATTAGGAGATCTGGCTAGGCACAGTTGGTGGGTGGACCCAAATGGTATGTGAAATTGACAAAGGGATGCGCCAAGTGCCATATTCGGAACATGGGTTTGGTCCCAATACTCAACCAACATAGAAAACAATGGCGAGAGAAGGTTCAGAGCTGCTCAGTTGGATTGCATTGATGGCAGTTAAATTGGTCTAAGAAGTTGAAGTGTTTGCTAGCAATAATTAAAATTGTTAGGGGGTTGAGTTTGTTAATTGATATGGTAGTGGTGGTTGAACGAATTATTTCCCATGGCCTCAAATGTCAATGAACTGCTCTCGCACCAACTGCTCAAGTACATTAAGAGGGTTGTGACATTGCTGAAAACGTTTTCAGATAGTTAAAAATCCAACAACAACAACAAAATATCTACAAATTGATGGTCTTCCCCATCTTTCAAATATTAAACCTGTCAATTCCTCTTTACAATGATTTTGTTCATCATTATATAGTGTTTGATTCAAAAAATATATAAAAAAAGATTGTTGTAGAATTTGAGAAATACAAGAAATGTTACCATACCAAAGCACTTCTCAAAAAAGCAGTTCAAATACACTTATATATGTGCATGAAAATTGTTTAAAACACAAATTGAATGTTAATCAAATAATGCTAACAACTTGCATGTTTAGCTAACCTTTGTTATGTGTCAATGTCATATGATTAGGGAATCAAAGCTGCTTAGAGTCAAATAAATCGGTTTTGTTGTTCCTTGATTGGGGAAACCCAAGTGAATAGTCTCACAAGAAGATTGGTTACAACATACAAATTGCTGAATAAGAAGAAAATAATGGGGGGATTTCATTATCATTGATTGAGACACTTTATGCTTTTGGATAAGTTGTCAAATGTTTATGGATTTGACAAAGGTTCTTTCATTTAAATGTATCAATTAACTTATCACGGAGAAATACTAAAAAAAAAAAAAAAATTGGCCATTAACACTTTCTATGAAGGAGCAAATAGTTGAGAAGACAACTAAAGCTTGATTTGAATTAAATGAAAATTACGTACGTAAGATTCTATCTCACTTTATATCATTAAAATATTAATTCATATCAATCAATGATTTTAATTTATGTCAAATAGCTTATCAATTTGATATTATAGACAATATTGGCGAAATTTCACTAAAGATGATGCAACTATCGATACAAGATTAAGAATCAAAAATAAAAAGAGACAAAAGCACTATTGTTTGGATACAAGAAAATCACTTTTGAGACAATCTCGATTTTTAATATATGAATTTATTTTCCATCAACCACTTAGTGGATTCTATGTTTGGTATGAGACCAAAAGAGTCTAAGCCACCACTTAACAAGTAATTAATTTGTCAAAACATTAAAAATAAGTTTATGATTCATTGATTCTTGATATCAAATTGCCGTGTAAAACTTGATCACATTATAATAGTTTATCTATTCCAAGCTTTTTAGGTTACTTGTCAATACTTTGAATAATATAATCTTACAATATGTTTTCTTCCCAAAAAATAGCGAGACTATATGACATCATGAATCTAACCAATTGGTACCTTTCTTGGTGTCCTTCAACTCAAACAAATAAATTGATTAATAAGAAGTCATAAAAATACACTCAAAATTGTTAATTAAATGCTAATTTGTTTCTTAATTAAAGGCTAATTTGTCCCTTATTATTCTTGATAAGGGATCGATTGGAATCCATTCAAAAGTGAAATCTCTTTAAACCCTTCTTTATGAAAATCAAAATGGGTATTCAAGAAACAAGATAATAATGATGAAAAAGTACTACCATCTTCTTATTCTTTTCTAATCATTCTTTGTTTTGAGAGGATAAAAGAATAAATTTCCTTGAGTGTTGCAATTCATGTTGGTACAAGCACATTCCAATGGCAAAAAAACCAAATGGGAGCCTACTTCTAGAATTTGCATCTCACACACGCACCCACCATTACTCAATTTTATCATTAACACGACCCACAAATTCTCACTTTTAGACCCACATATTTTGCTCTTCAAAGTGATAACTATTGCAATGGATTAGAAGATCGATGGATCCACCAATAATGATAAGACCATAAAGATCAAAGATGTTGACGTCAATGGCTACCCTCAACAAATTTCCCATGACCTCTATCTCCATCGCTTGCTTACAAAATATAGATAGACTCATGAAGTTCTCACAATTGCTCAAAATTTATCAATAAATTTCTACTATTTTTGATGTTCTCAATATTTTCTAAACGTTTTGTATACTTAGATGATGTTGAAATAGATATATGAGAAATGGGTCCAAAAAAATAAAAAATAAAAAGTGCTTGTGAAGAAGAAATAAAGATGTGGACATCAATGGCTAGCCAAGTGTATGTGGCATACTCATCCTTAACAATTTTAGTTTCTCATGCAAGTTCTTTGTTTGAGCTCCTCACAACTTCACAAGCCACAATTCTATCCTTCTTGTAACATCAACTTAATGGGGTCAAGTTTGAATGGTCCTACACAAGTTTGCTGATGTGTCAATCACTTTTTTGCATAGGCCCATGGTCCCACTTTCCCTGCTGATGTGTCATCTTTATCCTTTTGCAGCCAAACATGTGGAATAATAGTAATAAATAATATATTAATAATGGGTTCTTCAATTGCTAGGGCCAAACGCAAAGAATGTCCTAGCATTGCAAGGATATGAAAACTATGGCATTACACAGGGACATCAAAGCACGATAGAGAAGTTGGGAATGTTATATTTGTTTTATAGGTTCGATGAACCTTAAAGCTATATATGAAATTTACCTCATAGTTAAATATAACAATTCAGTCGATTAGGTGAAGTGGTTTATATCATATTTTTTTCATGCATTGACTCATAATAACTATGTGAATCATCTAAATCGACCAATCAACCAATAATAATTGGTTGGAATAAACTTTATATTAATTTAATAAAAAATAGAGCATAGTAAAAAGCTTGTAAACAGTAAACACATTAATAAGTGATGATAAACGTGAAATTCGGGTTTGGACAAACTTGGGCGGGGCGAGTTTCGGGTTTAAGCCCAATTAATCCAAGAGAGAAGAGCCGTGGCCCATCAGATAAAAGAGGTTTGTTAATAGCTGCAACCAGCTGTGATTGTCATTGACAAAAACAAGTCTAACAGACCAATAGAATTGAAGCTAGCTAACTGAGGCCCCACTGAAAAATGGAATCAGTAAATAAAGAGGGGGACCCATTTCAAAATCAGAGAATGTAACAGACAATTAGATGAGACAGAGCATAAGACCAAGAAAATTTGTAACTATTTGTATGATGTGATTGAAGCTGGGTTACGCTCTTCTGTTTTCATTTGCACATCAGGTCAGGATTTGTCAGATTTTCGTGGGAAAGTGAAGGAAAATTTTGACCCAATTTTCACTTTCTTTTATGGATGCCATTTTCTTTGGCTTGATTGATGGTCTATCATCTTTCCCTATTGAATTTGCATAAATAGATCCCAATAAGTTAAGAGATTGATTATAATTCCCATTGATGTGAAAAAATGAGATGCAGCCCCTAAAATTAATGAAAATTTTAAATGAAGTAGGCATATTACGTTGAATGTATAAGCTGACGACTTATGAATGATGTGATACACCCATTTCTTAAAATAAAATGAATTATAAATTTTAAATAAAATCATAAAAGATAAAAACGTCCGAAGACAAAGCATTATTATAGAATAAAATACTAATATTAAAAGTGCATCTACAAACTTAAACTTTTTGAAGAGTGATAAGTTTAATATGGTAAATAAAGGTAACAAGTTTGAATTTTTCATATGTCATTTAAAGCTCAATTGTAAGATACATTAAGACGTATGAAGTTCAATACAACCCAAGTTACGGGCCCTTACACGGGAGGGGCAAAGATTAAACAAAGAATTTTATTAAATTTGTGATATTATATATATAAATAAATTTATCTCTCTTTCATCTAAGGTTTCGAATATATTTCCACAAGTCTTTGTCAATTAAGAACGAGAATTGTGGTAGATATATACACTTAAAAGAGCAAAGAGCTTATGTTTCAATGAAGCAAAAAGATTAACCATCCATGCAAAAATGGTATCATCATAAGACAATTGTATAATTTGATTTTGATAACAACCCTGTTGAAAGAGGCTTTACAGGAGGTCACATGTTTATGTTTAAAGATATGCAAAAATGTAACAATTAAAACATGTTCCCAAAAACAGCTTAGCAGATAGTGAAGTGATTTAGACTCACCTTGAAATTTACTGAATGCGACTACATTCAACACTTACAAAAGTAAATATAGCAATAGTTTATGTATAAATCGATTGATACATTTCCGACCTAGTATCATAATTATTTTCGATATCACTCACATGTCGAAATAAATAACGTTGTTAGATCAATATAGTATCATGAATCTTATGTTTTAAAGTGTTTTTAACAAGGTCAATGTTATTCAATAATCAAAAAATTGTTTTGTTCGTGAAAATACTTTAAGTAAGGTTTTCTAATTGCCTTTTCAAAAAAAATGTTTTTGAAGTACTATTGCTTGAATCATTATAAAGCAAAAACACTTCCAAAACTTGTTTTACATATTTCAAAAACAATCAAGTTACCCTGGTTAGCTGAGTCCTTTTTTCTTGGCATGTTATGTACTTCTCAATTCTCATCTCCACATTTCTCTCTTCATCTTCAAGCAAATAATTAACAATTATTTTCAACCTAACTATGTCTTGTCCTCAATTATTTCAATCTAATTAATCTCAATTAAAAACCTAATTAGATTGAATTGAATATTCACTTTGTCTTATCCACTACTTCCCATCTAATAAGATTTTTAATTAGCATGGAAGAAACAAATCCCCAATTTGTTGTCAATGATTTCACATTTTCCATGGCCAATAACTAACATGCCAATGAGTGGGATAGTTTCAATGCAAAGCTTTATTTTCTAATAATGTGAATTGTGAAAGGACTTTTGATATCAAAATCAAACTTGTTATCATGGATTTGATATGCATTGAAAGATATGAGCTGGATGTAGTTGAAAAACTAAACAAGGAAATTAAAAATTAGAAACATTTCTGTTGGTGGGTGGGTGATGAAATGGGGTCAAGGTGACAAATATGTTTAGAATTAGAAGTTTATACAACTCATAAGCAACTAAAAATTGGATTAAGAGTAAAAATACCCATTTTTTGTTTTCATATTTAAAATCAAAATTGAGCGAAAATAAATAGTTTATGAAAAGTACTTTTCAACAAAATGGTTTTTATTTAAAATAATTTTTATATCTATGATTCTTTGAAAGTATTATCAAACAAAAACGCTTTCGCTTTCGGTACAAACCCACGAATATACATTAAAATTTACTTTAAAAACACTAATACGGCTAGGACGATTACGTAATGCTTACATCAACAAATGAAGAAAATAATCAAAGATTAGTTAGAGAATTAGATGCTTCCAAATCTAATCCTGCAAATTAGCAGAGGCAATGAGGTAAGCAAAACCACATTTGAATTGATTAAGTTTCATATTCAAGAAACTGCGCTTATGATTTCTCACATTAATCATTTTCAAACTTATAACCACAACATAACAAACTCTTTTTTTAACATATACACAAAATTTAAAATAACGTGAACCAATCACATCAAAATATTAATTATCAAAAGGTTGGTTGAAGCTATGGCAAAATTTAGGGTTAGTGGTAATGGCGATGTGTTGAGAGTTGATTGTGCCTTCAACATAAGGCAAATTAATTGGACCTCTTTTTTATGAAAAAGATTTAAGAATTACAAGTTAGCTACACTTGAAGGGAAGGGTGGACCATTCATTTATCAAAAGTCAAAGTTACGAAAGCAACATGTGTAATTCTATTTTCAATAATATCAAGATAACTTTCAAATATTTCTTAATCATTTTTCCAATGTAATCATGTCTTGTACAAGTTGAATTGAGATTAGGAAAATTTATACTTGTTAGTACATTTCTTTTTATCACCTAACCCTCAATTTGGAAACGGGTTTTCACTTAGCACTTTCTCAATTTTTTTTCTTGATATTATGAAAAAAATCATTAATTTATTCATTAATTTTTTTAAAAGTTATCAACGATTATTAACTAACAGATTTTGTTAAGTTTTATTTAATAAAAATGGTAAAATCATAGAAAAAAACAAAAAAAAAATCAATACCCCCATTAAAGGGATATCAAATGATTTGATGAATATATTATTTAAAAGTGTTTTTCATCTCTATATTAACGATGATATATTGAAATCTATTAATTAAAATTATTTTATATTTTTTGAAAAATTTAATGAAAAATTAATAATATTTAAAACCCTTTGTCCGTTTGACATTTAAAAAAAAAAATCATGAGCGTGATAAATTAAACCAACCCATTTAAAAATTATAGTGATTAATTAACATGATTCTAAACAACCCACATGAACGTGACATAATTTTTCTTAAAAAAAGAGTTAATCTTATTATTATATATCAAATGGTATGTTACTGATCCAATATAATTATAAAATTATAAATGTAATATTTATTTTATCTTCTTTGTGAGAATTATTTTGAATTTAGCCGCCAATGAAAGTGGAGGGCAGTGAAAGCATATGCGTAGCACATGGGGTAATTAAAAGCTTTTGAAATTTTTATGTTTAAAGTTAAAAAAAAAAAATCGAAGTAAACTTTTGACACTAAAATACTACACGCACGAACAGTTGCGCCGCACTATTACTACGCCACTCACTTTTCAACCACCGGTTTTTCACGTGAAACGACAGCGCTTCATCTTTAACTCCCCTCCTTCTCACGCGCTCTCTCCTCCTCGTGAATCGTGATGCGCGAGCTCATAAATAACACACTGGCAACCGTTAAAATAAATAAATTTTATTTCATTCTAAATCTAGTCAACTAATAAATATAATTTTTAATATCTCAGCAGATCAAGTAAATTTTAAAATTATGAGAAAAAAATAAATTGATTCTATTTCAAAAGTCAATACAGACCAGCGAAATTATTCTTTCATATTATAGAATTAACTACTCACTCCATGGAGTTTTTTTATTGTATATAATTACGAAAGTATGTTGATATTTTAAAAACTGTGCAACATCTCTAAATCTTTTGATTAATTTATAGAATTTTAATATTTAAATATATATCATAAGAATAAATGTTAATATTATTCATTATTTATTATTTAGTAGTATTTATTTATTTATTATTAATTTTAAGAAAAATTTATTAAAATATCCTTATTTTAGGAGGGTCTTTGAAAATGATCGTTTTTCAAAACATTTACATGTTATAACTTTATCTGACAGCTGACGGATGTGTCACATGTACTCGACAGTGTCATATAGGTATACCGGATAGTGTCTGATGGTATTAGATATTTGACAAATAATATACGATAGTTTTTGACACTGGACATAAGATCATGATATTCACTATCGGATATTAGACATATGGTTATGACTTACAAATTTTTTATGTCAAAATCATTTTTATTATCCACACTTAAATTTAAGATATTTTACAAAATTTTCTATTTTTTAAATAATTTCTTTACCATTTACAAAGAGATGTAAAAGTTTCTTGAGATATTTATGACAAACATATTTTTAATTTTTTAAAAATTTTAGAATATAAAGTTATCATTAGAAAATCATTAATTTTTTTATTTTTCAAAATAAAAATGATTTATAATTATTTAGAATTATAAACTGCATTTTTACATTTATCAAACTAAAAAAATTGCTAGTTCTTTTTATCCTAATTAAAAGTTGTATGAAGGCGCGTGGAAGTGAAGGCAGCAATGATTCCATTTTCTCGCTTCAGTGTTTTTGTTGTTAATGATTCCAAATTTCGAAAAAATAAACATGTTGCCGTTCTTACACAACAGTATAAATGCTTCACGCAACCCACAGCCACCACCACCAGCGCTAGGAACTGTCCCAATAATAAAAGCCTTAAATTTCGAAAGCAAAAATTTTTGTATTCAAGGTGCGTTTGGCTAGATAAAAAGCTGCTTCTTCTTCTTCTTCTTCTTCTTTTAATGAATAAAACCGATTTTATTACTTTTTTCTTTTTAACTAATAAACCCATTTAAAAAGGAGCTTTTGCGAATTATTTGAAAGAAGTTGAAATGGGTTGTTGTGATGCTAAAAATTACTTGCTTCCCACAAATAAAAAAGTGCTTTTATGAATTATGAAAGTGTTTGGGAAGTGCTTGTTAATTTCACGAAAGCAATGATGGAGATCTAAGGCTCTTCCTTGCAAGATTTGTATTCCTTTTTATCCACTTTCTAAATCCACTTTATTGATGCTTAATAAACTTTAAAAAATAATTACTTTTCCTTTTCTAATCTTCCCCCCATTAATTTATCTTTCAAGAATATACAATTTTTGTTTTTTTTTTTTGATACACTCCTCAAATAATGCTAAATTTTTCCTTACAAACATGACAACAAAAAATTATTAAATTAATTAACTATAGATAATCTATAAGGTCTTATTAGTGTCCCATATGTTGAACCTTTACATGAACCTCCATCTACATAAGCCCATATCAATAATTGAATACATTACAAAGTTTTTCAACTTATTCTAATAATCAAATCATAGAAACCGCGTTTGCCTACATATCCTTTCCATTTGTTTAATCTTTGGATTCCCCTCTATCACTAACATGTTTAACACTTAAGTCTTAGTTTGCATTACCATATAATATCAATATTTCGATAATCTTACGTACGTGTTTATTTTATTGATTATATTGTCGAATTCTGGTCAAATACACACACACACGCACATAGATGGGGCATGTCCTACCGATCAAAAGAATAAAAGTCAAATAAACCATTTGTTAGGATACACGTTAAGATTGAAATCAATATATGTTCACATAGGACTATGTCCATAATAATCTAGGGCAAATTACAACAACCTCCCCTAACGTTTCACAAAACTTAAGAACCCCCAAAAGTTGAGCAAAATTGTTTGAACCTCGCATAGAGATCTAACTAATTGTTGAAACCTTTATACCCGATTAGTCCTTAAAAATTAGATTGTAAGGACATTAATGAAACTTAATCAAATTAACTGAATTTTTTGAGAGTTGTTTGTGAAATTTTCAAACCTTTGGGATTCGTTAATTTTTTTGAAACATCAGTGGGGTTTGTTAAATTTTCCATTTTTTTTTATTATTATGTCAGTATTATTGTTTTTATTATCATCAAGAGAGTTGTTTAATTAGTTGTATATATGATCATGATTCGATTATGGAAAATTTTGAAATTGTGTGGGAGGTTAGGTGTTTGTAATCATGCATGGGTGAGTGGGGAAGAAGTGCATGCAATGCAAAGCTTATTTTAAAGCTTTTTCTTTGCTTAGTTTATAGGACTTGCAAAGCAATGCTAACAAATAATCTATAAAAAAGCACTCTTCTTTAGCTTTTTTTTTTTTTTATGGCTTAAAATCAATCTATCTCCTTATCCTCCCGGCAACGGCAAGTAAACCATCAATTCCTTTTCGATTTATGAAAGTGAAAGCTTCTACTTTCCATTTCCTTTCTTATTGCTCGTTAGTTGGCAACAATTAATTGATCATTCATGCATTATTGAAATTGGAATCGAAATCGAAATCTCTTTGAAATGAGAAATATCTTAGTAGGTTCAATTCAATATGTAAATTAGTGTTAGGATAAGATACTCTCAAACCCCAATTAAAAAAAAAAAAAATTGTTGTTTATTAAAATAATAACAATCAAAGAAATATAAAAAGAACGAGTAAGATATGTATTGATTTGTGTTTTTATTAATCTAATAGCGAATTTTATAAGACCATTTGGTAATTTTTTTATTGATATCACCCACATGCTATAATTAGGGGTGGCAATTTTTGACACGACCCGTGAACACGACACGAACACGACACGAATACGTTACACGATTAATAAATGGGTCGGGTTAGTGTTGAAGGTGTTCAACACGCCAACCCGTTTAATGACACGAATAGTTAAATATATTTTGTACATTCTTAATATGTAAATTCATTCAATGATATAAATTATTACCTACTTACAATATATATATTATAAAATTGAAATTTTTATACTATAAAATAAATTAATTTATAAAATAATAAATTGTGATGATTTTAATAATATTTTATACTAAAAATGGTTTATATTCTAAATATAATTTTAATTGATTTAAATATAGATAATATAATATATTATGTATAACTAAGTTAAATAATTAAGTAAATTATGCGAATTAAATATGACACGATTACGACACGTGGGTAACACGTTTAATAATTGGGCGGGTTTGGGTTTTATGTTTTGACACGAATAATTAAATGGATCGACACGACACGACACGATTGCCACCCCTAGCTATAATAATATTACTTTAAGTTCATACAATTAATTCTTACTCTGAGAAAGCGCTTTTAATAGTTTTGAAAGCACTTATTAAATGTGTATTGAGCTACATTTTCGTGGGCATGAATCAAATCATGTGAGATTGACATTGCATACATTGAAACAAACAATCTTACTTCAAATTGCTTTCATTCGTTTTCACTTTTGGGAATGTGTGTTTTGCCCACCATTAGTTTATAAAAGGATTGAGTAGATTTAAAGGCATAGCATCAAAGATTGGCTAAAAGTGGATTTATAACAATAAATTCTATAGCTCCAAAAATGAGCAAACCATAATCAACACATTGGTAGGTTAGTCTCCATGATTGTTAACTTAGAAAATAAATTTAATTTCCTATGCATACGAAGAGTTATAAATAATTATCTTAAATTCCACGTAAAAACATCTGAAACTACTCGATTGGTGAACAAATGTTTTTTTTATAGACTAGATCAAATGGATTTGTTAACGAATAATGATTCGAGAGGACGATGATTAAGATGTAATTAGTTTCATTCATCATCATTATCTTACCAAAGCATAAGCTTAATATTTTTCACATTTGATGATTCTTCTTCATTGTTTGACCAATACACCAAATTGTAATTAAGAGTTTTCAAGTTGAGGTAGGGATCCCTAGACCATAAAGGGGTGCCCCATATGTTAGTTAGTTGGAGAGTCTCCGATCTCCAAGTCTAGTCTAGACAATATTGTTGGTTAATAATTAATGATCTAATTAACTCAAATGAAGGAAAAAGTGCTTCTGCCTAAATATCATCAATATTACAATTTAGTCTCAATTTTAGCTATAATGATATCTATGGGCCAAAACATGGAAAACGGCATTTTGATGTGCTACAATGTCAACAAACGTGTAATTTTTATATTTATTTTTATTTTTCACTTGTGATATTATTATACATCAGAATAGTCGTATTTTATATTTAAGTTTTTTATATAATAATTTTATTTCTTATACGAAGAGGTAAATAATATGATTCGTTTATTTTGTTTAAATTTTTTTCTCGAAATATGATAAGCGTCATTGTCTTTGATTGTATAAAATATTTCTATCGATGACGATAGTTAATGAACCTAGTGTCGTCTCATGTCTACACATAACCCGTGACCAAAACCTACCATTAACTTTTTTAACAAAAGTGAGTTCACATGTTATTCAAATTGTAATCTTAGTAAAAAAGGGACCCAACATTAACCTAATTATTGAGGAAACTACACTACACGCGCCTCCATGTGCAAGGGTGCAAGGGCACCAGAAAATGAAGTATTAAAATATTCAACGATTTTAACCACGTAGATTCTCTCTCCCTTGTTTTTTCCACATTGGGTTCTAGTTTCTTGTCCCTCTTGCGCCACGCGCCATGGCGGCGCGTTGCGCATTTTGTTGGCATACGGCGATAGAGTAGGAACCGACCGTATCGGGATTGAGATGAGAATCTTTGTGTTTTTTAAAAGAGAAGGAAACGCTTTAAAATTGTTCCTAGTTTTATGAAACAGCCAAACACGCCTTCACACGTAAGTAACATATTTTAGTAAGAAAAAACTATTTTAAGAAAAGTTTCCAAAACAAAAACAAAAAGACAAAAACATGACAAAAATTATAATATAAAATAAATTAACCCAATTAAAAATTAATATCACTAATGTCACTTTTTTTTTACAATGTAAATATGGAAAGATTCCAATAATATCAAAATGTGCCAAATAACTTGTATAAATATTACAACAAATACCAAAAGCTACGGAAATCTTACCTAATTAATCCAAATTACAAAATAATTTATTAAATTTTAATAAGAATATCACCAAATCTTGATAAGAGAGTTACTAAAATCACAAGTTTTAATTACATAAATAAGTCTGTATCCGCATAGATAAGAATATATACATATTAGATATGGCTAAATCTTTATCTTTAATATAAAGAAATACGACGACTACAATTAATTTATACAATCACATTTTATATAAATAACATACGTAGGTTATTCTAATATTTTATCCAATATTAATAGTTTTAATATTTGTAATAATAATATTATACTTATAACATAAATATAATAAAAAATTTATATTATGATGTGACCGTCTAAGTTACAAAATTATTTAAAAATATAAACTTTTTTATTAATTTTTTTCCTCATACAATAAATTTTTATCATATAAATTTTAATATTAAATTATAAATTTTTAATTATATTTGAGTTACAAGTCTATTACTATTATATAATAAATACCAAAAATTATAAAAAAATTTGAAGTATAATTTAATTTTAATATCACATGAGATTATAATAATATGAAAAATATTTATTAATTAACAAAACATCAGTAAATAGGGTAGATTGAAACTCCGCGTAAGCATGGGCGAGAGGGGCCTTAAAAGGTGGGTCCCGGAGTCCTACAAGAAAATGGGTCCCACCATCATTTTCAAAGCCTGCCCTTTTTTTTATGTATAAAAGCAGGCATAAAGCACTTGAATTTTGGCAACAAAAAAAACACTCGCAACAAAACACTTGGGAGCAACTCTCTCTAGTGTTTGTAGAAGTGTCGTAGAGAGAGAGAGAGAGAGAGAGAGAGAGTGAAAAACAATAACAAAATAAAAAAGAAAACACTCTCAAAAAAAAAAAAAAAAAACCTCTGCAGCACTTTCACCTCGTTTTGCTTCTTTTCTCTCCGAAGAAAAGAAAACAAAGATAAAAGGGTGAGAGAGAGAGAGAGCTTGCTAGCTGGAGCTGTGATTTTGCTTGTCTCTCTACATAAAGAAGCTTAGAATAAAGTGTTTTGCTAAGAGAGAAAGCAAGAATAACAAAAAGGTTGTTGCTTGCTTTGTTGCAGCCACCACAGGCCGGTGATTTGTTCTTTCATTATTTTTTTTTGGTTTTTTGATGGTGATGATGAAGAAGAACATTGTAATGTGTAATGCATTACGGGTTTTGTTGCTGCTGGGATGTGCATGTCTTGCTGTTGAAGCCTCTGTGTCATATGACTCCAAGGCTATAACCATCAATGGCAAGAGGAGAATCCTCATCTCTGGATCCATTCACTACCCCAGAAGCTCCCCTGAGGTAAATGTGCTTTCTGGGTATCTCTTGTTTTCTCAAAGTTCTCATTTTTTTTTGAAGGTTCCTTGAAAAATTTTCCCATCTGGGTAGTTGCAGATTTTCCTCAGTTGTGAGTGTGTTTATGTTTGTGTTGTTGCAGATGTGGCCAGATCTTATA
This sequence comes from Boswellia sacra, assembly GCA_013180625.2. Lineage (NCBI taxonomy): Eukaryota > Viridiplantae > Streptophyta > Magnoliopsida > Sapindales > Burseraceae > Boswellia > Boswellia sacra. Next base: position 325,332 of record SNVD02013895.1, read on the forward strand.
CAGAAAGCAAAAGATGGAGGTTTGGATGTGATTCAGACTTATGTGTTCTGGAATGGCCATGAGCCTTCTCCTGGCAAAGTGAAGAGAACTGGCTATATTTTTTTTTTCTCTTTTTTAGTCTTTTTTGGCTGGAAATGAATGTTTTTTAGTTTTGCTAATGGTTTCATTTTTTCTGTTTGTTGTAGTATTATTTTGGTGGGAACTATGATCTGGTGAAGTTCGTCAAGCTGGTGAAGCAAGCAGGGCTTTATGTTCATCTCAGGATTGGTCCTTATGTTTGTGCAGAATGGAACTTTGGGTAATAAAGCTTACAGTAATATAATTTCTAAAAATGGATATTTATTATTTTCTTTTTGTGGAATTTTAAGCAAAATATTACTTTATGATTTTCAGGGGTTTCCCAGTTTGGCTCAAGTACATTCCAGGTATCAATTTCAGAACAGATAATGGACCTTTTAAGGTATGCTCTTTGCATCTCTTACCCTGAAGTTTCTTTCTCTCTCTATATATATATATATATATATATATATATATATGGGCTGATGGTTTGATCTCTAATTTGTTGTAATGAAGGCTCAAATGCAAAAATTTACAAAGAAGATTGTGGACATGATGAAAGCTGAGAGGTTGTTTGAGTCTCAAGGCGGTCCGATTATTCTTTCCCAGGTAGTTAAAATTGCAGCATTAAGTGATTCTGCTACTCCAATGAGTAGCTTTGAAGATATCTTCGTTATATGAGTGTTGTTCTGTATCTGATGGAATAAGGTTTTGAACTCAAATAAGTATCTTCTGTATCAATTTTTGTGACAGATTGAGAATGAATATGGACCCATGGAGTATGAAATTGGTGCACCTGGCCGAGCTTACACCCAATGGGCAGCTAAGATGGCTGTGGGTCTCGGCACCGGTGTCCCATGGGTCATGTGCAAGCAAGATGATGCACCTGATCCTATCGTAAGTATCACTGAGTCTTTTTTAATTTTTCTTCTTTTAACCAATATCTTTCAACCTTTTCCTCAGCATGTTGCATATTCATGGTTGATGGTTCTCGTGTTATGTTCCCCCCATTTTAGTGGGGTTGCAAGTGAATTAGTTTATAGATTGTTGTCTATTTGCTGGTCGTGGATGAAATGAATTATTATTCTTCATTGCACATGGATCAACTTTGCTCTGTCTCACTCATATCTGTTACACTTTGTCTTTATTTTATTCGCTTTTCTCCTCTTAAGTCTTGCAATGATAGATACATGACCATGTTTCTCCCAATTAATTAAGTCATGCCGGTCTCAACTTCCATCAACTTGTGGTGGATGTAAATGCTAATAATAATACTTTTTTGTTTCCCCCTTGGAGGTGCCAGAGGAGTCAAATATCTCTAACTCAACTGTTCAAAATCATGTTGTTAAGCTTTTTGGCTAGTGGAATCATAAGGTCTTTTAAGTCCTGTCATTAGTGTGCCCTGTGACTAATGCTTTCAAGTTATATGGTTGATTGTTGGTTCTTAGCTTTATATTTTAATTTCGACAGATTAACACCTGCAATGGTTTCTACTGCGACTACTTCTCCCCAAACAAGGCTTATAAACCCAAGATGTGGACGGAAGCCTGGACTGGCTGGTAAATTACATGCTTGTTGCCTTTGCTTCAGATCCTTTTTTATTTTTTATTTTTTGTTTTCGTGTATCTACCTCATATCCAAGTACTACAAGTTTGCAAGTAGCTAGATGTATTTACTATCTAACAAGTAAATATCCATTTATTATTCTGTCTTCTATGAAGGTATACTGAATTTGGAGGTGCAGTTCCTCATCGGCCAGTTGAGGACCTGGCTTTTTCAGTTGCAAGGTTTATACAAAAAGGGGGATCATTCATCAATTATTACATGGTAATTTTATGGGTTGCTGAATTTGACGTAGTAATTAAAACCCTGGATTGGTGAACTGAGTTCTATGCATCTGTTTCTGAATTTAAGTATCATGGGGGAACAAATTTTGGCCGAACTGCTGGAGGTCCTTTCATTGCCACCAGTTATGACTATGATGCTCCTCTTGATGAATATGGTATGTGAAAACAATTAGCACTCCGGAGTTGTTTCCATTCTCTGTGTAGTCTAAAATCATAATTACATATTCTATACCCTTTAGCTTCCACAAAAAAGGCAGGATTTTAAGATTGAAGTTCAGCTTCTTTTTGTTGATTATATGGCCAGATTGTCATCAGGTGTCATCAAGCTGTATTAACCACTCCATGGTGGAAGGGTGCTAGTGTCACTTTAACGTGTGGGAAACTCATTATTCATTATGTATAACAGCTCAAAAATGCCCATATAAGACCTAGATCCCATAATTTGATGGGTAGTTTCTTTTAGCCTATTTGTCTCTAGGAGCATTGGTGGTCATAAGTAGTGGCCTTCAATGAAAGATTTTATTTATGGATCAAAACATTTTCAGAATCCTAACTGAAAAAGTTTTGGAGTAGACATATCCTGTTGTGTGGTGGGACCTATTCCTCAAACAGCAGATCTGTTTCATTATTCATTTAGGGCCAAAAAAAAAAAGCTGATATTGTCTTTTTTAACGAGGTTTATACTATGATAGTGTTATCTAATTTCTCACGTTCATGTGTCTAGGATTGTCTTTTTCCATGGACAATTTTGACCCATAGTCGAATTGTTTCTTTGTGACAACTAATAAGTTTTGCAATTGCTTTTCTCAAAATATTTTTTATATTTTGTACGTGCAGCAACTTAAATATGTATATATATATTTTTCTCTATGTAGGACTGATGAGGCAACCAAAATGGGGCCATTTGAAAGATTTGCATAGAGCAATAAAACTATGTGAACCAGCTTTAGTATCTGGAAACCCATCTGTGATGCCACTTGGAAATTATCAGGAGGTCAACCTCACCTTCTCTAAGTGGTATTAATCTTCTTTCTAATGGTTGTAGAAAATTTGACCTCACTTCCTAAATTATTTTGATATAGGCTCATGTGTTCAAGTCAAAGTCTGGCGCTTGTGCTGCATTCCTTGCAAATTACAACCAGAGATCTTTTGCAAAGGTGTCCTATGGAAATCAGCATTATAATTTACCTCCCTGGTCTATTAGTATTCTGCCTGACTGCAAGAACACTGTATATAACACTGCAAGGGTGAGAAAAGACCTCCAATGAACTTTGTTTTGCATTTTAGTTAGCTAGCTTACATGTATTTATTGGCTCTTATTCTAGTATTAATCACATTACTTTGACAAGAATTTGTGATTTTCAATAGGTATCATAAAGTATAGTTTTTCCCTTGCTTAGAATTTCATAATAAACCAGATGCTGACATTTACTTCCCATCTTTGTCTAGGTTGGTGCACAAAGCTCACAGATGAAAATGACTCGGGTTCCTATGCATGGAGGATTCTCTTGGCAAGCTTTTAATGAAGAGCCAGCTGCATATGGTGATAATGCTTTCACAGTGACCGGATTGTTGGAGCAGGTCAATGCAACTAGAGATGTCTCTGACTATTTGTGGTACATGACAGAGTGAGTGACTATGCACTCTCACCTCTTCTATTATTTTTGGTATAGACTTCCATTCCAACTTTTCAGTTATTATCAGTTTCTCATCTTTTATATATTATATCATCAATTTGCAGTGTTAAGATTGACTCCAACGAAGGATTCTTGAGAAGTGGAAATTATCCCACTCTTACTGTGATGTCAGCTGGCCATGCTTTGCATGTATTTGTCAACGGTCAACTAGCAGGTGAGAGATTGTTGGTTTGAGGTTGTTTTTGGAGCACTTTTGTTAATATTTGTGTAATAGCCAAACAAATGTCTCTATAATTATGTCTCAAAGCATTTTATCTTAAGAGAGACTGGCACTAATATAAGGCTTGGCCTGTGGCTTAACCATTGATAGGCCTACCTATCAAGGACCGTCCTGGGACCATGTGTTTTATTCATCTTTCAGGATTCAGACAAAATAATTGTTTGAGTTGGTGAAGTGGAAGATGCCTATAGTTGTAATGCACTTATAACATAGTTTAACTGAAAAATTTGAAATTTCATCCTTGATCTTGTTTCCATACTACCTTGCTTGCTCAACATTTATGATCTGTGTTTCTTACTATTTCAATCACTCTGCATTCCAGTCTTAAAGATTCTTTTCTTTTGGCAGGGACTGGGTATGGAAGTCTGGAATTCCCAAAACTAACATTTACTAAGGGCGTGAAACTCAGAGCTGGTATCAACAAAATTGCAATTCTAAGCGTTGCTGTTGGTCTTCCGGTATGTCTATCTATTTGACTTCCATTTTGTCTGTGTGTTTCTGACTGCACACAGGCACACATGACACATCTTATATTCTATTAGAATTAAGACAGTTCAGAATTAACTGTGCTGTGATTGCTGCTTCTTGTACTTTATTTACAGAATGTTGGACCACATTTTGAGAGATGGAATGCTGGTGTTCTCGGCCCAGTTACACTGAATGGTCTCAATGAGGGGAGGAGAGACTTGTCATGGCAGAAATGGACCTACAAGGTTTGTCTTCAACCACTGAACTGCTGTTCTCTCATTGTCCTGACATTCTAAATATTCATAAAATTGCATCTTCTGAATCAGGTTGGTCTTGAAGGAGAAAAGCTGAATCTTCACTCCATTAGTGGGAGTTCCTCTGTTGAGTGGGCAATGGGATCTTTAGTGTCCCAAAGGCAGCCACTGACTTGGTACAGAGTGAGTATCTTAAATCTCAGCCCAAGTGGCTTTCTTTTTATGAGGTCCAGAGTAGTTGTAAAGGCTAAATCACTAGTCTACCAAATGTTTAATTGACATCCTTTTGTCCTGTTTTCAGACTACTTTCAGTGCTCCAGCTGGAAATTCTCCATTGGCTTTAGATATGAACAGTATGGGTAAAGGTCAGGTGTGGATAAATGGACAGAGTGTTGGACGCTACTGGCCTGCATACAAGGCTTCTGGTTCATGTGGTTATTGTAGTTATACTGGAACTTATAATGAGAAGAAATGCGCAAGTAATTGTGGAGAGGCCTCTCAAAGATGGTAAAAAAAGATATATTATGCTTTGAAGCTTTGTTCATAATGTTGTTGATTTCTTGACAAAGTGGCCAATAATTACAGGTATCATGTTCCTCGGTCGTGGCTGAATCCAACCGGTAACTTATTGGTTGTATTTGAAGAATGGGGAGGAGACCCGAATGGTATTTCTTTGGTTAGAAGAGAGGTGGACAGCATATGTGCTTATATGTATGAGTGGCAGCCAACCCTTGTTAACTGGCAGATGCAAGCTTCTGGTAGAGTCAACAAACCCCTGAGGCCTAAAGCTCATTTAATGTGTGGGCCTGGGCAGAAAATCACATCCATTAAGTTTGCAAGCTTCGGAAAACCAGAAGGGGTTTGTGGAAGCTACCGCCAGGGAAGCTGTCATGCTTTTCATTCTTATGATGCATTTCAAAGGGTACGCTATAATCTTTCATACTTTATGCAATTTCTCTCCATTATGGTACAACTGATTCAATCTCGGTAACTCAACTCTAAATATAGCCCTCTTGTTTTACAAGTCAGCTGAGAAGCTGTTTAGCAATGTTCTGATTTTGCATGAACTTTTAATCTCTCTCTCTTTTCTGCACAATTTATGTCTTAGTCAACAATTCCCAACTGTGACTTCTCACTGCAAAGTCTCCGTGGGGTGTTAATCCGGAGAATCCATGTATTTAATCTAGCTAGTTGCATTCCACGGGCCAACAAATGTTGCTGCCTTTGCCGTCATGGTTATGATTTGATGGTTTCTCTTGTTCTGTTTTTATCCTATCTTTATTCTCATCCTCAGACATTAATGCTTGACATTTTTCTTGCAGCTTTGTGTTGGGCAGAACATGTGCACAGTAACTGTAGCACCGGAAATGTTTGGCGGTGATCCATGCCCCAACGTCATGAAGCAACTTGCAGTGGAGGCCGTCTGCGGCTGATGACCAGCCACTTAAAAAATTCTTGAAATGGAATAAAGTTTCCATGTTCTTACAGTCAAATATAGCATTTTTTTGGTATAGTATTTTTGGCAAATTAAGTCTACACGCCCAAGATCACTTCAACCAATTGATTTGGCTTCTTCCTTGGTGAAGTTGTACAAATAGGCAACACACCACATGGTTGACAGCCCATATAGACTGAAAATGATTGAGGATAAGCTTTATGTATATAAGCTGGCTGGCTTGTCTATTGGTGCCTTGCATATTATACCAAAGTGAAAACAGATGAGAAGGGTGTTTGTCAAAGCACATCGAGACGTTTCAACCGCGTCCATGTGCACATGTTTTACCTTTAGTTTATGGAAAGTCTCTGGTTTCCTGAAATTTTATTGTTTTATGTTCCTTTGTAATGTCCATGAAAGCAATTCTTTCGATTGCAATGTTCTTGTACGAAAAGTTTGAGATGGTAATAATATAAAGCTCATGAAATTCTCTCTAGTCATGTGAATGATCTGTTCTACTGTATCCTTGTGCGCATATCTTGGATTTACACTATTTTACCTGCCCCATTAGCATAAATATAGATATTGTCCAATTTGGGTTTTATAACGAAATCATATGATATGTATGAATATGATTTCCTTGAAATGCTTGGTGACATTATATGTCACTAGCATATGCATGTGCTGTTGCTGGCCTATTGAGTTTGAGTATATGACCCAACTTGAATTCTGGGGAGAAAGACCTAATAGGGATGGAAAAGGACCATACCCTGAAACGAGGTCTTGTGGGAATCTTGCTAAAAGCTTCATGTTGCCAGGCAATGGCAACATGGTTATGTACTAGAAACCTACTTTTATCTAGTCTTGTTCGTTGTCATGTCACTGTAGTACTTACCAACAAGACAACAAGAACTATAAGCATCACGTGGGACAAAGGGAATGGCATATTATAGCCAAAGCCAAGCCCATTGAAATTTCAACAGAACCTCATGCCTTGAAACATTTCTAAAAAACAGACAAAACACTTTCCATTAATTTGCTCTACCGTAAAATATATTTTGTCATAAAATAACAGAGCAAATCAAAAACAAAATTCCCAATTTGACAGCAGTCTTGCCATATCTTAAAGCTGTAAAAGTAAAAGTTGCTCCAAGTACAATTCAATGATTCACCAAATAACTGATGAAACTGGTCAATGGTCTCTGTATATGAACCTACATGCTCGAAACACCTGTTTTATGTATTAATCTTACACTATTTAATTTAATTATTTTTATTCTTGATAATATTATCCAAATTTCAGTCAGAAATTAAATTAGTAACGTAAATACAATAATACTATATATACAACTCATTTATGTTTAATCTTCCTTATAACTTGAGTTGACAAAATCTTATTAGAAATATAATTATTATATCATGAATTATAACTTCTAATTTTTATTTTTATTTTTTTCTCATTCAATAAATTTTTATCAATTCAAATTGAAAGGAGTTGATTGTAGATTTGATTGTAGAAGTAGTATTAATCTCTCGAAAAAAAAAAAAAACCCGATTCCTAAATTAAAAGAATAAAGTTGTTTGAAGAATATCTCTTAAGATGGGCTGTAAAATTAGGCAACAATTAGCCCAAGTTTAAGGTTTAGAGTCTTAAGCAAGAAATTCATTGTAATCCACGGAGGCGCTGCCAAGAGCACTGAACAGCCAAGGCTCTTCTCACAGTCACAACACAAAATTCACAACAAGGTTTAACAATATCTATTTTTTTTTTTTTTTACATGAGTTTTGATACACTTTTTGAATCCTTAATCAAAGTAAATGAATAATTGAGATTAAATATAACTTGCACAATTAAAAAACATTGAAAATGACATAAAACATTTGATCACAAATATCCGAATGCATGATCCAATAACTAGAAAATTGTGTCAAAACTTGTGTAAAATATAACAAGCTCTTGAACCTATTTTATATGTATATGCATATATAAACTATTGAGTTAGATTTGATTGTCGTAAACAGATCAAATCTATATTATAGTTGAATATGAAATATGTAATTATTTATATAGTAACCTAATTTGATTGACTTTTTCTTTTGTAACATCATTTGACTTCACTTGAGTAAACTGTTTACCTAATCTAATCTTTGGCCATAATAATAATCAAAATCTATGCTCTAACTAAATGATGCTGACATCAATCTTGATTTGATGACCTCTCTATTACCTTCACCATTTTGGACAACAACATTATCAACCTTTGGTATCATATGATATAAATTTAATAAATTGTAGGTCAACTATTATGCTTTATTAATTTTGATAATCAAATGACTTGGGTTGATAAGCAAGAGACTTATACATCAAAACTATGATTAAACAATATAAATATAAGCATCATAGGTCATGGTAGCCTTTTATATAAACTATGTAATTTGAACCATTAATTTCCTACTAAAGTAATAAACTGGATAAAAACATAAATTTAACTATTGAATTTTCAATTTCAATTAATTACACCAAACCAGCTTACCAAATGCATACAAACTTACCTGACAACACATTTATTTTTAATAAAAACTTTCCAAATTAGATATGGTCACTCCATAAACTTCTTATTTAATACCAACGTAATTCAAGTTGATAATGACATAAAACATCCCCTTTTGTGCCAAAAATTATTTTAAAGGTGGCAAAAATAATTACTCACCAAACATTCATTAGAATGTCAATCAATTTGCATAGTGTTGGTCCCTATTGTGGAACTTGGCTAATTTAGCATGAGATATGTTTTATAATCACTAAGCATGTTCGTGGATGAACATTAATTGTTCTTCTTTTGGGTCTTTTTCATTTCTTTTATTAAATAGAGTTGGATTTAGCTGGAGATTTGATAATTCATGGAATGAATCCTAATGTTTTATGTCACAAAAAATGCTTTTTATAATTTAATAAATTGAGTTCTTTTAACCCTACTTTTTCACTGTAATAGATAACAAATAGTTGCGAAAAAATAGTATTTTAGGCCTCCTTTGAGTTTTCATGGCGTTGACTACACCCTGCATGTTTGAAAGATTTGCATAAAAGTGCTTCTAAAGTACGCTAACTAGTACCCTGAAGCAAACTCAAATTGTCATTTGTCAAGGAGAATAAGGTCGTTTCACTTATTTTTAAGAGCGTTAATCAGAAATAGATTGATTGCTTATACCATCGTTTGCTATCCAACGTGTTGACACCGTTTGTATGACGATTTCATCGTCAGAGTTTTTGGTGTTATCGTATATTATATGTCTCTTGATAATAATTATTGATTAAAACCCAACTAAAAGTTAAAAGATCTACATTTGCCTATCATAGATTACAGCTATTGTCATTACTTAAAAGCTTAATTAAAGATATTGATTGAACTAATTGATAGTTTATGAGGTTTGACACAAGCACACTTTACTGTATTACACTCATTTTTCAATCTTAATCAAATTTATGATAGTTCTTACAATCAAGGTCGCATCAAAAATCATTTTTCAATGATATAGGTACACTTATATAGATAGATTAATAATGTATAGTTATATTAACTTTCACGGTACTTATTAATTGTCACTTACAAAATCAACGTAATATAAAGTTGCTTTTTTTTTTCAAAGTTCTCGTAAAAATATATTTTAGATCAAATAACTTTAATACCCTTGTCTACATAACCCTTAAAATTATTTGATGGATTCTAAATCGGGTTATAGTCCATTCACTATTGCATTCGTCATTGTACATTCTTAGGGGGTGGTTGAATTTTATGAAACTTCAAGGAAGGTGAATGTAACACTAATAATAAAAAAAAAAATTACAGAGTTTCCTGTAAACACAGTGTACAAACAGCAGCTTCACCACTTTACGCATATCAATAACATCATCGTCGTCATCATCATGAAAATCAACCTTTCCCACTCCACCATCAACGGCCATAAACAAGCCACACCATTCACCAAACTTCTCTCTCTCTCTATTGATAGATAAACATTAATCAACAATTACACACAATAACAACAGTAGGATTTTCTCACATCCTTCAACACGTCACACACTGCATCCCTCATCATCATCAGTCGACTTGTCCTAGGAACAAAAACGAAGCGCAACCCACCACCCACAACTCCCGATACTAAAAAAAATCCTTCTCACTTCTATTCTTCTGTGTCTTCTGTGTTACTATAGTGATTGTTTTGCATCATATCTCGTGTTACTATAGTGATTGTTTTGAATCATATTTTTGTGCTGGTGTGTTGTGTCCACCACCACTACTGTCTTTTTCTCTTTTTCTTTCTTCTTTGGCGTGTCAGTGACGCCTACCCTATCATGACTCCTCTTCACAAAATTGTTAAAATTATTATTTTTATCGTTTAATATCTTTGCTTTCCCATAACAATTTTATCTGAAGATTACAACAATCAAACTCTTTTTCTTTTTCCTCACTCACTCACTCATGTTGTTCCTCCTCTTAGTCTTCTCATTCTTCTTCCTGTCCATCTTCTTCACCGTCTGCCTTATCATCACCTACAAGAAGATCAAACGCCTGCAGGAGGCCGAGCAGAAGTACGCATTGGTCTTCAAAGCCGCTCAGGAGCGGGAAAAGGACCCGAACCGGTTGGCCGAATCCCTGCTACTCGAGATCTTGCCGTCCAAATCTGGCAAATGGGAGAGTTTTCTTAAAGGGAATAAGCGCGAGGATCCGGATGAAAACGGGTCGGGTCATGGGAAGGAGGAGAAGGAGAAAGAGGAGGTGGAGGTGGAGGAGGGTGGTGTAGGTGGCGGCGGGGTGGAGTCAGGTGGGGATGATAGTAAGAAAGTGAAGAAGAAGAAGAAGAAAGGGAAGAAGAAGAAATTGGATGCCAAAGGTGAAGAGGAAAATGGCGAGGAGAAGGACAAGAAGGAAGGTGGAGAGAGTGAGAATTCGAAGTCGGGTCCATCGAAACCCGAATTGGTTTGTTTATACCCGTTTACAACATCCAGTAGTGCTACACAGAGGAAGATCAAGCAGCAGTATGACCATCTTGTTAAGTGCCATGAGAGCAAACGGTTAACACTAACTCAGGTTTTGTTTCCATTTCATTCGTACTCAAATTTATTTTGTCCTTTTATTTTGCTGTTTGAATTAGATAAATTAAGGTTTTGATATATTTTTGAAACTGGGTTTGTCTTGTTTTTTGTTTTGTTTTGTTTTATTTTCTTTTGTTTGATTGTTTTTGTTTTCAGGTGACGTTTGATTGAAGTGATGTTAGCTTGAATGGTACTTAAGGAATTCTTTATTGTTGCTTGTTCTGCTTAAACTGCTTTTTTTTTTTTTTGATAATTTGGAAGAGAGCTCTAATTATCTTTTTGCCATTCGGAGAAGCTAAATATGATTCTCTGTTCATTGAAAATATCTGTCGATTTCTTTTTTGTTTTTTTTTTTTTTGCCGAATGGATTTTCTCCTACCTGTAGGGTTGCCTAGGGAATTTCCTTGCTTATGCTTGCAACATCTGTCAGGGGATTTTAACTTAATTTGCAAAACGAGAACACACTGCAAGTCTGGAACTAGGGACAATGTAGGGAGCTTCTTTGATAGGTTTTCCAGAACCCATGCTTGTTTATGAGTGAGGTTTTTTGACAAGATGGTTACACTGATTATCCATTCATATGGTACTAATATCACGTAGAGATGAACTTATGGTTACACACGCAGAGGTGCAACCAGGTTTGTGAAAGAAAACTGTCATGCAACAACTAATAGTGCTTACCATGGTCTTATGCAATTTGTTTGATATGCTTGATGCGGGCATGTTGATGTGATAGATGGCCAGATAACGCATATGCTTATTTGATCGTGCCCTAGTTGAGTATGTTTCATTTGCTTAATTATTGTAAGTGCACAAAGCCATTTTTCCAAGTGCTTGATCGTTACATATGTTATGAGATATTAGAAGGATCTGTTTTGTAAGCTTGTGTACTCTAGAAGAAGAATGGCTTAAATTGCGTGTGAATGATGCTCAGGGGACTTTTTAGGCGTGTAGAAAGTGTATCATCTTTTTTTTTTTATCAAAAAAAAATTGGGTGGAGGATTCAAAGCACATATGTTTTCATCTCTTCTCTATGCTCATTGAGTTACTTTTAGCTGTTATTTATTTATACCTGAAATTTGTACTGTGAAGCAAGACATGCTCCTTGACTCACATTGCATACTTTTAGATTTCAGAATGTGTAAAGTTGAAAGAATTTTCAAATTCTGTTGGTCCTGGTCTGATAGATATATATTGATTGCAAATTTATGTAAATTGGTCTTATATAATATGCAAGTTTATGTATATGTAAGCTGTGTTTCTTTTGTATTAAATTTGATATATCCCCATCTGCAACATAACCCATTTTCATGTGCTCTTGTAATGCAGGTTGCAGAATTTGCTAATTGCTTGTCTGAGGCCAAAGAAGAGCTAGAGCACAAGTAAGTTTAAAATTTTCAGAAAAGCCATGTATTTAATCTAATGCTTCCAACAATTGTGACAATTCACAATATATATATATATAATTTTTTTCAAAACCTGGTCACCGACAGACTCTTTATATCTGTAAAATGATTTTTCTTTATGCAGTCTCAAACTTTGTAATTTAGGACTGACATGTTTAGTCTTCTGCCGGTAGCTAATTGCCCCAAAAATTTTCAGATTGACTGCACTTAGGTGCTTTCTTCTGTCCTAATGTGACTGTTTGGGAGTTTTACTCAGACTTTGAAATTTGTATAACCAATTATTCCCATGTTTTACGTGGACTGTTTCTTCATTAATTTCTGATTCTTAAGTAGTTGTGGTAGATCATAATTTTCCTTCCCAAATAATGTTCAGAATTGTTAAGAAATTCATCAAATCTGTATTACAGGTCTGAGGCCATTAACCGTAAATTTACAATAACAAAGGCTCTGCTATGCAAGGCAGACAGATCTTCAGTTGACCGGCTTCGTCAACAGGTGATTTTATTTGATATAATTGTGGAATGGAGTAGCTATCTTATATCTTGGTTACTTCTAAAAGGGACTTTGCGGCTTTGATCCCATTAGTTATACAAGCTAGAGAAGGAGCAGAAGAGATTAGAGGATGATGCATTTGTCTATAATTGGCTACAACAACAGCTTAAGCTTTCACCAGCATACAAGAAGGTAGCTACTCGAACCCTTAGTTGAGAGCATATTTGATTGTGCAGGTCTTAATTCAAAATATGTTGGTTTCTTTTGAATATATCTTCTTATCCTTTTAGAATGCACTCATTTTAAGTTTGATATGGTGATGAATAAATTTTGATAGTTTTAATCACAACTTGGAGAAATTTTGCCATATCTTCTTCTTCATGTATAGGCTGAACTGCTGCTATCAGTCCATTATAGATTTTGAGATATGAACCCAAAAGATTTCTCGTCTTTTTAGTTGCATCCTGAGAGGAACTCTTTTTTAGAGTGATGTGGTCCAAATAGGTTTTTCATTGGTTTGCAGTTTCCAACAATTTTGAGCAGTTGTTTGTATCTTCCTTGTTTATTTTTTTGAGGATAATTAACGGGACTGTAAATTGGCTTGCCATATAGTATTCTTGAAATTGCCTTCATCATATGTTGTATTTGTCAAACTGGAGAAATTTGGGGAGAGATCTGGTTTCCCCCTTGAGCTGTTGAGAAAAAAACATAATGTGCTCTGATACCATGCTCGGAAGAGCAAAAGAGTTGGTAATTTGTTTTTCCTTCTTTGTAAGTGGAGCTAGACATTGAGTGCAGTGGTCATATGTTCAATCATTACTTGGTTAGAAGTATGATTGAGTTCATCTTTATACTTGCAATCATTACCTTTTCATGTATTCTCATGTTTGTGATCTCTCTTTATCTTTCATTTAAGATGCTTGAAGTTCATGCCTCAATGGAGGAGAAGGCCAAGAATAGTGAGCAGACAGAAAGCATAGACATGGAAGAGTTTACTGACATTTCTTTTGAAGAACTATTAGCACAAGAAAAGAAGGATTCATTTTGGTTGGTTGCTGATCTCAGATGCATAACTTATTTATTTGTTTATTTACTTTGGCCACTGCTTATCAATTACCTGGGTTTTTGTATCTCCATGTGCAGGCAGAAAAATGGGAGATCAAGATTGTCTTCAAGCTGATGACTTGTTTAGCTCACTGTACTTGTGGAATCACTTCGTAGTATGTGTATCTAATACATGAAATATAGTACCGTATTTTTTTAGCGGCCTGAGCTTCCTTAGGTTGCTTGAAGAGAACTATGGCCATAACTTCTTCTCTTCTCTTTCTAGGTTTTCAAGGGTGGAAGCTAGTGAATCCCACACATCTCCGTGTAGTTACTATGTCCTACTGACTTTTGGCATCTATAATTACTAACCATCGGAGAGTTATTGCAGTATCCTCCACCAAATCCTTTTACATAGCTTCTGATGTATAAAGGGTTTTTGTCATGGATTTCTAACTTAAATGTAAAATGTTTTGGCATGGCCTTATAAGATGCAGAATGACTGAGCCTGAAGCTATGAACTTGACAGGATGGTTTTTAATGGTATGATGGAATTTTGGAATGTGCAAAATTGGAAACTGACAGTTTGATTGGGAGGATTTGTCTGATGTATAATAGTGATATACCATGCTCTTTCTCTCTGCTCTTCTTATACCCTTGAGCTTGGGTGTTTTGGCAATTTTAGAAGTTGCCTGTAGTAAGTCAAATCAAAGCATTCAATTTCCTAGTGTTTGGTTTATGGGTATCCTTGAATGGGAGCGTTTCTACTTGTTCCAACTTCCATCTGTTTTGTTATATATATATATATATATATATATATATATATATAAAGCTCACGATTTCTGATAACAGAAGCAATGCATTAGCTATGATATGAACTATTAAAACCTAATTAACATTTGGATTCTGCAAAGAATGATTTATTTTTGGGATAATTTTAATAAGTATTTTTGAGTTTTGGTTTAATTTTAATTGGAGAATGATTATGTGTTTTTTAATCAATTATACTTTTAAACTTGCATAAATAAATCATCGTTTTCATCTCTTAAATCATCATTTGTAGTATAGAAAATGATGAAAAATGAATAATTTTAAAGGTGTAATTAATTAAAAAAATAAGTCGTTTTTTGTCAAATATTTTGATAAAATTAAGGTAATTGATTTATTTTTTGACATGGAAAGGAGATCAATTGACATTTCCCAGATGTCAATACCAATATAGTTAAGTTGCATGGTGACAAACACGTCATAAGCAAATGATCTCTTCTTTCATGGCATTGCCAAAACCTTCTGGTGCATGAAACAACTGCAAAAGCTAAGTGGGCTCTGAAATCGGTTAAAGCAGAGCAACCCATTCACTTAATTTTTGATTTCCATCTTTTTTCACCAGTGGCCATATTGAGCTGAAATTGCTAACGTCATGAAGGCTGTAATAATGTTTGGGCCCAAATCAGATAAAAAAGGCGCACATGCAAAAAAGTTTGTGGGGGTATTTATTTATTTATTAATTAAACCTAGAACCTTAAATAATGAATGCATCTTAGTTAAACGATTTAAAGCCTGTTATTAATTTTCAATTCTTTCACTTTTACGTATTTGTTTTTGGACTTGAAGATTTGATGAGTTTCTTATAAACTATGATTTTTCAAATTCTTATTTTACAAAAATTATGTGAATAAATTCCTTAAATGTAATTTTCTTTTGAAGAGGGTGTCAATGTATCATACCTCTTTAAGCTAATGCTGGTATTACCAATACTAACACAGTAAAGCTCGTTAACTAACGCTCTAAAACTTCAGGCATTAAAAAACCTGTAACTATGATAAATATGAAAGAAATTCAGTCCTGAAAGGGTGCGAATTCAGAAAAACTAAACTAGTTTTCAATAGTTTAGAAAATGTTAATTGTCTAAACTAGTAAGATACAAGAATCCTACATGATAGAATCCAACAATGTCTGTGTTATCTCTTGCAAATATTCAAAACTACTACTCAAAATACAGAGCAGAAACAGAATCGAATGCCTTCTGAGTTTCATCACAGAACTAGAATGACCATTAATAATATTGATACGGAAACCTTCACAAAAAGCAAGATTTGAACTTTATAATAATGGCTAAAGCTATTTTTTTATGAAGTGACTTACAAGCGTGATCAATTCACATTTTCCAGAGGTCAATCCCAATATGGTTTAAGTTAGATGGCTACAAACACGTTATAAGCAGAAGATCTCTCTTTTCATGGCATTAGCAAACATTCTAGTGTATGCGTATGAAACTTCTGCAAAAGCCTAGTGGGCTCTGAAATTAGTAAAAGCAGAGCAGCCCATTCACCTTATTTTTGATTTCCTTCTTGTTTCATCAGCGGCCATATTGAGCTCAAATTGCTAAGTTCATGAAGGATTTATTAAAATTTTTTTATCTAAATTTTTGTAGATATTGCAATAATTAATGAGAAATACTAGATATACAACTAAATTATACAACTTAATTCTTACAACCTGATATGACACAAATTTACTGGGTGGATAAAAATGAAAAATAAATTTTAATAAATAAAGTGGAACGCACCTATCAAATAACTATGTGTCAAGTCAGATTGTATAGATTAAGTTGTACAATTTGATTATATATATATCATTACTCATAGTTAATACAAATTATATTTTAAGTTGTCGATATTACTCGTGGTGGGATGGATGTAAAATCTCCTTTGCCCGTTGGTAATAGGTTTGTTGCGTTACTTGTAGTACAAAAATTTAGATCAAAAATACATTTTAATATATAGTAGAAGCGCAAACATTTATATTGAAAACAAAATTTTTTTTTTTTAATACTAGAAGTAGAGAGGTGCCGAACAAATATTTTTTTAATTTGTGTTTAAGTCGTGGACTTAATTTTTTATAATCATTATTTTTAAATAAATCTCATAATTATTATTTTTCAATAAATTGAAATTTTTGTGTAAATAATATAAAAGTATGAAAGGTTGGAAACAAAAAGTTAAGAATATACAAGGAGGGAAATGCAATGAGCAATAAGTGTTATTGGTTCGCATTGAAAGCTTTCCCGATGCCGAAGCCAAAGCCATACCTAAAGATTAGGATCCTCTACTCGTCTAATGCATATTTTAACCGAATAACTAATCCTCTACAAAATGATAATTACTAAGTGGAAATAATCTTAAACTATATATTACTTTAATTAACCGAAATAAGAAAACAGAAGAAATAAGAAAAAAGAACTAAACATTTATATTTCAGTGTTAAATTGGAGGAAGTAATTAAAATCAAACGGTTTCTGTAATCAAATTAAGATCGTAATTATGATTATGAATAATCAATCACTAACAAGGCTTTCGTTTTGCAAAGAAATTCAATACTTTCTGCTACTAAACAAACTCTATTATTTATCAATCTGCTGTCTGATATGCTGGATAAACGCTGTCGTATTCAGGTCCCTCTTTCACAGCTTTCTTTGCCAGTTCTCCGAGCGCTCTAGCCCTCCGTCTTCTCTCTTCAGCTTCAACTCCTTCATCTGCCATCACCTGTCGTACAGCTCTCTCAATCTCTTCCTTCGTCACCCACGCGTCAACCTTGTGTGCCTCCGCCCAAGCCACAGACACCTCAATGCCAACTCGCACTCCAATCCTTACAACTTGTACTAACAGCTTCTCGTTGTAAAACTGTTCGGCAGCCATTGGCCAAGTCACCATTGGCTTCCCTGCGCTTACTCCTTCCAACGTCGAGTTCCATTCACAATGCGTCAGGAATCCACCAGTAGCCGGATGTGAAAGTATCGAGACCTGTGGTGCCCATCCTCGAATTATCAGACCTCGCCCTTTAACTCTCTCTTCCAACTTTTCTTCTTCCAAGAGTTTATCTGCTTCTGCTGATTGATCTCCTTTTCGGATGACCCAAATGAATGAATGATTTGAAGCTTCTAATCCCAAACCAATCTCCATTAGTTGCCGGGGTTTGATACTCGAAAGGCTGCCAAAGCAAACGTAGATTACAGAGCTTGGTTTTCTAGAATCAAGCCACTGCAGGCACTGGGAGTCTCCAGCAAATGTTTCATCTTTCATTTTGTTGCTTAAGAAAAGTGGACCTATACACCAAATATTCTTCACTGATTTCCGATATTCATCCACATACGTTGCCTCCAACTCTTCGAAGGTATTCACCAAAGCTCCTACTGCCGAAAGCTCAGCTTCTTTGTACTTGGCCAATCGGTCTTGCAAAAAGTTATTTGCAGTGTTTTTGTATGCAAGGGTAGCTGGGGTTTGGTGAACTCAATCCTATCAGGAATATCGGGAACCAAAAATGGCTCGGAATCAGAAGTGATTCTCTCAAGGACTCCGTGGCGCTTAACGTTGTGAGAGCACGACAGACAAAAGCATGAAACAGTGTGGAACACAACTCTTGGGATCTTAAACCTGAGCGAGATATCGGAAGTCCAGGGGAGACAAAGGTCAGAAACGATACAATCGGGCTGTACTTGTAACTCTGCAACCCATCTTTCAAGCGGCTCCTGAAGCTTATTACAGGCTTTAAGAAATTTTGGTGCCAAGTCCATAGACGGGAGTGAATCCATGTTCTCGCATCCCTCGGGCAATCCAAATTCCTGGCAAGGAAACTGCAGGGAGACGAATTGGATGTTGAGATTCAAGCTTTTGGCATAATCAATGATTCCATTGAATCGGATTGCATTAAGGGGTGTCATGATGATGGAAACGGCCATGCCATGGTGTGCAAGAAGCTTGGCCAGCTCTGTGAAGGGGATGAGATGGCTCTGGGACATTAGAGGAACAAGGAGGAAGTGAAGCTCCTGAGGTGGGGGGGCCATCGGGAAAATATCAGTTGTGGCAGAGACTGAGTCACGTTACTTCGGATCTGAATCACGTCAAGTTAAAAAGAGATCTTTTTAGCCCAAATTTTTTTACGTGTTTTATTATTGACACAAATTTAAATTTATGATTTTGATCCTACAAAATCTAATGTTTAATATTAAAAATAAAAAAATTACATTTAATATTGACAATTTATCGAATATTAAAAAAATCATAAATAATATTAAACTAAGATATAATATTATACATAACCTTGGCAATTTATAAAATATAATTCATATAAATTTCACACCTAAAAGATAAAAAAGTTATTTTTTTAATAAATAAAATAATCTTATAAAACTTTAATAAATAATCATAAATAAAATACATCAACTACCAACTATACCTTCAAAATATACTATATATTGCTTTTATGTGAATTTAGTTGTTTAAGTAAGGTTGAATCGTTGATTGATGTTTTAGGCTAATTTTATAATTAACTTAAAATAATTTTGTTTTAGAGGTTTTGACTTTTTATGAGGTTCTTATAATTCTTTTATATTTTGTTTATTTTAATAATAAAATTTTTTAATTTTCAATTTTAGTTTAGTTAGTTTAATTATTTTTATTTAATTTTTTGTATTAAATACTATATTTCAATCCATTTATTTTATTTTTGTATCTTAATTCATCCTCTCTCATTTATATTTAACTTCTATATTTTTAATTTGAATTTTGTTATGTATTTTTATATAGTTTTATAATTTATTTTATTTAGAAGTTTTATATTTATTGTCTTTGAGTATAAGCTTATTAGTCAAAATTTTATAACTCTTCGATTTAAATGCTACATCGATGATAAAATATTTAAATAGTAAATAATAATATAGTTAAAGGGTATAACAATTATTATACATATTTTTTAAGTTTCATAAGACTGATTTAACATAATTTAGTGCCAGTAAGATTGTGGATAATATTATATAAAATGTGAAGGTTATATCTAATATTAGGCTTTAGTTCATAGTAATTTATATATTTTCCCTTACGAAAAAATATTAAATTTTTGTAAATCAATGACTGTAATTATATATAGAATTGAAAAGTTACCATCAAGCTTCTTATCTTCTATTAATTCCAGTGATTTAACAAATCACTTTGAAAGAGTTACTGCACTTTATCTTGAGTAATCAATGATCTTTTCTTAAGAGAGTGCTACTTCTACAATTACAATTCATTAATTATCTACGACAAGTTAAATGTTATACGTTATTTGTCCAAAATTTGGAAACCCAAATTACTGACCAAATTGAGGAAGAATTTTAGCTGGGGCTTGTTTTCTTCCTATGAAGAGAAACAATTACAGAATATTAAGATATAGTAACCTCAATAAATTAATAAAATATTCTCGGTCTCCGCTCTAGCAAATCTATTAAATTGATAAATTTACTAAGTGCATAAGATAATAATTTTTTTCAAATCTTTTAAGGCCTAACAAAAATATAAAATAATAATTAATCAAATACATATTATAAATAATATATAAATTCACAATAATACCGTGATCTTTTTTTAATTTGAGGTATAGAGTTTTATGAAGGTGTAGATCATGAGTATGTACTGATATTTCACAACAAATAACATTATGACACGTGGAAACGGAGCGCAGATCATTTGCATTTCCCGGAGGCCAATCCCAATCTAATTAATTTACAATTTTACATGGTTACCAACACATTATCAGCAAAGGTCTCTTTTCCATGGCATTACCAAACCTTCTAGTGCATGAAACATCTGCAAGAGCCAAGTGGACTCTGAAATCGGTTCGAGCAGAGCAACAACAACCCATTCACTTTATCTTTTATTTCCTTCTTTACCGAAGGCAAACACTTTTCCTTTAACCTATCACTTCATGCACTGGAGATGACCTTATATGTTTTATAGCGTAGAAGTTAATCTGCTGTCTCTGAATTATCATTGAAAGTTAACGACTAAAGATGAAACCATATCAAATATTTTAGTCAATCCATGCCTAAATGTAGATATAAAGTTGTATCTTCTCATTTCAGCTTGACGATATTCTGGCTGCACTCATTGAGTTTTCTTTGAAGGAGTGTCGATGTATCATACCTCTTTGGGCTAATGTGGTGCAGTAACAAAGGTTTAAACGTGTTGTACTCCTAACAATCTAAAGCCGCAAGCGGGTGGCGCAGCCACCGCGACTCTGTCACAAAAACCTTGAGTGAAATATCATTGATACAAATTTTGTTTCAATTTATTTTGTATAATATTTTTAATCATGTAAAACTATCAAAATTATAAAATAAAATTCAATCCTAGCTTGATAAAACAGATTTTTGGAAATTTGAGATTAATTGTTTCGAACTTATCAGATTATTACGAAAACACACCCGTCTTTAGATTTTTGCTTAGTTGCAAGTACGGTCTGAGAATAAACATTTATATTACTCTTTGTTTTCATATATCTTTCCAGCTAAATGACAATTATGTTAGGATTGCCAGGATAGTAAAAAGAGAAAGATTCAAGATTGCCTCTAAAAAAATCCTACACTCCAGTCCATACAATGCAAATTTCCAGGCGGCATCATGATCAAAAAGCTCCATCCAAAGACGTTAATTATTCTCCTATCGAAGCAGGGAAGGCCTCAATTGGGTTCTTGTTAATACCTTTTGGAGAACAAATTAAACTTGTTGTCAATATGATCATGGGAAGGTTTTTGTTCATATTGACCATATTCTTTTGTGATTGTGGTCCACGGCTTGTCGCAAAGTTATTGATGTTTACTTCACTCTTTTTTTTTTTTTTTCCCCCAACTTGCAGTATGATGGCAACATTTTCTGAAGGGCTACTCCTCAGTGAGAAAGTTGGACTTGACCCTAATGTACTAGTTGAGGTAGTCTCACAGGGTGCCATCAGTGCACCGATGAACTCACTCAAAGGTCCATCAATGACCAAATCACTCTATCCTACAGCATTTCCCTTGAAGCATCAGCAGAAGGTTTGTATTATAAATCCCAGGAGGTGGAATGCCACCATCTCAGTAACATACACTATAATCTTACAACATTTCATGGTGGCAGGATCTGAGGCTTGCTTTGGCATTAGCAGAATCTGTTGCTCAGTCTACTCCCCTTGCAGCAGCCGCAAGTAAGCTATACAAGGTGGCAAAATCTCATGGTCTCGGTGACCAGGACTTTTCAGCAGTTATTGAAGCATTGAAAGCGAAAAAGTGAAAGCTTGAAGCAGAAGCTCTGCTCAATGAGATCCAACATGTCAAAGCAGTGAGCAATTTTTCATGCAAAAATGTAATAGGATTTCCATGTCCCTGAGGATTATTTTTCTCCAGTTTGTATTAACAACTTGGCTATTAATAAAGCGGGAAAATCTTTTGAATTACATTTTCCCAACTCAGAGCTTCTCTTCCGTAATGTTTAGGTGTTTTTTGTTCTCCAGATCGAGTGATTGAATCCTGAAGCACAGACTTCTGCTTATAATCATAACTCAAGCCGATGGCTACAAGCAAAAGCAAATCTGTTTGGTGAAAAATAATATTAGTAATCGAACGCCAACATGGCATCAAAGAATTCGCTAATTTATGATCGAGATAGTGACAATCGATGTATTGCAAGTCTATTAAAAAGACAATCTAACTCGCAGCTCAAACTTGTTGCATAAAATCTAATAGAAGTACAAGGTCCATAATTCTCATAGTGTAAACATAACAACATTCTCAGCGCTACCCTAAAGGACAAACAAAAATGTTTTGACAACAACGGGAAACAAATTTCCCATGGTGTAGACCTGCAGATACAGCCAAAAAAGTCCAGAATCTTTGCTCATCTATTTTTGTCTAATGTTCGTAGCAGTCCTCACCCTTTTTCAGCAACTTCGGATCAGTCAATTTTCACGGAGGAATAGATCTTACGTACAAACCAGAAGCAAGCATAGAAGCCAATTGTCCCCGTCAAGACATAGAAAGCATATGAAACAATAATCATGTACCCAAAGTAAAGGATACCCGAAACCAGCTTTGTGATTTCCAACTTGGTGAAGAAGTAGAAAACCAAGTAGAGGAAAAGGTAACAGTGCAGAGGAGCCTGCGGTCAGGTAAGATCTCCACCACCAGCGATAGTCTTCACTGCACAGCTGGAAGTAGCAGAGCACTATGGTTATCTCAGCGCAAGTGATTAGGAGGATAACAAACACTATGAAAAGGAAGCCAAAGATGTAATAGACCTGGTTCAGCCATATCGATGTCAAGATAAAGAAGAGTTCAATGAAGACTGCCCCAAATGGAAGAATTCCTCCAATGAGTATGGAGAATACTGGTTTCATATACCAAGCCTGCTCTGGAATCTGCCTAGGGATTTTGTTTGTCTTGACAGGGTCTTCAATGGCCGGCTTTTTGAAGCCCAAGTAACTACCCACAAACACCAAGGGGACTGATATACCAAACCATAAGAAAACTAGAGCAAACATTGTCCCAAAAGGCACTGCACCAGAAGACTGCTCTCCCCAAATTAGGGCATTTAGTACAAAGAAGACCGAGAAAAAAATACCAGGAAACATAAAGGCAGTTTTTAAGGTGTTTCTCTTCCACTGTGTTCCCTTGTACATTTTGTACAGACACGCTGAGGAGTAACCAGCAAACAAGCCCATGAAAACCCATAGGAGAACCATATCAGTCATAAGACCTCCTCGGTTGGATGGAGATAGGAAACTGAGCAAAGCAAATATCATTGTTACCAGCGTCATTCCAAATATCTGAACTCCCGTACCAACATAAACACAAAGTAAACCAGCATTTATTGGGGCTCTGAAGACATCTCCATGAACAAGTTTCCATCCTGTCTCTTCCTGAGCCTCATCTTGTGTTTCCAACTGATTATAGTTTGCAATATCTCTGTACAGAGTTCTCATAATTAGCTACATTCACACAAATGATTAATATTGATGAGTAACTTTTATTTTGTGTCCAAAGAGTTGTATGCAAATTGATAATCGGAAAGGTGTATATACAAAATAACTCATCTAATATAAGAGTGATGAGATGTTAATAAATTGGTGGCGAAACGGATCCACTCGTCTACCGGTGACGTGTGATGGGTACTTATGAAGAGTACTTTCAATTTATTTCCCGAGTAGTTTGCTAGGGTTTCAGTGACAAAGTGAGGCGTGGTATCATCAGAGAACCGGAGGACGGGAACCCCGGCCCAAACGAAGCGCCATCGTTTGGACAAAACACTAGTTTTGATGAAATCTTGCACCTCTAAAAAGGATAAGATGTGTTGGAGGAGCGGATCAGGTAATGCGCTGATGCGATCGATGGAGCCTTTACAGCGGTTGGACATTCTTCAGGAAATTGAAGAAACGCAAAGCAAGTGCATGCAGAGCTTAAGAAATCAGCTTTTCACCGTGCAAGTGAAGAGCAGCAGACTGATCATCTCAAATCCTTCAAATATCATCAAAAATTCGGTCTAATCTTAAAAGCAGGCCAATAAATATGAAAGCAAACTGATCATGAGAAAACAATATTATTAACCAGATTATAACCTTATCTTCATCATTTCTTAAATTAAACTAAGTCATTCAAATCGACATTTTATTCTTTTAAGAAATCATTATTTTTAATTAATTTATTTTTTTAACTGAATCTCTGAACAAGTTGCTTCAAAATCAGTTCAAAACTCCCTTAATTTGTGTAGCAACAATCAACACCAGTTATCATTCAAATCATAAGGCTATAGAAACATTAAAAAATTTGTAATACGTTATCATTTACAAGGCTGCCTGCAATCAAACAATAATTTAAGCAAATAATAATAATAATCACATAAAATTGCACACACACACAGATATATATATATATATATATATATATATATATATATATATATCGGAGCCTTAGATCAACTCAACTAAGTCAACTCACCTCAAGTCTCTTTGGAAGCCATTACCGGCACTGTAGCTCTAGCGTCCATACTCGGCGACGACGCCAATACCCTCCTGCATGTTCACTGCCATCACCATGAGAACCAACGCCAAAAAAATAAAATAAATAAAGTTCACAGCTCTATTAATGCTAACCTGTGCCGTTTCTGTTAAGCAAATGTAAGATCGAAATCTAAAAATTTTACAAATAGAAAATTTGTCTCAGATTTTTAAATTAAATAACAGATAGCGAGAGAGAGAAGAGTGGGTTTTGCAGTGAGTGGGTAGGAGGCTGATCAACAAAGTTGTTGAAACAGCAGGGTATGGAGACGCGATGGAGGACAAAAAGAGAATCTAGTGGAACAGAAGAAACTGATGGAGACGGTGGAGGCGGCGGACAACCAAAAAAAGAAGATCAATTTTCATTTGTTATTTAGCCCCATTTTTAGCCAAAACTACGTCGTTTTGACTGTTTCTTTATAAAAAAAGTACTAAAACGATGCAGTTTTAAAAATTTTTGTATTATAAATAGCTGTCCCTTTTTTTATAAAAAAGTTTAGGATGAGTATGTCCTTTTCATCCTTGTACAAGTTATATTATTTTAAAATAAAATTTAATTTGATATTTTTAATTTCTTAATTTTACAAAAAAAATTATATGATGTGATTTTCATTGTAAAATATTTAACTTATTTCATACAATTTTTGGCATTAAAAAATTTATATTTAAAAATTCATTATTTTATATATATAATAACATTATTTATTTAAATATTGTTACAAATTTTTAAATTTATATTTAAACATAAAATTATATTATTTAATTAATATTCTTATATTTTTAATTTTATTTAATTTCAAAATATGAAATTACTCAATTAGTGTAATTTTTTATAACATTTAAAATTCAAAGTAATTTTAATTATCTTTTAATAATTTAAGATGACATTTTTAAGTTACTGATATAAAAATTACATTTTCTTGATTTTAATATTTAATTATAAAAAATAAATTCATAGGAGCAAAACTTTTCGTAACGTGCAGCATGTGCACATTACTAAATTCAATACTTTTTGCAACGTACAGAAAATGCACGTTGCGATATAGTCTTTCAGCAACGTGCACATGTTATATGCTGCTAAAAATCATATTTCGCAACGTGCATGGAGCGCACGTTGTCAAAAAAGGGCTTTTGCAACGTCCAACCAATGCACGTTGCGAAAGCCATGTCGCTGTATTCAATTTTGCTACTGCGTTACAATTACACGAATGATCTCTTTTAAAAAACATTTACTAAAACATAACTATTATTTAAATCATGATCATCATCAGTCTATATATCCATTTCTTCTAGGCGATTCCAATAATGCCTCATTTTCTACGAGGCAAAACTATGATGTGCTCAACATCAATTGTATTTTTATAGTATAAAGTATAAATGATTTTATGTAATATATTAACTTTGACCAAATCAATTACTACCTGTCTACGAGTTATTTCGGTATCCTCCATCAAATCCTTTTTCATAGTATAAAAGGTTGTTATCATGCAACGGAATTGTAACTTTTAATGTATAATGTTTCGGGATGGTGCTAATAATACAATGAATATTAATAATATAATTTGGGTCGGGTAATATCGGGTATTCTAAATTTATAATCGATTTCGGTTATTTTCTCTCCTTTACCCGATCACACCCGATTTAGGTTGGGTAAACCCGATCGGATCGGTTGGGAAATTATGCCCACCCCTAACACAAGCAATGCATTTGTCATGATATAAACTATTTAAACCTGATGTACATTTTGATTCATCTGCAGAGAATGATTTACTTTTTGAAATGGAAAGGAGATCAATTTATATTTCGCAGAGGTCAATCGGATCCAATGTAGTTA
The DNA here is from genome assembly GCA_013180625.2 of Boswellia sacra. Taxonomy (NCBI): domain Eukaryota; kingdom Viridiplantae; phylum Streptophyta; class Magnoliopsida; order Sapindales; family Burseraceae; genus Boswellia; species Boswellia sacra. The sequence goes on from SNVD02013895.1 coordinate 352,023, forward strand.
AAGTTAAATGGTTACAAACACATTATAAGCAGAAGATCTCTCTTTTCCATGTCATTGCCAAACCTTCTAGAGTACGTGTACGAAACATCCGCAAAAGCCTAGCGGCCACTGAAATCAGCTAAAGCAAAGCAACCCATCCACTTTATTTTTTTATTTCCTTCTTTTTTCATCACTGGCCACATTGGGCTGAAATTGCGAAAGTCATGAACGCTTCAGTAATGGTTGGGGCCCAACTCTTATAAAGAGGCAATCACGTAATATCGTTATATGAATTAAAGCTTGTCAGCATATTTATTAATGCATCTTAGTTAAACGTTTTAGAGCTTGTTATTAATTTACAATTCTTTAACTTTTACGCATTTGTTTTCGGAGTTTAAGATCTAATGAGCTTCTTAACTCCTATGAATTAGTATTTTGTAATTCAGACTGGCATGGTTAAAATTATAGGTCAAAACAAACAATATACGATTTTGTATTTATTTATTTTTTGTGGCAAAAGACTTATTTTAATAGATTCAAAAGAGTGCACCAATTCTCCAAAGACAAAGAAAAGGCTCGAGGAGACAAATCTATATATATATATATATATATCTCTCTCTCTCTCTCTCTGTGTGTGTGCGCGCGCGCATTCTTTACAGGGAACAAATATTCTCAACCCCACTGCCTGACAACTCAAACAAAAATAATTATCTAACAATGCCTTCCTCAATTGAGTTGCATCATAGAGGAGGGAGGAATTCCATAGAAGTTGATGCCCATTGAGATGATATCTCAGAGGTTGGTGACTTCTTTCCCTTTTTTGCCTCCAAAAATGCAAAGACAACATGCTTGCACAAGGTTATTGCCAAAGGCAAACACATTTTCCATTTGCATATCACTTCAAGTACTAGAGATGAACTTACATGTTTTAGCAGAGTTCAGCCCGTAAAACTCAGGCAAAAGACAAGTGTAAAAGTAAATATGCTGTCTATGAATTATCGTTGCAAGTTTAGGCCTAAAGTAAAGATGAAGCCATATAAATCAATGCCTAAATGAAAGATTGTTCTTTTGAGTTAATTCTAGATACAGAGTACTATGTTCTCATTTCAGTTTGCTAATATTCTGGCTGCACTCATTGATGCTCCAATTTTTTTGGGTTGCTCACAGTTTTATATCCTTAAGTTGAGAGATTAAGTTGTCTATTCAATTGTGACGGGTGGATTTGTACATAGCTAACCCCGGTCTTGGCTGTATCCCGAGTTTTCTCCAGTGAGGTGGAGGGCGATGCCAGTTAAGAATCAATCTGCTGAAATAGTACATTAAAAATTCTTCAGCAAAAAAATTTATCCTTTTTGAAACTGTATGTAATTGTAAAGGATTTCAAAAAAACAAATTTGAGGTAATATAATCTATGAATTTTCAAATTATTATTTAAAAAAATTATGTCTAAACAAATTCTTCAAATGTAATTTTCTTTTAATGTATCATACCTCTTAGAACTAATGGAGCTCCGAGCTGTCATATGTTTTATATTACTCTGTTTCGATGTATGGTTCCGGGTAAATGGCAATTTAGTTAGGATTTAATCTACATGGACAGTTAAAAACGGAAAGATTGCTTTGAAAATCCTCCACTCCGGTCAATAAAATACAAAGTTCCAGGCGTTATCATGATCAAAAGGCTCCATTCAAAGGCATTAATTATTCTCCCACCAACAGAGTTCTTGTTAATACCTTTCAGTCGCTTTTGGAGAAGAAATTAAACTGGCCATTGAATATAAACAAAATTATACTAGATCGGCGTTAAAACGAAGTACCAAATACTAAACAAAACGAATTATATATTAGTCCACTTAATAATCAAAGAAAGACAATCATAATCGAACCTAATAACTCAAGAATAGAAGCCCCTACCACTTTGAGTAAAATTGCCCTGGCCAAGGAGTTATGAGTTGACACATGTTTTGTTTTCCTCTGCCTATATGCATCTTTCCAGCTAACTGAACTCACTGTTATTATGTTAGGACTGCATGTGTAGTTACCAGGGAAAAATTAAAGAAGGCATTAAAAAACCTGCAACTATGATAAATATGAAAGAAATTCAGTCCTGGAAGGGTGTGAATTCAAAAAAACTAAACTAATTTTCAACAGTTTAGAAAATGTTAATTATCTAAACTAGTAAGATACAAGAATCCTACATAATAGAATCCAACAGTTCCCGTGTTATCTCTTGCAAATATTCAAAAATACTACTCAAAATACACAACAAAAACAGAATACAATGCCTTTGAGTTCATCACAGAACTAGAATGAACATTAATAATATTGATACGGAAACCTCACAAAAAGCAAGAGTAGATTGGAACGAACTATCATCTTGAGTCAGAGAGTTAAACATCTACCCCTTGCATAACTTCTATCATTGATAAATGTAAAAACTATATTTAAGCTTTATGGACTTATGCAGTTGCAGATCTCTTTTAGGTTATGTGGCAAGAGAGGAACAAGAGGACTTTTCCAGGAAGAGTCAGAAGCAAATGAGGCAGAGTTATAGGACAAAATTCATTTCTTTGCTTCTCTTTGGGCATCAATCTCAAAGGAATTTAAAGACTTCAGCTTTTTCTTCATTCACCTTAACTAGTAAGGTGTTTTGTTGTGTTTTGGAGAGGGGGGAGTGAGGTTGGGGGTGTGGTGGGGTTGGTGCGGGTGTCTAGATTGAGTTCTCTTTGTACAGGGGTGATGATTATGTTCCATCTCCTTTGTGCAATCTCACACTTTTTCTTATTAAAAAAAATAAAAAAATAAAAGACAATGAAGAATGCTAGTTAGGAGTACAACTACATTAATTAATGGAAGGAAGTTCCGAATACATGCAACTACAACAAATAATGGGGCTAACTGCTAGAGGAGGTTTTGAATACAACCACAGAGGCTCTAGGATAACTTGAGATTAATTTTTTCACCTCAGATAAATCAGGCAACTTGTCTGTCTCAAGTCCTTCCTTGCTGCTTGCAACAACGGTTATCTCTTCTAATACCTTTGCATTTTTTAGCAGAAATTCCATCATTGAAGTAAAAAACTTTAGACCAGCTCCTACACACCAGCTTTGATTAAATCCATCGATCAGTACTTTTTTGAGATGATCACACTTAACATCTGTCCTCACTGATTCCCAGTACTCATGGTTGTCATCATACTGAAAATAAATGTCAAATGAAAGATTAAGATTGAGTTTTCACATCTGAATTCAGTATGAAATAGAGTACTATCATCGTAATATAACCTACATTTCAAAGAAAATTTTGATAAAATCCGAGGCACTTATACGGTGGGCAGCAATATTAAATTAATAAAATAAGGGAGAGAAACATGGAAGGTTCAGAGACTCTCACCTCACACCAGCTGGCGTAGAACGAAATGGATAATTGCCTTAGATTAGGTGTAGTTCGCAGAAGAGTTACAATCCTGTGGAAATCCCATTTCCAGAAAGCTGTACGTAGTTCTAAAAATTCACAGTTCAATAGTAATAATGGCGAAGTAGAAGATAGCATCTGGCCTCTTGAAAGACACTAAAGGGAAACAAAACAAAAAGTAAGATGTTTATCACCAATGTCAACCATTGTTAGCTATATACACACAAATGAATACTGATGAATCACTTGTAGATTTGTGTACAAAGACTTGTATGGAAATTAACAACTGGATGCATATACAAAAGAACTCATTTAATATAAGAGTGATAAGATGTCAAGACATTGAAAAATATTATGCAATACATATAAACATATCTTTACCTCAAGAGATGTAGAAGTGACCATAAGAGTCTGTAGTCGATGAAGCTTACCAACTATTGCTATCATGGCTTCATCAGAGATAACTTTATCATAACAAAATTCCAGACCAAGTTTCATCAGAGATGACAGATTAATCAACTTGATGTTCGATCTCAGCTCCGTTATATCACAAACTAATTTCAAGAAATGAATATGAGGAGCCGAAATCTCTATGGTGTCTGTTGACCAATACTGTAAAACTAAATCTTTCAGTTTCAAATTTGAAGAAGTGATAGTTATCTTGTCCAATCCCTCGAACTCCATGCTCAAGTATTCGAGATTGGGACTTCCCAGTAAAATTCTAGCAAGGGCATCATTACTCAATTTCACATTCTCGATGGTTAACTTTTTGAGTGACGTCCAAGAAACACTCGCAATGGGCTCGAAATAGCACAATTCCATGACTAGAATTCGCAACGATGAATTGGAATATATAGATTGTGGCAACTGGTGGTAATCGAGTGTGGTGTCCCCTAATCTGAGATACAGCTCCTCCACCTTGCGTTCGGTGGCGAAACGGATCCACTCGTCTACCAGCGAAGGGGAAAAGTATTCCTCTCCATAGCTAATGTCGAGTACTTTTACTTTGTTCCCCGAATAGTTTGCTAGGGTTTCAGTGACGAACCTTTCGAAGTGAGGCGTGTCCTTAGAAGAGAACCGGAGGACGGGAACGTCGGCCCAAACATAACGCCAGCGTTTCGACAAAATGATGGTTTTGATGATATCTTTCGCCTCTAGAAAGGATAAGATGTGCTGGACGATTGGATCAGGTAATGCGCTGATGCAGTCGATGGAGGTTTCACGGCTGTTGGACATTCTTCACGAAATTGAAGAAACACAAAACAAGTGCATGCAGAGTGTTAGAAATAGACTTTCACGGTGCAAATGAAGAGCAGCAGAGCAGAGTGGGTACTTTCACAATTTCGCCGTCAAACTCAAACGAAGTGCAGATCCGTGTGAAGAGGTGGTGGTGCTTTTACGAAGTGAAGGATGAAGAGGAGAAGAGATGGTGCACAAATCGCCGGCGGTGGAGGAGAACGAGACGCGGCGACATGGTAAAGAAGAAGAGTAGAGTTTTGGGGCAAAAAGATATTTCTGTAAACCTTTTAAGAAATTATTTAGGGTAAAAGTTTTATTATAGTGTGGAATACGTGTCTGTAGTGATATTTTACAACAAATAACATTATGACACGTGGAGTTCTTTTTTGCCCCAAATGTTTACATAATTCATTACAATGTCTAAATCCTACAAAGTTCATTAATTCTCCCCTTGGAAATAAGTACTTATGGGAGAGGTATGTACAATATGTTGTCAATGGAATCAACTAATGACCATTAACAATTGGAAAAGTTTATAGAGCTTAAAAGAATAATACTAATCAATTATACAATTAAGAAAATATTGTTATATAATTTCAGATAACCAATCTAAAGAATTTGAGCGATTTTTTGTTTATTTATTGAGAAATTTCTTAGTGTTCATGTTTGTTTGTTGAGAAAATTCTCAATTTTTTTCTTTGAAAATCAGAGCAAAGAAAATAGAGTGATAAGATAGAAAGATATAAAAGAAAATGCTATGAAATTCAAATGCCCAACTTGAAAGTTTTAGCGATTTGTTGCTTGCTTGCTGAAAAATTCTTGGATGCCTTTGTTTGTTTGCTGGTTAGTAGTTTTGATAACGCAGTGAAGTTGAGAGATAGGGAAGGTAGGAGGTGTTGGGTTTTTTTTTATTTTTTATTTTATGAGAAGGTTAATTATAGAAGTATAGTGAAATTACCTCCAATAACGGACTTTTCTAAGTAGATTGTTGAAACTTAAATATTCATAATTCCTAAGAAAAGTCTTTCCTTCTTTAAAAGATTCAATTGAGTAATAGACTTTAGAATCCTAAATAATCCTAAATCATTTCCTCCTAGTATTAATGAAACTGCATAGGACCTTATAAACTAGGATTTTGTATATAAATAATGTGAGATATAATAAATTCTCTTTTTAAATCTTTTGAATATCTCCAATCTCATACGATGAGTTCTAAATAAAAAAAATCTAGTTAATGAAACAACGTGCAACTTTAGACTAATAAAAAAGAAAAAATTCAAAAAATGACCCAAATTAATAAACCTATTTGAAAAATGATTCACTTTTTTAAAATTTTGATACCATAACCCCTTTGGTTGTGAAATTATTTCAATGCTCTTTCTTCATTAAATAAGACAAACAAAACATTTTCTTCATTTCTTCTTCATTCTTGAGCAAAATCTTCTTTGCACAACACTATTTTATATAAGAAATAGTATTTTACGCACGGTTTGTAACATATTTTGTTGTCTAAAAAACATGATATTAGTTTAGAAAAAATGAACTGAGCTATGTTTAAGTGATTCGAGTAGTTTGATGCAAAAAAATAGATTTTTTTGGGAGAAAATCTAGGTTCTTTAGTAAGGAAGACGGCGACTCAACAATTCTTTTCGTCATTGTCAAGTGTTGAGCACCCTGTCAGAAACTATCTAATAGTGAAAGAAAGGTGTCAGAAACTATTAGATATACATGATCGAAAAAACTTCACATATGATGTTAAGCGTGAAGCATATAATCAAATATAGAAACTAAGAATTGAGTGTCGCATTGCTTGTAACCGACACTAGGCAACCCTTGTCATCGAGTGTCGGTTACATGCAATCTGACACTTAATATCTGTTCATCTAAGCTCATCGAGTCTCGAGTGTGGAAACATACCAACATTCGTCATCGTCTACCTCCGTCCATCGACTTAAAAAATTATAATTTTTACACATATCAAGCTTCGAATCATTCATCAAACACTCTAAGAACAGCATACAACTATTGACTTTCAAAACACAATAAATCATCTATGTTTTTTTTTTCTCTGGGGGCCCGAATCCCCCCGGAGTAACCTCTACAGTGACCTTACTGCAAAGGTCGATCTGTGTATGTATCAGCGAAAGGGTTTGGAAATGGAGAAGATTTAATGATGGGTATTGATTATAGAGAAAATGAAATGAAAATAAATTAATTAAAATATTAAAGGTATGGAAGTCATTTTTTACCTGAAAGGGTCGTGATATCAAAATATTTGGAGAGTAGATATTTTTAATGGGGTCCCTTGATTTGGGTTATCTTTTGAATTTTCTCAATAAAATTAGATCTCATTGTAAGTTTCCATCTTAGTTGTCAATCAGGCAATTTCTCGAGTCATGAGGTTAGGGTATCCGATTAATATCCGAGTTTAGGGCTTGACTGCGTGGACAAAAATGGTCCGGTTAAAAAGGATCTCATTGCTACATGAGCTATGACAGATTACAACTTACAAGATTACGACTTACAACTTATAAGCCTAAGAGGACCTTAACATATCTGCATGGCGCACCGAGTGACCTTTATCTCCCTTTTTATCCAATTATAAACAGACAAAATCTTAGTATCGAAATGCGCGCTTTTCCATTACACGAACTTATTAGTTAAAAGCGAAGTTAAAATAACTAACTTCCTGTAATGAGTTGGTTGGTTAAGAACAGTTGTACTACTCACCACTTCTTCTTATCATCAACTGCCATGGCAATGTGCTCAAGCTTTTGCCTTCAGATTCCCAACTATCTTAGAGAAAAACCCATGATTTCTTTCCCCAAAAAGCCATCCTATTCTATCTCTTTCAAAGTCTTCTCTTCCCAGGCGGCTACAGGTACCTCTATAATCTTTGATAGCAATCCTCCTATTTCTTATTTTTATTATTGTTGTTTCTTAGAAGGGTACTTCTTTCTCACTCATGTTGGCTGTCTTATCTTTACAATTTCTGTTTTTTATCAGAAATCAAGTTCAAGTTTCTATCCTAGAGAAATTGAACTTAGTGAAAAGGCAATTGAATTATTGTTTTTGCTCATTTCCTAGTTTAGGGGTTAGGAATATAAGTGGTCATTTCTGGGTAATAATCCCTATGCAATGCTCATATTAAGTCTAATTGGTTTCCTGAGTGATTGTTGCTTTGATTTGCTGTTCTAATTCTACAAGCTCATAGCGATATTATTTGGTTTTTGCATAATGGAATAGCCTGTCAAGTTTTAAATATCTGTCATTGTTATACTTTCTACTGTTAATCCAAGTGATTTATGGATTTGCAGCAGATGGATTCACGGGTCGGATAGGCTTTGTGGGTCTTGGAATTATGGGCACTCCAATGGCACAAAATCTCATAAAAGCTGGGTATGTTTTGAGTTCTCTGCTTAATTAGCATTTAGCAGCAAGAAAGATACCAGCACTGTTTCTATGTCTTTCAACAGTCACGCATAAGAACGTAATACCAATTTTGTTGATAGAATTGTGAAATCTGTTAATTTACTATGTTTTGATCAAACTTCTAAGTTACTGTTCCACTTGAACTGTTTTTTATGGATACTTTAGATGCAATTTGAAGTTATTACTAGCAGTATTTGGTAGAAAATAATGCTTAAGCATGAAAGTGGTAAGCCATCCAACTTCTGTAGATATATTTTGATATTTATACTCCCCATTCCTAATTTGCATTTTGCAGATGTGATGTGACTGTTTGGAATAGGACCAAAAGCAAATGTGATCCTCTCATCAGCGTGGGTGCAAAGTAAGTTTTTCGAGTCCACTCTACTGAATGTTTTCTAGGATTATCACTCTACTTAAATGTACCTCAGAGCATGGGTAACACCAAATTGTTTTCGACAGTTCGAGATTCTGCAGATGTTTGGGCTTTGGCTTTTGTTGGGGTTCTATTAAAATTTTGTCAGGCAAATGCTAAACAAGATGTATATTGTTTATAAATGCAAGTATATTTATATTTACATATATTTGTCATGATGTATACTTGTGTATGTGTTTATTTATTTATCTATATTACAAACCCCAAGCTAAAACTCATAAGACTCTCCAAATCCATTATTTTTGCTGTTGGCAAGGATGAAAGGAAGTGTCCTAGATTTTCCTAATGGAAGAATACATATATCCTATGTTCAAAGGGCAGAGGGCTTTACATGTTTTCTCTATTGTTGGTATTCACAGATTACCCTTTGTGCCCTTGTCAAAGAGCAATCTAAGAGTACGAGTCATATAGAGGTATTACCATTATTGTAGTTACTGTAGGCCAAATTTGTTAGTCCGCATAATGTTGGAAAGTCTTTTAGGTTTTGATTGGTGTACATACGTGAATCTTGTGATAAAAGCAACTTAGATGTTTATTTTTCATCAGGATTTTGAGATCATCGTTGAAGGCACATAATTCTTTCATAAGGCATCTGCTTCCATGCGGCAACGATGGGGTGTTACAATCACTTTTGTTACAAAAGCATAGACCTTGGCCTACCATAAAATCTCCACATATGAATAAGATTCATTTAGCTTGTTGAACTTACCTCCCAAGTGGCTTATTTGTTAATTGTTTCTTGTGCTTTCATTCACAACTTTGAAAAGATATTCAATTTGAAGATTCAACCTTGTAAATTCTAAATAAGGTTCTTTCATATTATAAATGCAGATACATGCCCACAGCTGAGGAAGTTGCTGCGTCATGTGATGTCACATTTGCCATGCTCGCTGATCCTCAAAGTGCAGTGCGTATGTTTCTTTGTAATTGTTATTATAAGTGTTACCATCATAAACTGATAATATTATATATGGCACCTTATTTTTGCTTTCTATCAGCTTGATGTTGCATGTGGGAAAAATGGAGTTGCTAGTGGAATTGGTCCTGGAAAAGGGTAATATTTTCCTCTGGTTCTCTCGTGGCATGATGTTTATATTTTCAGCTCGGTCAAATACTCTTGGCACATTACTAGAAGCCTCCAACTTTCTTCAGAAAGATGGCTTTCCACTCCTTGTATTTTTAGTTACCTATGAATTTGACCATTTCTTTTTGTAGCCTAATCTGATTGTATATTTCCAAAGCATAATTTAGAGTTAAACAACCTGAATCTATGTGAATCAAAACTTTTTGATTCATATTAGAAACTTTTCTAGCTAGTTCCACTACTTGACAAGATGACTAGTTACTGCTGCATGGATTTGCCACTTATTATTTCAATTGCTATGGCTTGTACTTTATTTAGTGGCCTGAGTCCTTGATCAGTCAGTATACTTTTCAAAACAACATTAATATAATACATTAGACATGAAAGTCATCATCAATCAATTTTATTTCACATTGTATGCTTTTTCATTCCAAGTCTAATGTGGAGCGGCAATAAACTTGCATATGGGCAACAACAGGTATGTGGATGTTTCAACAGTTGATGGTGACACTTCTACATTGATCAGTAAACATATCAAAGATACTGGTGCTCAATTTTTGGAGGTAAAATTACGATCCCATTTTGAAAATCTCAAAACTGCTGTAAAGTACATGGCTGTGACTTATGCATCTTTAGTAGGTAATATTGCTCATTATGCTCCGGCACTTCTTGTGTAGGCTCCAGTTTCAGGCTCCAAAAAGCCAGCAGAAGACGGACAACTTATATTTCTTACTGCAGGTTAGCATTTTTCTCTGATGACCATCATGTTTTACTATTCTCCTTTCATTTTGAAGACAGTTAATTCAGACCCAGAAATTGAGGCATTGGCTTCAATTTTTCAGGTGACAAGCCTCTTTATGAAACAGTTTCTCCACTCTTAGACATCATGGGAAAGGTAATCTATATTACTAGTACCTTTTTTTTCAAAAAAATTAATTTATATATATTGCTTAATTATCTAGTTACCAGTTAATGCTCTTTCCGATATTCATGCTTTTTCATCCAGTCAAGATTTTACCTTGGTGATGTCGGAAATGGAGCTGCTATGAAACTTGTTGTCAACATGATCATGGGAAGGTTTTGTTCATCTTGACCTTATTTCTTATTCTTTTGTGATTGTGGTCGACGGCTTGTCACAAAGTTATTGATGTTTTCTTCACTCTTTTTTTTTTTTTTTTTACCAACTTCCAGTATGATGGCAACATTTTCTGAAGGGCTACTCCTCAGTGAGAAAGTTGGACTTGACCCTAATGTACTAGTTGAGGTAGTCTCACAGGGTGCCATCAGTGCACCGATGTACTCACTCAAAGGTCCATCAATGACCAAATCACTCTATCCTACAGCATTTCCCTTGAAGCATCAGCAGAAGGTTTGTATTATAAATCCCAGGACGTGGAATGCCACCATCTCGGTAACATACACTATAATCTTACAACATTTCATGTTGGCAGGATCTGAGGCTTGCTTTGGCATTAGCAGAATCTGTTTCTCAGTCTACTCCACTTGCAGCAGCCGCAAATGAGCTATACAAGGTGGCAAAATCTCATGGTCTCGGTGACCAGGACTTTTCAGCAGTTATTGAAGCATTGAAAGCGAAAAAGTGAAAGCTTGGAGCAAAAGCTCTGCTCCATGAGAGCCAACATGTAAAAGCAGTGAGCAATTTTTTATGAAAAAATGTAATAGGATTTCCATGTCCCTGAGGAATTTTTTTTCCCAGTTTGTATTAACAAATTGGCTATTAATAAAGCGGGAAAATCTTTTGAATTAAAATTTACCAACTCAGAGCTTCTCTTCCGTAATGTTTAGGTGTTTTTTGTTCTCCAGATCGAGTGATTGAATCCTGAAGCACAGACTTGTGCTTATAATCATAACTCAAGCTGATGGCTACAAAGCAAAAGCAAATCTGTTTGGTGAAAAATAATATTAGTAATCGAACGCCAACATGGCATCAAAGAATTCGCTAATTTATGATCGAGACAGTGACAATCGATGTATTGCAAGTATCTTCAAAAGACAATCTAACTCGCAGCTCAAACTTGTTGCATAAAAACTAATAGAAGTACAAGGTCCATAATTCTCATAGTGTAAACATAACAACATTCTCAGCGCTACCCTAAAGGACAAATAAAAATGTTTTGACAAGAACGGGAAACAAATTTCCCATAGTGTAGATCTGCAGATACAGCCAAAAAAGTCCAGAATCTTTGCTCATCTATTTTTGTCTAATGTTCATAGCAGTCCTCACCCTTTTTCTGCAACTTTGGATCAGTCAATTTTCACGGAGGAATAGATCTTACGTACAAACCAGAAGCAAGCATAGAAGCCAATTGTCCCCGTCAAGACAAAGAAAGCATATGAAACAATAATCATGTACCCAAAGTAAAGGATACCCGAAACCAGCTTTGTGATTTCCAACTTGGTGAAGAAGTAGAAAACCGAGTAGAGGAAAAGGTACAAAGCAGAGGAGCCTGCGGTCAGGTAAGATCTCCACCACCAGTGATAGTCTTCACTGCACAGCTGGAAGTAGCAGAGCACTATGGTTATCTCAGCGCAAGTGATTAGTAGGATAACAAACACTATGAAAAGGAAGCCAAAGATGTAATAGAACTGGTTCAGCCATATCGATGTCAAGATGAAGAAGAGCTCAATGAAGACTGCCCCAAATGGAAGAATTCCTCCAATGAGTATGGAGAATACTGGTTTCATATACCAAGCCTGCTCTGGAATCTGCCTAGGGATTTTGTTTGTCTTCACAGGGTCTTCAATGGCTGGCTTTTTGAAGCCCAAGTAACTACCCACAAAGACCAAGGGGACTGATATACCAAACCATAAGAAAACTAGAGCAAACATTGTCCCAAAAGGCACTGCACCAGAAGACTGCTCTCCCCAAATTAGGGCATTTAGTACAAAGAAGACGGAGAAAAGAATACCAGGAAACATAAAGGCAGTTTTTAAGGTGTTTCTCTTCCACTCTGTTCCCTTGTACATTTTGTAAAGACGCGCTGAGGAGTAACCAGCAAACAAGCCCATGAAAACCCATAGGAGAACCATAGCAGTCATAAGACCTCCTCGGTTGGATGGAGATAGGAAACCGAGCAAAGCAAATATCATTGTTACCAGTGTCATTCCAAATATCTGAACTCCTGTACCAACATAAACACAAAGTAAACCAGCATTGATTGGGGCTCTGAAGACATCTCCATGAACAAGTTTCCATCCTGTCTCTTCCTGAGCCTCATCTTGTGTTTCCAACTGATTATAGTTTGCAATATCTCTGTACAGAGTTCTCATCATGATCATGGCCACCATACCAGAAAGAAATAAGACAATCATCAGTGAATTTATGATGGAGAACCAGTGGATCTGATCATCATTCATGAGGAGGTACGTATCCCAACGTGATGCCCATTTGATATCACTCTCCTTAAAAAGCCAAATAAAGTTGGAAAAAAAAAGGTCAGCAATAGGTAAAAACCAAAAAGGACAGATGAATCAAAGGGTTAAAAAGACTTTACCTTGAAGGTAACATCATAGGTAAACACAACTTCCTTATCTTTTTCCACTTCTTGTGGAACAGCAGTACCTTGAACTAAATTTTTGGTGTCTTTGTTGCATGTAGTCACCTGCGGATTCTTCTCATCCCACTCCTTATATTCATGATTAATACTGTGGGCAAGATACAGATGAAAGTCAAGAATAACATAAATAAGCTAACCCTTTGACAGCCAACAGGCCAAGCCTGCGCCAAAAAATCAAAAGTTTCTTCAAATTGCAACAATGCACACATTCATTTGTTATGCACAGATGGAAAAAAGTTGCAGACTTTAAAAATTTACGTCACAGGATGACTAACACCACACCCCCACACACCCCACCCCCCCACCCTCCCAAAAAAAAAAAAAAAGGCACCATGTAAAAGCAATGTGAAATGTGCAATACCTGTTTGGAGTAACCTCAAACCCAACAATGCGTGCAGAATCAGTCTCAGGATCCTTGTGGTACATAACTCTGAAGCTCAAGTGGTTATTGATGAAGTATTTCTCCTCCTTGCTCTACAAAGACAAATAACTCAATAATATAACATATGCACACAAACTTCCACAATACCAATTGATTTCTGATGCATACCCCCTGATAATTTCCTTTGAACCCAACACGAAAACCATGTTCATATGTTGTAGATGGGCTTCCATCCCTCCTTTGTCTAAGAACAGCAACTGGAAGGTTGTCAAGAATCCTGCATATCCATTATAGAGCTTTCAGTGCCAAAGGTAACATACAAACTGAAGATTGTAACAACTAATACGTCAACCAGACTGGGACAGAGTAAATGAACAACAAGGATAGATCATGAAGGGAATATCCATTACTTACATATTAACTCGATATTCATCATCAATTTTTTCCTTAAAATTTTTTGCAGATTGAGCATCAAGTTTCACTCGACAGACTGCTTTGCAGGGTAGATCCTCTCTCATTTCAAACTGGGGTGGAATTCATAAAGTCAAGTCCCACAAAAGAAAAAAAAAAAAAGGAGAATGATGCAGAAATGGTGTTCCTAGCATTTTTCTACCAAAACAAAATAACAGCATAGGGAAAAAATAGTGTAGGGAAAACGTAAAAGTGCTCACTTGATATACGGAGTTTTCAATCCGGTCACCACGAAGAACCTCCCCCAAGTTTTCTGCACTGTTAACAATCTTCTTGGGCTTACAGTAATTCAGGAAGTAGTAATCATATGGCAGTTGTGTTTTTGTAGATGACAATTTGTTCACTTTAACAAAAAGTGGATCCCTCTGTTTTGAATGAGGACAACCATGAGATAAATAACTTAATTGCGATAAATAATATAGGGGAAAATAACTACACCAAAGTACAAACAAATACCTCACTATACTCCTAACCAAATAATACACATTAGAGATAGCGGAAAGAGAAATGTTTCTAATCAAATAGTATACCAAATTAAGCAAATCAGCCTAAGTAGTATCTGAGTACCTCATTACATACATGGTCCAACAGTTTAGGAATTGCATGATATTTATGAAAAATATGCAACATAACAAAATAAGTCCACCAAAGAATGGCATACTATCATCACAAATGATAATTGAAATTTGACACGGTGAGAACTAATTACAGTCTAAAACAGAATCAACGGCGACTACAGTTCAATTCTAATTGAAGCTCTCAATCAAAACAGTTCAAAATGCCATAGTAAACACAAATACAACAGTTTAACAATGAACAATTTCCAAATTCATCTAGCTTAAATGTCGTCATCCCAGCATTACACTTCAGTGAGTAACATACTTTTTCACACATAAAATAAATCACCACTTAAGTGCCTGGAGCAGAAAATGGATAACATACAATTTCTTTAAGCGAAACATGAACTAAACCACTTCTAGATTTGTAAATTCTGTTTCCACTTTTGCCCTCATTTCTACTATCATGAAACTTCAAAAACACAACACTCATCATGGCTCAAGAGTAGTGGATTAAAACATGCCCTTTGATCATACTATCTCATTCTCTTCAGCTTCAAAAGCTAAAATCACAAAATCCGAAGCATACACATCGAACACTTAGCAAAATCAACCAAGTCGAGCTCAATCTTAGACAACGCAAACAAAAAAAAGTAGCTAAAACAAAGCAAAACCCAGATCCAACACAAACCCAGAAACCAAAAACCAAAACGACGACGCGCAAAACCAGATCAAACCCCCAAAACCCCAGATCCAACCCAACTACACAGACCAACACAAACCACAAAACACGAAAAGGGCATTCACGAAACAGCTAGAACAGCAAAACCCACCAAGGAAATGAACTGAACAGTAAAGAGAAACGAAAAACCGGAACAGTAAGAGCAAAAGAGAGATGGGTTCGAAGAGAGAGTTTACTCGATGAAAATCGCGGGGGGCGACACCGGGAAGGTAGAAAGCGTGAGCGGAGGAGATTAGGAGGAGAGTGAAGAAGAGTGTAGTCATTGGTGTCGTGGGTGTGGAGATTTTGGGTTTCTCCATGTTTACTGAGAGGGGGGCAGATGAGGAAGAAGTGATCAGAGACTGAAGTTGATTTGTATGTAATTATCTGTAGAGTGGGATTTGGATTTGGATTTGGATTTGGTTTTGGTTTTTTACTGTTGCCAGGTTTGGTTTTACTGCTGCCAGATATTGTTGTTTATTTGTTTACTTTACTTTTTGATTTGACTTTTGGTTAACAAATGGGAGGGTTTCATTTGCTTATTTATGTATATTTCTTAAGTTTGGTTAGGCTGAGATGTCACATTACATCTGGAAAATGATTGATTAATCAAATGTTAATTAGGCCATTAAAGTGTTGATTTTGCCACTTATTTTTCTCACCATGGAAAATATGGAGAAACTAGTGAAACAGCAAAAACTTCGAGAATGATAGAGAGTTTAAATATATTTAAGAAATTCTTTAATTGAGTGGTTAAGAATCCCAATTCTAAGTTGTTTGAACAAAATTCTTTTAATTTTGATATAAAATACTAAACATGTTTGATTACTTATTTAACAGAAGATTTTTGAGTTAAAATATGTATTGCAATGTGTTTTATAGACTTTGACAATTATCATTGAGCTAAAAAGATTTGAGTTAAAATATATATTGCAATATGCTTGATGAATTTGATAAATTATTATTGAACTTGTCTAGTAAAAATATGTTCGATGATATTCGTGACGATAAACTCATGTCAAAAATATGTCCAGTCTTGATTATTCTACTAATAACCCAAAGTGATTAATGAGAGGTTTGAGGCACTAATAGAAAAGATTAAGCTAAGAAAGGATAATGGTGTTTCTAGTTTTTTTTTTTTTTTTTAAATTGTTACAAGTTTTTCCATAATTTCTTTTAGGCACAACAGTCCAAATAATAATAATAATAAGTCATGGAATATAATTCCGGTTCTTTCTTAGCAACGAGTTAAAGGGTTTGATAACACATTAACTTAAAAATCTCTTAGTAAGCTCTGGAATTCCATTAAAGCAAAACAGGCAAAGTATAATGCATATAGAAGACAGATATAAGTTTGTCATAGCATGTCTGAAAGTTAGGCAAGAGTAGAAACACAGAAACATCTTCAATTACACAGGAGATATCCTAATAGCTACACTACTCTAGAAGACTAGAAGTTACCACAAATGTTTGGCAACTTTTAACACTTCAGAAAACTAGAAAATCATTCTAATTTTTTTCACAACTGAGAATGTGGGATTTGAACTTATCCAGCTCAGCCAAAACCTCTTCTTCAGGCCGGTAGATCAAATCGATCATCCGCCAGATCTGCATAACAATGATAGCCATCTCAGATGAAGTACGTAAGCTGGCATAAGAAAAAAACTATGGAAAATAATAAAAACCAACTTAAGAGCATGTATATCTTAATGAAGTGATACATTTGTCTGTATAAGACAGATCAAGTTTTATTTACCTGTAGAGTGCCACCTCCTCCGGTGCTTTCACAATCGTCAGACACGCTCACAATCGTCCATGGATCAGATGTATTCCAATGGAAGTCGACAACCTTATCTCTAATTCATATATGGAAAACAATTAATTTATGATGAAACTATAAAGAAGGTTACAAACATAACAAAACTTTTACATTATCCTATGATAAAATGGTTGAAAGAGACTGGGAATTCGCAAAAGATCATCTTTGATTCAAATCATACAAAAATGGCTTGCATCTGTTATCTGAACTAATTAAGTAAATGACCATAGAGAAATGAAGCTAAGAAGTGATACAAAAATCATTAATATGGAATATGAATCCACGAATGTCAACAAAAACTGTCACTCTTAGCTGTCTTCGTCATCTAGGAGATTCGACTGGAAATACTAAAACACACATATAATTGAAAAGTATACGACACTTCATACCTATGACCAGCATGGCGGAAGAATAAGCCAGGTGGATAATTTGGCGTTCTTGATCCAACAGAGTCTTGTTTTCTACCAATCTGAAAAATAACTTTGTTATTACTAATAATTACAGAAAACTGTATGTAGAAAATGAGATACTATCCTCATGCTATAATGCGAAAAAGTAACACCTGTTAAGCAAGAAAGAAAAAACCCAGGTCTAATGATATTTCTGCATTTCTCTTATCGTCTAGTTATCTTTTCAGTTATACTATTTGATTTGCATGGCATTTGGATATATGTGCACCAGCTGGAGGGAGAAAGGAAGAGAGAAAGAGAATAAGCCTCTCAGAGAGAAAATTTCATGGCTTCTTACCTTCTCATGATCCCATATGTTCAAAATTCCATCTTCTGCAGAACTTCCAAATACGGATGCCTTGTCTGGAGACCACTGGAAACAAATGCAGATTCCTTTTCTTGTTAAAACATAAAGAATAAGTAGACTAATTCATGAAGATGTACTTAGATAGAAACAGGAGTTACCTGTACACAAAGCACTGCAGCACTGTGACCCTCAAATATATGAATAGGTGATCCAACTCCACCAGAAGTGAGGTTTCGGCGATCAAACATGCGAACAGTGTCATCAGCAGACCTAGGTAAAAGTAGATTCTATTAAAGATCATCGATACATGCACAGATCCCAATATGTGAGAATGAAATTATTTGTTGGGGGAGGTGCACAAATGTAAAAGTGAGAAACTGGCAGAAAAATCATCACATATTCTGTTTACTCGCATTGTGCCAAAGAAGAATACAAGGATGGAGAGAAAGCCTAACATAAATATACCCTGTCAAAATTAGATTTCCATCGTGGGGATTCCAATCCACACAGTGAATATCTGCATTATGAGCTTTCTCAACCTGTCCTCGCAACAGAAATTGCAAAAGCAAATTAACGACAAAATAAAAATGATGACGAAAATATATTAGTCATCTCAATGACAACTTCCATGTTAAATTTAAAAACTAGTAACCAATAAAGAAAAGTCAAAAATAAAAGGGCAGACAAAGGAGAATTTATATAGCTCCACGGGGCAGAGACACTGATTACTGAGATATTTACATTGGCTCTCATAAAAAACTGTCATACACTTCTATCCAAACAACACAGCTTTAAAAATTAACTACATGCCAAAATGGACCTCCAAATACCAGAGAGAAATTCAGAACGTCTACTACTCTGTTTTTAAAACATAAGCATCATCAAGGTAATCTCAGAAGGAGTTTTCATCCTCAATAAGGGCTTGCTGTCTAGGTCCTTGAGAAACCAGATTCTCTCAGTGCAATGCTTCCTCAAACAATAAAATAATATAAAGGTTCTATGTCTGTGTGAAGGGAAAAAAGAAAAAAAGGAGCTGGAAACAGATAAATATTTTGTCCAGAACAGTACCTTAACAGCTGGAGTAGTGCCAGCTCTGGCATCCCATAGTACAAGGCACGAATCATCACCTACACTGCAGAACTCCTGTGCACTACACATAGAGAACATGCAAAAAAGATTCAGAAAATGTCAAAGGCTTCTTTACTACTTCATAATATACCGTCTACTTCAGTACAGCATGTCGGATTATGTCTATTCTTATCTAAATGTCTGTTCTTATCTAAAACATGTCTAAATCTCCAAGAAAGTAAGGTCACATGGCAGTATATTATACTGTCACTCTGGAAAATCATAAATACTTAATTGGTATGCATTTTATTTGACCCTGCCAGCTACCTTGATGGACAGAATTGAACATCTTCAACAGTATCCTCATGCCCCTGGTAGATACCCCGTGGCCCAATAGAAGTGCTTTCTGTGGGTCTATCACTACTCCCGCCACCCTTCGAAGCACTTTTAGTACTGGCACCACCAGATCCTGGAGATTTAGTTGAACCTGTTTCTGCTGCCAAAGCTGAGACATAATCTTGAATGCTCCATAAAACTACCAACTTGTCCTTGCCTATCAGAAAAATTTCTTCAATCAAAAAGATGATTTGACAAGAAATCTCACTTATTAGATGAGAAGAGTAAAAACAAAAAACCAATCAAGTTAAGCATCAGAAACCAACATTGAAATATTTAATATTTCAGAGGAATAAGTCATGCATATACTTTTCATGCAACAAGAATGAGTAAATGAATCATAAGTGTCAGGCAGAAATTATATTGCTCCTTCCACCAGATTCATTTCCTGGTACAAAAGATCAGAAACTAGAAATACTATTGCATAGGTGACCAGCCCTTTGAATGCGTAAAAGAGAAACACGAAAACGCTATCTGTTGCCAGCTATCATTTAGTTCATCCATAAAGATTAAAGAACTCGCTTTTTGTGGTGATTTGGGAAAAATTCCTCATAAATTGAAATGTTCAGGTCACAGCTCTTCAACAACAACAAGAATGTTAGAATTAATATGTATCAATATAGGGGATGACACACTAGTATTTAATTTGAAAAAAAGTTAGGAGCTGAAATACCTTCAATTAAAAAAAAAAAAAAAAGAATCCATGCTATATCATTATGATACAACTGACATTCCTATTGCATATTTCCTTATATTAGAACGTCAGACAGTACAAACATGCAAATAGATGGATATTTCACAATACACTGTAATTCAACAATATAATGTAATATAAAATAATATAATATTTACCTCCAGAAAGCACAAAGGGTTCAATTGGACTCATAGCAAGAGCAAATTCAGCATTATCTTGGTGTCCAGTCAATATCTAGAGATGACATGCTCTAGATTAGCAAAGCTTAAATTGAAAATAGGATAAACAATAAAAGCCTATAGGAATAACTGAACTCCCTCTCTGGGTATACGTATGTGTTTGTGTGTAATTTCAAAAAGGCTAAAAAGCAGCTAAACACTTCGAAATTGAAATTCATGAAGGCAAATAAACGATGGTGACAGAAACAATTATTCATTATCACAAGCGCACAGAAACAATTATTCATTATCACAAGCGCACCACATCAGGACGAGACTCTGAAGCTCCCAAGACAGCATGACGATTAGGTTGAGCCTCAACATCCCAAATAAGAACCTATTTTGAGAAACCAAGAACTTAACCTCAAATCCAAATAGAATACAGTATAATTTCTTCAGACACTTGATTCTCCTTATTTATATAAATCATGCACAAACATGGCTGCTTACATCAGGACTATCAGTGTGCGTGGCTACTATTTTACTGTTCTGTGGAAGTTCCCTGATTCTGTTCACCTGCAAAATTATAATCATAGATCACTTAAAAACTCCTCCAGAAAGTCACAATAGTCCATCATGCTTCCATCAGAGTCAACAGATTACCCATGATAACTCGTACAGCCACAAGACCAAGAAAGGGCAAAAAAGAAAAGGTGATAAGATACCTCACCAGGATGTATAATCGTTTTATACTTCTTAACAAAGGGAGAACGTGCTTCTTCATTGAACTGTAAGATCAAGCAACAAAAAACCCCATAAGAATTCAATATACAAGAAGAAGCCAACAAATCAAATAGGGAAGAAAATGCTGGGAAAGACTGAAAAACAGCAATTATTACGAACAGTAACATCACCTGCGCTATGTGCTCTGCAGCTGCAACCCTAGGTTTAACAACCTCACAGTTTGCTATTACAAGTGTATTTGGAACACTGCCATCGGTCTGAGCTCAACAGGTAAAAAAAAAAAAAGTTAACAGAACAAGAGGGGCCATCAGAAGGCCAGTGACATGATTTAAAAAATATTGTGCCATAAAAAACAAAAGAACACACATATACACAAATTAGTACCAACTTGAGAAGCCAAGTATTGCACAACTACTAAATAAGACACTAATAAAGACAAATCAATGCCAAACTCAGTAACATAGGCTTGCTAATGGAACACCAAGGTTGTTCAACATTGGCTGGGCTTCCTATGTAAGGCCTGTTGGGTTCAATACTGGCCTGCAGAAACAATCCAAGTAGAGAGTTGAGCATTTGCAGCTCTCTTCCAGTGGAGGCCAGGTCACCACATCAGTCTGGTTCCACAAGGAGTTTTCCAACAACTTAAACACCATGAAAGATACGTACTTCCGTAGCTGAATACTTTTTAAACAACTAATTCTCATAGCTGAAGTTTAGGCACCTCTTGCTTCCTCAGATGGTAGTGAAAGGAAATACGTGAATGACTAACTAGCATTTTTTTTTTTCCAACAAACACAGAAAGAACCAAAGGATTAGGTTTAATATGTGAAGATTTTAAAATTGTATCCACCAGCTATTGCTTAGCTGCATATAAGTACTGGTTTTCCAACTCTTAGCAACTGTGGACAGCATAATGCACTTTAAACTCTCTAAACCGTAAATTTCAAAAAAAGCAAACCAAATATCAGCCCAATGGTTATTTTCTTCTATTTTTTCTTTAGCATTATAAACCCTAAGTAAATAGAACATACTAACTGTAAAATAAAAATAATTAGAGTCAAAAGCTTCACGAAAAAGAGTAACTTGCCTGTTCAGAAAGGTAAAGACGCTGACGGCTTTTGTATGTAGCTTGCTCAAGCTGTGGACCCCATCTAATACAAGTTTACAAAATGATTAGACATTAGCTTGAAGATTGCACCATGACTAAAAAGAATGTTTAAGCATTTCATGTGTCCGTACACTAATCCAAATCCTATGAACATAGAATTATATCATCTCTATTGGCTGAATGATGATAATGAGAGCATCAAGGTTCATCATACTTATCAAGTCTTTCCCTCCAGATGGTAAAAAATATAAGCAAATGTCAACAACAAAAGTTTAAATATTTAGCATTCAAAATTTAGGAGTTAAATTGAACAAAACCTTTGATGAAAAGCTCCCTAATTAAATCATATCTCTACAATCTAAAAAACTGAAACATTATTAAAAAATCAAAATTTTGGAAAATTTTCTCTTCATTTCCTCAATATCTCCTACAACCAACCAGAGGATTTACTAAGACAAAAAAAAAAAGAAGAAAAGTTCATATTAAAACATATGAAACATTCAAAACATGCTGGTCGTGTAGAGAGGTGAACAAATCAAGCGACAGAGAGGGACATGAGAGGATGAAAATCCCGAAAGAGATCATGGTTAATAGAGAAGTTTTAGCATTTCACTTAAAGAAAAGAATTAAAAAAATCTTATATTTCATATTCTTTTTCCTATGCAACATTTTTCTCAGGAACCAAACGGATTATTTACTAACAGCTAGAAGAGATTTTCCTCGTTGAAAATTACTCAAAAATACTAAAAGAGTAACAAGATAATAAAAAGAAGCTAAAGAAAGACAACTACTTGGCTTGTTTGGGAGGTTCTTTTATTCCTCTCAGAGCCCAAAAAACAAAATAATCCTGAACAAAATACTTCAAAAATATAAACTTTTTCTTGTCTTCTTTTCCCTCATTTTCCCAACAGTCAAACGAAACAACCAGGAAAAATCAACCACTTAACCCTGTATCACACTAAACTACAAGAAACAAACACAAGAAGATTCAATCCTTAAAAAGAAAAAGAAAAAAGCCGATGAAGGAAGCATATTTACATTCTAAAACCATCATACATTACATTATTCAATTTTTTCTTCAAAATTCCAAACAACCCACATGGGAGAAACATTGACAAAACCCTAACGGAAGCAAACTTTATCCTCCTAACATTCCATTTCCATCAACAGAAGCCAAAAGCAAACACACAAACCATGCAGAAGAACTTCTTTCACAAAAACAAAATCAGAGAAAACACAGAGAGAGAGAGAGTTGCTGTGTGTGTAGGGACCTGCAAGAGAGGGAGGGCCAAACGAGGTTGTGGTTGGCCAGCCAGTCGTAAAGCACAGGAACTAGAGACTTCCATTGCGTGTAGCGTTCATCAACCGATCTTTCCATTGATTTCCCTCTGTCTTTCATCTCTCTTACTCTTCTGGGTTATTTCCCGCCTCTCTGCTGCTGCTGCTGCTGCTGCTTTCTGTCTCTGTGTGCTGGGAGTGAGTGAGTGAGTGAGTGAGAGAGAGAGAGAGAGAGAGGAGAGGATGCCAAGTAAATGCGGGAACAGTTTAGATGGTTGACCCTACAAGACTGAACATTGGGTGTTGTGTCAAAGTACTCATTGTACTTCATTTGGTATAATTTCTATTTATTTTTCGGAAAATATTTTTTACGCTAATGGTGCGAAAATGCAAGCAAAAGGTGGAGGGTTTTTAAGGATTAATGTAAAAGGTGGATGGGTTGACAAAATTGGGTAATTAAAAAAAGTATAAAGATTAGAGGGGTGACATGATATTAGTCTTTGACATTCGACAATATATTTTTGGGTTATCAACAATTTATCTCATGAGGTTAAGTGAAAATATAAATTACTCCCTGTAAGATTTGAAATTACAAATTACCTCCTAATTTTTGAATTCTGCCGTTAAGTTAAACGGAAAAAGAGGAGAGAGAAAGAATAATTCACAATTTTATTAAAATAATCTTATATTCGCCATTTAATATTAACAATTTATCCCCTGAGATTAAGCAAAAGTACAAGTTTCCCCTGTACATTTTGAAATTATAAATTATCTCCTTATTTTTTAATTTCAACATTAAATTAAATGAAAAAAGATGAGAGAGAGAATAATATATGCTATTTGACCAAAATACCCTCATATAAATACAAACACTTTCACTCACTTTTTTAAAATTACCTAAATACCCTTACCTTTCTTTCTTCCTCCGCCTCCTTCTCTAACAACTTACAACATATATATTATAAAACTGAAATTTTTTTATTATATAGTAAATTGTAATTATTTTAAAAATTTTTAATACTAACAATTATTTATATTTTAAAAATAATTTTAATTGATATAAATATATAGAATATGATATACTATGCATAATTAGGTTAAACAATTAAGTAAATTATGTTAATTAAATATGACACGATTACAACATGTGGACGACACATTTAATAACCGTATCGAATCCGTGTTTCACATTTTCACAAGAACAATTAAATAAGTTGACACACATAACATGAATTGACACCTCTACAATCGTCGTTTCCTTCTCTTCATTCGCGAAATTGCTTCCGTTACCAATTCCTCCTCTCTTTCCTCTACCAGAACTCGCCGCCACCTAATTTTGGTTTGTTAATTAAAGGTCGGATTAAGGGATGAGCTCAATTTGATTCAAATTTACTTTTTATTATTTATTCAATAAAGTTTTAAATATTTTTAATTATTATTATTTTTAATTATTATTATTGTTTTCATCCTTATTTTTTAATTATTTTTATCCTCGGGAAAGGGAAATTTGTATTTTCGCTTAATCTTAGGGGGTAAATTGTTAATATTCCTTATTTGTATCGCAATAGTTTAATTTTCAATAATACCCTTACTCCGTTTAACTTAACGGCAGAATTCAAAAACTAAGGGGTAATTTGTAATTTCAAATCTTACAAGGGGTAATTTGTATTTTTACTTAATCTCAGGGGATAAATTGTTAATAACCCAATTTTTTTTGAATTATCAATTTTTAACGCCTAATATTTGTCTATTTATCGATCTTAAGTTTTTGAAGAATATAAACTTGTCGATTTGCAGCTTTATGGTCAAAACATTTAAATTACTAGAGTGTGATCATTTGTTAAACAACTCCTTAACTTTGCTTCTTGCACAAATGAATATAAAATATTTGTCAAGGTTTCTTTTATGGGTGTGTTCTTTTATGAATCCAGTATTTATATTTTTAATTGAATTTAGGAATATGTGGTTGATTTTAAATTATTTTAAATTTTGAAAAGAATATGTGGTTAATATTGAATATAAATTACATTGAAAAATGTGCAGCACAGAAAACAGGATTTAGATTCAAAAAAGAACAGAGCCTATATGTCCATGAATCCATGGGGCTTAAAAATTAGATTTCTATTTATTTATCTTTCATCTATTCAGTGCATTGTAAATAATATGATATAACCTGTTATATGGCGTTTAAAATTAAACTTCTATTTATTGTTTGATTCATTTAGATAAGTTTTGATAATATATAACTAAATTTTAATATTTTGAGAGACAAGTATAGAAAAATATAAATTCAAGTCAAAATTTAATAGTCGTTCCTTGATTTTTATGTTGTTTAGTGGTATTCTTTTTTTATTTTTTATTAAAAAAACTTTTTGTAGAATAAATCTAACAGCCTCTAGGAGTTAATTGATTCAAGTGGCAAAGCTTAAGCTCAAGATCTATAACTAGGAATACAATCTTGTGTTTGAGAATTAAACTCCATTGTCTTTCAAGATTGTGTTAAATATCAATATTAAAAATAAGAATAGAAAACAATGCGGAAAAAATTTTTTAATTTATCGGGTCAATAGATCATGGCACTTAAATTTTTCATTGTTTGGTAAAATTTCAATGCTTCCATAAATTTGGTTACTTTCTTTTTCCCCCCAAATGAGGGCTATTTGGTAATCTTTCAGAAAGTGGACGTGCAAAAGGTGATAGAAATGAGCGGTGGTGGGAGCGCAAAACGCTGCGTTTTCTCGCAAAAACATCTAAACCCACATAAATACCGTTCAATTTGAAAAATATTTTGAAACTCGAAAACCATTCTCACTCGGCAAAACCTTCATCAATGGAAATTATCGGGGAAGACGGTTCAAAAATCACCCTCAGACACAATTCCAAGACCGTGTTCGGCAGAGGCTCGGGGTTCAGCACCAGTGACCGCACAGTCTCTCGCCGCCACGTTGTATTCTCACTCCAAGACTCCGACGGGACTCCGGAGGAGCCCAGAGCTTGTTTTGAAGTCATAGGGAGAAACCCCATCTGGGTACGGACCGGGATGAGCGGGAAAGTCAAGATTTTTAGGAGGTCGGAGAAGGGTGAGGTGGGGGTTGGTGATTGGGTATGCGTTGGTAGTCAAAGGCCTTTTTGGTTTGCTGTGAAGAGAAATGAGTTAGAAGTTGAAGAGAAGAAGGAGAAGGAGAAGGAGATGATGATGGAGGATGCTGAGTCAAGTGAGTTGGATTTGGAGAGTGTTGATGTAGCGAATATTGACCCTGTTAAAGGTGTGATTTTAAGCATATTATTTTTGTCTTCTCAGAAGCATTTTATTTGACATGTTGGTGTTAATGTTGTTATTGCTATTGTTGTTATTTCTGATCATAATGTTTATTTGTTTGGAGTTTGTGTTTGAGAGTGAATTTTTATGTAGGAAAGGAGTTTGCTTGCTGATGCTTCTTGTAATGTAAAAGCTTTTTGGTATGGTTTTGCTGGAGCTTTTCCTGAAGTGCTTTTAACTGATTTCAAACCCAAAAAAAAAAAAAAATGGTACTCTGAGATGCCCTTTTGAACAAAAACGCAGAATTGTTTATCTTTTTCAGCTAAACAGTAGGAACTAGGCAAGAAGTGATTTTAGCCTCCTGGAAAGTGAAAACTCCCAACCATAGTAGTAGTCTATGTAAACTCTTTTGATGTGAACTTTCAAGGTGTGCTTTTCAGATTCTAATCTCTATTTTCAAATGTAAAAACTTTTATCACTCCTGTTTAAAGACTTGAACTTACCACTATGTAGTTACCGTTACTTCTCGTTTCTCCATATTTGTTATAGACATTTCTCCTTGGATCAGTGACGTGAAAATGCTTGTGGTCAATCCCATGCCTATCTTGTGATTTTTAGAAATCAATAAAATGTTTTTTTGGTCGAGAATTGATGATGCAGATTTCTGGTTTGATAACGTACTCTGATATTTGGGATGGCAAAGTAGTACAGACTTTGAAGTGTGCTCTAAAATAGTCTTGTTAAATGCAGAATTTGGTTTTCTTGTGACTGGGCACGAGTTTGATCAGTATCCCAAGCAGAGGATCCATGACATAAATGACTGGGACTGGTTCCTTGAGGAACCCAGGAAAGATAGTGATGATGATGAAGATGTTTCTGATAAAAGGAAGAAGAGGGGAGTGAGGAGAAAGAGAGGGAAAGCTAAAGGCAAGGATGAAGATGAAGATGACTGGACAGGAGAAAGCGAGGAGGATAAAGACGTAATTACAAAAGTGAAAAAGGTTCAGAGACCAGCATACTCTACTAGATCAAAGGACCGAAACAAACAACAAAAGGGTAATCAAAATAGCAGAAGTTTGGAGCAAAAGAAAGCTGCCCCTGCAAAGCAAGACGAGAGTGAAGATGGAGATGATCCTACATTGGGAGGCTTTATAGTTGATGATGACAGCGAGGAAGCAGAACGGGAAAGCGATGTTGATGAAGATGAAGAGGAAGAGTTTGACGATGATGATCTCGATGATGAATAAATAGATGATTTTGGCAAATATAAATTTGGAGTTTTACGAGTGATGGTTACAACATGCTGCTTCTATCTGGAGTGTTTTGTAAGCTGAAACTATAAGTGTATATGCATGTATTTTCTATTATATATGATAATTCTTTTGCTTGCTATTTCACTAATGTTCTTTTAACTTCAAGATTTAGATCAAGAAATTCTAAATTGTTTTGTTTTTTATTTTTATTTAATTTTATTTCTGTAGGTAAAAACAAATATGTGTGGATCATTGGACAAGGATGAATAATATAGAAAGCTGCTTTAGTTCAACGATATTAGCTGTACAGATATGAAGCTTATTAGGAACTAAAAGCTATGGGACTGTCACCGCTCAAAAATGAAAATTTTCATTCCTTTTTATCATACGGTTTCTTGAGGCAAAATTGAGACAGCAGATACGATCACTATTAATTAGTTGTAGTAACTTTTTGTAAATTTATTTTTTGGTCTCTGTTTTAAGAGTCTTAGAAAACTAATTGTTATATTATTATTATTATTTTTTTTACTCCGAAAATTGGGACTTGAAATAAAGCTTATTCTTCGAGTGAAACTT
Source organism: Boswellia sacra (assembly GCA_013180625.2). NCBI lineage: Eukaryota > Viridiplantae > Streptophyta > Magnoliopsida > Sapindales > Burseraceae > Boswellia > Boswellia sacra. The sequence continues at coordinate 380,421 of SNVD02013895.1, forward strand.
CTGCCAACAACTAATAATCAGATTCTTGCCTCAGTTTTTTTTTTTTTTTTTTTTTAAGCTTTACTTTTTAAAATTATTTAATCTCTTACTTTTTGGATCAGATTCTTACTTGTTATAACTTTGGATTTAGAAAAAGATCCTCCTCAGTGCCCTTGTTTCAACATACAAGTTTACTTAAGCAATTCAATGCACCTATGCACAAAAATTGTTTTTATGAGAAATACTTCAGCACACAAGTTTGTCAGTCTAATATTTTATCAAGTGTATTAAGTGATTGCTCTGATATACTCAACATTGTTTTGTTGAACATCTTATGACATATCTCGATGTAATGTACTGAGATGTATTTTCATCCAATATTTATAACTTAATTTTGAACAATCAGAGAATTTTGAGATATATTTTTCATTGCCCTCCTACTATTCCCAAAACTTGACCACTTTCTAGTTATATGTCTCCTGTGATCTATAAACATGGTATCAAAATGTTGAAGTTTAAACAAGAAGTAAGATGATGTATGAAGAAAAGAATATCTGAGTTGTTTTGAGAACACTCTATACCTTAACTAGATCAAAACAAACTCAGCGAAAGCAATTGTTTGCTTCCTTGATGGACTTATCTGCACTATATAATATGTGGACAAAGGATTGTCACAACAAACAACAAATATTTCAACAGCTCATATTTATTCTTTATTCATATCATCATATCCATATTGGGAATGGCTGAACTTGTTAACTCAGTCCTGGAACAACTGGATTCAATCCTTCATCTGCAGGTGGAACAAGAGGTGAGGGTAGTTGTTGGTGTTGATGAGAAAGTCCAAAAGCTCACCAGCAATTTCCAGGCCATCAAACCAGTGCTTGCCGATGCAGATAACTTACAAGTGATGGACAATGTTGTGAGAACATGGTTGGATAAGCTTACAGACTTATCCTATGACATTGAAGATGTCTTGGATGAGTGGAACACAGTGATCAAGAAATTAAAAATTGACGAAGTCAAGGTATTTCCTCTCAACCTTGCTTCTTGCTTTTGTTTCAGGCAAGTTGTTTTCCGTCATGATATTGCTTTGAAAATAAAGAAATTGAATGAAGAGCTAGATGTTATTACTATGGAAAAAGATGAGTTGAACTTTAGTTTGATAAACAATGAAAAAGAACAAGAACGACAAATAGATATCTCTGTTGTATATTTACCAGAGGTTCACGGAAGAGATCAGGTTAATAATATAATAGTGGAAATGTTGTTGTCTGAGAGTATTCAGGGATCAACTGTCCCTACCATTTCTATAATGGGGATGGAAGGAATTGGCAAGACGACTCTTGCTCAATTAATTTTCAATGATAATATGGTGCAAATTCATTTTCACAAAAAAATATGGGTATGTGTCTCACACTTGTTTGATGTGATTAAGATTGCGAAAGCAATCCTTGAATCTCTGATAGGTGTTGCAACAAATCTTTTTGAATTAAAAACTGTGTTCCAAAACATACGTCATTATATTGAAGGAAAGAAATTCTGTCTTGTCTTAGATGATGTTTGGATTGAAGATCCCAAGGTTTGGGATCAATTAAAGCATTCTCTTTCATATGGTTCTCAAGGAAGTATAATTTTAGTGACTACATGTAAAGAGAATGTTGCAAATATCATTAGACCCTCCAACATGATCGCATTAGGCACATTGACTAAGGAGGCATGTCGGTCATTATTTAGTCAACTTGCATTTTATGGAAGGACCAATGAAGAGTGTGAAAAACTTCAAGATATTGGTAGAAAAATTGTAGGCAAGTGTAATGGTGTGCCTTTTGCTGTAAAGATTTTAGGAAACCTTTTGTGCTTTAAAACAAGGATTGAATATTGGAAAATGGTCTTAGATAGTGATATTTAGAAACTAAAGGAAGAAGGAAAACTTTTCTTGCCTTAATTGTTGAGCTATTATGATTTACCTTCTGTATTGAGAAAATGCTTCTTGTGTTGTCTCATTTTTCCAAAGGGTTGTGAAATAGAGAAAGATAGGTTGATCAAATTATGGATGGCTCAAAACTATCTTAAGACAGATGAAAATATAAATGTGGAGTTAATTGGTGAAAATTATTTTGAAATATTGGCAATGCGCTCATTTTTTCAAGATTTTAGAAAAGATCGTCTTGATGGTTGTATAATGGGATGCAGGATTCACAATTTAGTGTATGACTTTGCTCAATTTCTTACAGAGAATGAATATTGTACATTAGAAGTTGATGTTCCTCAAGTATCACAATCAGAGGCTTGTAGAGATGCTCGACATTCAATGTTAATGCTTGAAGCTCATTTCCTGTTTCTCTTTTTAATGGAAGAAGATTACGCAGCCTTATTGTTGAGTGTAGAGGTAGTTTTATGAATGGAGTTTTATCTAAATTGTTTGATCAGTTGACATGTCGAAGGACACTAGATTTGAGTAATCCCATTGCACATCAGAAAAAATCAATTAAAGAGCTTCCAAAAAGAATAAAGAAACTGATCCATCTAAGATACTTGTACTTGTCCAAGAACACAGAAATAATAGTATTGCCTGAGATGTTGTGTGATTTATATAATCTTCAAAACTTAGACATTACTTCTTGTTGGAATCTCCAGAAATTACCTCAAGGGTTGGGAAGATTAATCATGTTGAAGCATTTAATAAACAGTAAGACTCATTCCCTGGTTCATCTGCCAAGAGGAATTGAGAGATTAACTTGTCTTCAAACATTAAGGTCATTTGTTGTGAGCGGCCGCAGATGTAATAAAGCATGTAGCCTAGAATGTTTGAAAAATTTGAATGGCATTCAAGGTTCTCTTTTTATAAAAGGATTGGGAAATGTGGTAGATGTCGATGAGGCTAAGAGGGTTGAGCTTAAGAATAAGGAGAACGTCATTTGTTTGGGTCTAAACTTCAAGGGGAGGACGAGTATGGATGATGTAGTTCTCGAAGCATTAGAACCACCTACAAGTTTACAGAGATTTGGGATATATGATTATAAAGGCAAAACTCTGTTTCCAAGTTGGATGATGACATCAACTAAGCTAAGCATTCTAAGATTGGATGGTTGCATGTACTGTGAGCGTTTGCCTCCTTTTGGAAAATTGTCATCCCTCGAGTCCCTTTTTATGTGGAATATGGGGAGTTTTAAAAGAGTAGGTGATGAGTTTTTGGAAATAGAAAGAGATAGCACATCATCTATTGTTGCCTTTCCCAGATTAAAATCTCTAGACTTCTGGATGTTGGAAACTTGGGAGGAGTGGGATTATGAGATTACAATGAGAGAAGAAGATGACATTACAATCATGCCATACCTTCGCTCCCTGACAATTCGATCCTGCTGTAAATTAAAGGCGCTGCCAGATCACCTCCTTCATTTGACAATGCTGGAAGAGTTGCTGGTATATGACAGCAATTTCCTGGAAAAGCGGTACAGAAAGGGGATAGAAGAGGACTGGTCCAAGATCTTTCACATTCCTTACATCATGATTGCAGATCATTTCATGCCTTACCTCTCACATTGCAAACAATAGGATTAAGGTTTATTGAGCCACAGGTAAATTCTTCTTATCCTTTTCAGTTGTTTATTTTGTTTGCAATAAGCAATAGTCAACCTTTTTTAATTTTTTAAAATTCTTTTACTGCTTCTGACTAGGTTATTTTTGGGGTGGCTTTATAGTTGTATCCATTCTGTTGCAAGGCAATAACTATTAATTTGACAGGTAAACGTCTACTTCATGCATAGAATGGTAAAAAGATAATTTGGTTGAACAAGCAGTTTTTTTTTTTTTTTTTTAAATATGCCTTGAAAAATTCTGACCTCCTATCAGTTTAGTTAAAATAATGACTGGTATGCTTTCTAGTTATCTAAATACTCGATCATATTTTTTAATCTTACTGATTTTTTTCCCTTCTCTGGACTCTTGATTTTGAACAATTAAAGGGTTCTGTTTCTGCAAAGTTAATACTATTCTTTCACTGACATGTGAGGAAAAATTGTCGCTTTTTTTTGTGCAACACTTATTCAAGATTCAGTGTGCTGGTCTTGCTTATACGTTATAAGCAGGAGACAATATTTATTACATGGGAATAATCAGGTGAAAGAAGAAAATATTGGATCCTGTTATTTCCAAATACCCTAATTAGCTACTGTAGGAATCTGTCATAGTATGCTGATGCTCTCTGTTTTGCCAATTGATTTGAGCTTCTTTCATGCTCCAGGCACTCATGCTTGCAATCTTTACCTTCTCAGTTCCATTATTGAAAGCATACAAGTGGGCCTCATCATCAATTGCCATGGTTGGATAAACTCTAGCTGTGATGCAAGTTTTGCCAACGTCACCAAAGCTCTCCACTATAGAGTGATCAATCTGTGAAAGTGGTGAACCGCTAGTGCATTAAATAAATTGCTTGTGCTTTATTACATTTATCAGCAATGCATTATGTTCATGTATAATGACCTATTACATTTTTCTGCAATTGATAATATCTTGACAGTATTTCCTGAATTTTTAAAGTGTATTATCAAATGTGTATATTAACTCACCAGGCTCCTAAGTGACAGTTTTTCGTGAACTGGATCCACATCTAGAAAAGCTCCATAAGTGGTCTTATCAATGTCAGTTTCTAAGGAAGACCTATAATTCCAAACAGCAGGGAAAAAGAAAAAGGAAAAAAAGAGTTAAAAGAAATTTTAGTATTGGCAAGATACAAATAGCTTCGAGAGTTAATAGCAAAAGGACCTGCTCTGGTCGCTACACATGAGCACTGCATATCTGTTCTGGCCTTTGAATATTCTAAAGAACACTGCTGTATATTCTTGTAAGTTGTTTGAAGCCAAAACTAGCAATCCAAATGGACCTAGTGCACCTTTAACGGATGCAAACTTTTGGCCACAGAGCAACTGTGGATTGGTCCAACTTGGGTCCAGAGCTTCGGCATTCTCAAACTCAGTTATCTGAAATGAGATCTCAACATCTGCCTGCAAGAACATAGGAAACAAGAGAATGGAGACATAACTACACATGTTTTAGGCTTTTATGTTTATTTGACTCTTATAATAAACTAACCTGTGCAGCTGTGATGCCAGTAACTTCAAGCAGTGATCCTTCCTCCAACAATTTACTTGGTGAATTTACTTGGTTTGCGCGTAGCGTTTCAATTTCAGCTATGGGCCATTGGATCAATTGTTTCCCAGATTTATCAAGCCAAAGACTCCTAGGAATTGCCTGCAAAATGAGTCCAAGAAATTAGTACCGAGCACTTGAAAATAACATGCTATACAAACAATAATCAATCACTAGATTACCTGTAATCCAGACCAACCTTTCTGGATATCATCATCTTCACTAGATGATTCATTAACCCATGCCCACAAAATCCTCCGGTTCTTAACACTATCAAAGAAAGTCTTTGAGGCATAGAATTTCCCATAATCATATTGTAATCCTGAAACACCATCTATGGAACCTGCTTCTGGGATAAATTTATCTGCAGTAATATTGTATGTTCCAATTATGTAACAATCACGATGAGTATCATATAAGCTTGCTTTAAGCACATGTTTAATGTTTGGTCCAATTTGTGATGTATCGACACCCATTAGGCTATCAGTTGAAACCGGGAAAAAATCCGGGCACTCCCATATTCCTGTATACTCAACAAAATGTAATGGTTGTTCGGCTTTAGTCCAGTGCACAAAATCTTTGCTCCTGTAAAGAAATGCTAACCCCTGGTCCTTCATTTTGCTTCCAATGATCACTCTCCATACATTATCAGGGCCCAACCAAGCTGTGCTAGGGTCTCTGAAGGAGCTTGGATCAATTTGTCCAGGAGGTTCCATTAGTGGATTTTCTGGTGACTTAATCCATTCTATAAGGTAAGGGTCAGATAAGTTTTTGGGCATAGCCAAGTTCTGCACCTGTGTGCCATTTTTGTCAATTCCAGTGTATAAGATGGCCGGTTCACCTCCTGGTAGAATTGTGGCAGAACCTGACCAGCAACCGTTGATATCTGATGGCTGCGATGGATACATGGCTGGATCATGTGGGATCCAATTGATGAGGTCCGTAGATGTAGAATGTGCCCAAACAATATTGCGGTTCCACACTGCTGCTTGTGGATTGTACTGGTAGAACAGGTGGTAAATTCCCTTGTAAATCATTGGTGCTGAAATTTACACTCAAGTAGAATTTATGCTTGAATTTTCATCAAGTCAACACAAGAATAGAAAATAACTGGCTATAGAAATTTAGATAACAGAACAAAGAGACCTATAACAAGAATCTATCCTAGCTTTTCTAAGCCATCAGTTCATTATTTTAGTAATAAAATTCAATCCAAGATTGATTAGCTTTAACATAAACCATTAGACACTTCATATCTGCAGACTTAGTATTATATATTTCTTAACTGAATTGGTGATATGTAAACTTATGCCCCAGTAAATCAGCAATTAGTTTTGAATATAGCTAGAAGAAGAACAGAAAAGTATAACTAACCATTAGGATCTGCATATCCAATGGCACCCCCATTTGTCCATGCCACGATCATAACATTGGAAAGACAAAACCAAGAGATCATCATTAGAGATATAAACAAGAACAATAAGATGAGCGAAGCCAAGATGATCAGAAAGAAAGAAAAAGATACCATTCATCCAATTCTGGGCGGGCTGGAAATGGTAACCAGTTCTGTAAGGTTGAATTGTACAAGTATATTGAGAATCTTGAGATGTTTGAAGGTTCCTGCAAACATCTTGTGTTTCTTCAAGCCCACCAACACCATGGCCAAGCAAGAGGGAAAACAATAGGAGAAGAGATATAGAAGACTTGGCCATGGTGTTGGTGTGGCACTGTGATTAGCCGGGGGAGTCCATATTGATTAAGAAAAGCAAGAAAAACAAAAGCAGGAAATTTTAATATTATCAGTAAGAAAAGTATTTTCGTAAGCAATATGCAGGGCCATTTTGATTGGTTAATCGCAAGTTAAAAAAGAGATAACAAATACAATTTTTAAAGACCTTGGAAGCTAGCTAGCTGTCTGTGCCTTACGAAAGTCACAAGTCAAGTTGTTTATTTATTGTTATGGTAACAAAGAATAAGGATATACGAACGTCCACGTGGGGCTTTGATATATATACAAATAAATATATACGTCTCAGCATACACTGTGTGGCTGTTGATAAATATTCATGAAAACGTGTGTATTTTTTGGTGCGATTGGTCGTGTCCTATATTAATTATTAATAAATGTGCCCAGAAAACAAAGACATGCTTCAGATGCTTTGTGTAACGATCAGTCCCCCGTCTGAACGTATCACAACACCGAAACTTTACGGTTATTCTCGATCGTATAATAATCGGTATTGTCCGCTTTGGGAAACAGAGACTCAAGGGACACCCTCTATTACCTGCACGATTTTGTTCCTGTTAAGCCTATAGGCCCCATATTAAACTTTGGGAGCCTTTGTGGTGGAGGTCCCGGGTTCGAGTGGGGGACGCATCCTGGGGTCTGTGGGCTTAACAGGAACAAAACCGTGCGGGTAATAGAGGGTGTCCCTTGAGGCCCCGTTTTCCAAAGCAGACAATACCGATTGTTGTACGATCGAGGACAACCGTAAGATCTCGGTGCTGCGGTGCGTCCGGAGCGGGGGGCGGAACCGGTCGTTACACTTTGTCAGGAGTTTGGATTCTTCCTTTATATCTATATCTATTGGATCTTGGTTAAAGGGGGAGCAAACCCTTTTTTAAAGCTGGTTGACATGGAAATGACTCCAAAGGTTTGAGGGCACCATTGTTATATTACCTAGTGTAAATGAGAAAATGATGGGAATACACTTTTTTTTTTTCAATTTTTTATCGATTAAATGGTAAAAATTTGCGACTCTTATGTGAAGAGTTAACACTTTCAATAAATTTTTGAGAAATGGTACATTAATAATTGGTGACAATAGTTAGGGGGAAGACAATATTGATCCATTTTGTTTATAAAGTCTTGTGTATTGGAAGAATCTGCGCTGCTTATTTCAATTAATTTGAGCTTTCTTCATGCTCCAGGCGCTCAAGCTTTTGATCTTGACCTTCTCAGTGCCATTATTGAAAGCATACAAGTAGGCCTTATCATCAATTGCCAAGGTTGGATAAACTCTAGCTGTTATGCAGGCTTTGCCTCCTCCTCCAAAGCTCTCCACTATAGAGTGATCAATCTGTAAAGGGGATGAACCAAAAACTCATTAACTTTACCAGGACTCTTTGGAATGTTCTTAAACAACTCGATATTAGACCTGAAATTTTATTACTCACCAGGCTCCGTAGTGATAGTTTCTGATGGAGCGGATCCACTTCCGAAAAAGCTCCGTAAGTGGTCTTATCATTGTTTGTATTTAAGGAAGACCTGTGATATCAAACATAAGATAGAAAATCAACAAAACAAGAGTTCAGAAAAATGAAGTTAGGTAAGAGACATAAGTAGCTTTTATGGAGACAGAGAAAGGACCTGCTTTGGTCACTGCACATAAGCACTACATATTTATTTTTGCCTTTGAAAATTCTGAAGAACACTGCTGTATACTCTTCTAAGCCCTTCGAAGCTAAAATTAGCAAACCAAATGGACCCAGAGTACCTTTAACTGATGCACCCTTTTGGCTACAGAGCAACTGTGGATTTGTCCAACTTGGGTCCAACGCTTCTGCTTTCTCAAACTTAGTTATCTCAAATGAAATCTCAACATCTGCCTACAAAACAAAAGAAACATAAGAGATTAGACGAATTTTTACACTTACTTTTAGGCTTTTGGCATATTGGGACTGGATTGGGACAACTTTAGTAAAGGACAATGATACTAATAGTGATAGAACCCAACTTCACTACACTGACTGCACACACAACTAGAATGACAGGAATAGAAATAGATTGCAAAATTACACTTAGTTTCTGTATTGAAAGAACAAATCAGAAGGTAACAAAGATAGATAGCAGGATTTTGGAGAGTCCTGCAAACTCTCCTTAGAGACTAGTGTCTCTCAATTCCTTACTCCAAAAATCTACTCTGCCTTCCCTCCCTTTCTCCCTCTTATTTCTCTAACTAACTCCGTAGAAGTCCCTAGGACGGTATAACGAATTTCCCTACCCCAAAACACAACCAACAAATGACAGCAAAGCATAACAGAATTATAAAAGACAGTAACATAATTATAAAAGCCATTTTCCCATTTTGCCCTTAATTCTTCTTGCTCTTGTGTCGCCTGGCATAAGTGAGTCTGATTGGAGGCCTATCATTACCCCCTGCCCAAGCATTCACCTTGTCCTCAAGGTGAAAATCAGGGAATTGTTGGTTAATCAGATCAAACAGCTCCCAGGTGGCTTCAAAATCTGGTAAATCTCTCCACTTAACCAGTACTTTAGTAATGACCCCTGACCCTTCAGACTTTTGTCGTGCACTAAGAATAGCTTCAGGTTGAACAACCAACTCCATGGTAGGACTAAGCTGAGTAGGTAATCGAGGTGAGACTAAAGTACTATCTATCATTTTCTTCAGTTGTGATACATAAAACATTGGATGGACTGCTGAACCAGTAGGTAGTTTTAACTTGTAAGCCACCTGTCCAACTTTACTTTCTATAGGAAAAGGGCCATAATACCGTGGACTCAGCTTCTCATTTCTCCTCCTAGCCAAAGATTGTTGCTTGTAAGTGATGTAGGACAAATTAGGAATAAATTAGGGATTTTAATCTTGATTTTAGGGATTTTAATAAATTAGGGATTTTGACTATTATTAGGGATTTTGACTTCCTAAATTGGGAGTAATCCTAATTGGAGTTATTTTCCTAATTAATAGTTTACTATTTTATTTAGGATTTAATTTTGGTATTTTCTGGTTTAATTAGGATTAGTATTATATTTCCTAATGGAAGTATATTTCCTAATTAAGATATGATTGTCGACACTATAAATAAGTGTCTTTAGTTATTTTATTTCAGAGATTTGGTTGTTATTGTTTTTTTGATCTTTTAGTAAAAAGATTATTTCTCCCTCAATTTTCACTCTACTTCTTCCCCAAATTTCTTCTATTATTTCTCTCATTTCCTCTGTCTACATCTTCCCCCCTTTCTTTTAATTTGAGGAACCCCGTTCCTCATCAATTGGTATCAGAGCGTGGTTTTGATCCCCTCTTATACTATTTATCCTTTAATTTTTGTTCAACCCATTAACCCTAAAATCTCCCACTACCATCAATTTACTTTGCCCCAATTTCATCTTCCATCACCCCTACAAAACAAAAAAAAAGTCACTCTTCACCGGAGTTACTGTTAACCGAAATTACTGTTCATCAGGTACTGTTCATGTGAGTTGCTGTTCATCGCGGGCACTATTCACAGAAGTTACTGTTCACCGTGACACCATCATACTGTTCTTGTCAATATCTACAATGTGTCCCTCATTACAAACTTCAATATTCTCAATGATACAAGTCTCAGAAAATAGGATAAGGGACGCCATAGATAACAGGATGGTAGAAATATTAGCAGCTTTAAAAGCCTTACAAGCCTCCGTTCTCACAAAACAAAATTCTAATTTGGAGTCATCTACCAAACATAGGAATCAAGAGATCTTGGGTGCAACTCCTAAGAACCATGAGGATGAGTGTGATAATTCTAGTGGAGATGATGAAGCAAGCGAGATTGATTTTGAAGATGAGCATGAATCTAACAGTCCTATTGAAGTCAAGGGCGAAACGAATTTGAAGAATGATGTAGAGCCTACATGTGAAGAATTTCATGAAATCATTCAAGAAATTGATTTCATAGGTTGTAATTCACATTTGGGTTCTTCTCCTCCTATCATTGGGTCAACAGTTAAGTCTTCTATTGGGTCAACGGTGAAGTCTTCTATGGTGATTATTATTTCTCTACCAATATCGAAAGCCGCTAAAGCATCAATAATTTTTCAATCATGTGTGCTTCCAATATTGGATCGTCATGAAGTGAAGATGTGGATTGATGACTTTCCAATGATCGTGCAAGGCAAGACGTGACGTTTCCTTGTGTATTGGCAATTTCCTCCTTGACAACTCGCCAGGAGTCGAGTTCTTTCAAGAGGGAGAGAATTGATGTAGGACAAATTAGGAATCAATTAGGGATTTTAATCTTGATTTTAGGGATTTTAATAAATTAGGGATTTTTACTATTATTAGGGATTTTGACTTCCTAAATTGGGAGTAATCCTAATTGGAGTTATTTTCCTAATTAATAGTTTACTATTTTATTTAGGATTTAATTTTGGTATTTTCTGGTTTAACTATGATTAGTATTATATTTCCTAATGGAAGTATATTTCCTAATTAAGTTATGATTGTCGACACTATAAATAAGTGTCTTTAGTTATTTTATTTCAGAGATTTGGTTGTTATTTTTTTTTGATTTTTTAGTAAAAAGATTATTTCTCCCTCAATTTTTACTCTACTTCTTCCCCAAATTTCTTCTATTATTTCTCATCTTTCCTCTATCAACATCTCCCCCCCTTTCTTTTAATTTAAGGAACCCCGTTCCTCATCAGTAAGGTTGTAGTTTGAGGTAGACCATGTCACCTTCTTCGAAATAAATGTCTCTTCACTGCTCATCTGCTCTCTTTTTCATTTGATCCTGGGCTGACGTTAGATTTTGTTTAAGTTCATCTAGGATGGCATCCCTTTCTTCTAATAATTTGTCAACTGTTGCCATATTAGTGGAGGACTGACCATACCGAATTAATAGGGGAGGGTCCCTGCCATATAGGATCTTAAAAGGTGAGGATTTAGCCGAGGTGTGGTAAGTGGTGTTGTACCAATATTTAGCCCACGGAAGCCACTGTACCCACTGCTTTGGTTTCCCACCCGCAAAGCATCTTAAATATGTCTCAAGACAGCGAGTTACCACTTTCGATTGACCATTGGTTTGTGGATGATAGGTTGTGCTTCGTCGTAATTGAGTATTCTGCATTCTAAACATTTCAGTCCAAAATAAACTGAGAAATACTCGATCTCGATCAGTGATAATAGAGCGTGGAACTCCATGAAGTCTGACAATTTCCTTAATGAAGACAACAGCCACTGCTTGAGCACTAAAAGGATGTTTCAGAGGTAAGAAATGTCCGTATTTGCTTAATCTGTCAACAACCACCAATATACTATTCGATTTTGGTAGTCTTTCAATGAAATTCATAGTAATATCCTCCTAAACCTGATTAGGAATTGGTATGGGTTACAGTAAACCGGCTGATGAAAGAGCCAAGTACTTATTTTGTTGGCAAACATCGCAAGACTCAACATAGGATTTGATTTCTTTCTTCATTCCAGGCTAGTAGAACTCGTTAGAAATGTGCTGAGTAGTCTTCAACAACCCTGAATGTCCTCTCATAGGGCTGTCATGGAATTCCTTTAGCACTTTAGGAATCAAAACTGATTTTTTGATAAGTACTACTCTTCCCTTATACAGCAATCGACCTTGAACCACTGCATAACCAGCAATGTTAGGCTTTCTTGCCATGATATCTTTTGTCAGTTGTTGTATCTCCTCATCTTCCTCGAGTTCTCTTCGCAAGATATCACAATCAATAGAAGGTGAGAGTGAGCGAGAGCAGTAAAATTAGGATGCTTGGACAGTGCATCCGCTGCCTTATTGTCCAAACCAGGTTTGTATTGGATTTCAAAGTCAAATCCAAGTAATTTGGCTAGCCATTTTTTGTGCTCCTCGCTGATTAGACACTGCTCCAATAAATATTTCAAACTCCTCTGGTCAGTGCGCACCACAAATCTCCTTCCTAATAGATATGGCCTCCCCTTTTGAACTGCTAAAACAATGGCCATCAGCTCTCTCTCATAAACTGATTTCATTCATTGCCTTTCGGAAAGCACATGGCTGTAATAGGCAACTGGTCTATTTCCTTGCATCAATACAGCCCAATGCCTATTCCTGAAGCGTCCGTTTCTATGCAGAAAGGTTGGGAGAAATCGGGTAATGCCAACAGGGGAACTGTGGTCATTGCCCTTTTTAACCTGTTGAAGGCTTCCTTAGCCTTTTCATTCCAGCTGAAAGCATCTTTCCTGAGCAATTCAGTTAACGGAGAAGCTATAGTAGCATATCCAGCAACAAACTTCCGATAATAACTTGTCAAACCCAAAAATCCTCTCAACTCCTTTAAATTCTTTGGAATAGGCCACTGCAGCATTGGCTGAATTTTTGAACTGTCTACTGCCACCCCCTCAGCCGATACTAGGTGACCCAAATACTCCAAACTAGTCAGAGCAAATAGGCACTTTTTCTGATTAACAAACGGTTGCTGTTCTAGGAGTATTTTCAAAACCAGTGATAGGTGTAATAGGTGATCCTCCAAATTCTGACTGTACACCAGAATATCGTCAAAGAAAACCAACACAAACAGTCTCAAGTATTTCCTAAATATTTTATTTATCAAGGCCTGAAATGTAGAAGGGCCATTAGTAAGGCCGAAAGGCATTACCAAAAATTCGTAGTGCTCGTCATATGTTCGGAAGGTTGTTTTGTGCACATCTTCAGTCTTTACTCTAATTTGGTGATACCCTGATTGTAAATCCAGCTTAGAAAAAATGCAAACTCCGTGCAACTCATCCAGCAGTTCATCAATGTCTGGTATTAGATACTTATCCGGAATAGTAGCCTGATTTAGTGCCCGATAATCCACACAAAATCGCCAACTGCCATCTTTTTTTTAACCAGCAACACCGGGTTGGAAAAGGGGCTGCTGCTTTCTCGAATTATCCCAGCCACGAGCATCGCATGAACCAATCTCTCGATCTCATTTTTCTGTATTTGGGGGTATCGGTAGGGTCGCACATTAAATGGCTTGGAGTCTTTCTTGAGAACAATAGCATGTTCCCTTCCTCTTGGAGGAGGTAAATCGGGTGGCTTGACAAATACTGCTTGAAATTCTTGTAGAATGTCTTTCACCTCTTCAAGAATTACACTAGGGGCATATTTCGGTGTTAAGGACAGGGCACTCAATTCTATCAACAGCCCTTGTCCCCCAGCTTGAACTGTTTTCATGAAATGTTTTAATTTGACTTGAGTTTTACACAGTCCAAGATCTCCCTGAAGGACCACTATAACACCATCCACTCTAATTTTCATAGTTAATTACTTACAATTGAACTTGATATCCCCCAAAGTTTGAAGCCACAACATCCCTAGCACTATGTCCAACCCTCCTAAGTCCAGAGGCAGAAAATCCTCCATCAATTTCACCCCTTGCATTGATAGGACCACTCCTTTACATACTCCTGCTCCCTTAATAGGAGCCCCTGTACCCAGCAGTACCCCATATTTTTCTGTTTGATCCACTGGTAGATGAAGTTTCTATACCAATGTCTGAGAAATAAAGTTGTGGGTAGCCTTTGGATCAATGAGGACCACCACCTCCTCTCCTTGAATAACCCCTTTCAATTTAATAGTTTTTGGAGAAGTGAGGCCTAAAACTGAATTCATTGAAAGTTCCACCACACCTGGATCAGTCTGAGATCGTCCCCCATCTTCAAGGTTACTGCTCCCTTCTTCCAAAAGCTGCTCATCTTCTTCTTCTTGGACCACCAACACTTGTAGCTCCTTGAATCTGTATCGATGTCCAGGTGAGAATTTTTCATCGCAGTGATAACATAGACCCTTTTCTCTCTTCCTCTGTTTCTCTGCGTCTGATAAATGTTTAAATTTAGGCTCCTGGTTTGCATTTGAATGAATTCTGATAGTAGAGGCTTGGGAATTTATTGGGCTGTGGTTTCTGATGGAGTAGGCTGGATGTAAAGTTGGAGGTATAGTTGTTTCCTGTCCAAAATTATATCCAGTTCCAGGCTTAGGTGGTTTAAGGGCCAAATTTCTGTCTTCCACCCGTTCGGCCACCTCCATCACTCGACCCAGCCCATGAGGTTACAACAGCCTGATCTCAGCCTTCACCTCTGGTTTTAATCCGTTTACGAAAGCCCCCTCCAGAACCTCTTCTGAAACATTTTGGAGCGACGCGGCCACCGCCTCAAATTGTCAGCGGAATTCTCAGACTGTTCTGACCTGCTTCAACGCCAAGAACTGTTCGAAATTTGTTCCCTCTTGTGTCGATCGGAACCGGTTCAACAGGAGCGCCTTCATCTCCTCCCAGCTGCGAAAGGGTCGACAGTAGTCTTCCTATTGGAACCATGCCCGCGCCTCCCCGTCGAAGCACACCGTAGTCACCTCGATCTTCTCCGCCTCAGCCAATCGGTTTAAGAAGAAGTATCGCTCTGCCCTAAAAATCCATCCACCTGGATCGCTGCCGTCGAACACTAGCATCTCCAACCTTCGAGGCCAAACTTCGCCGCGCCTTTTGGAGCCCTGATGGAACTCGCCTCCGTCACGACCGCCTGGGTTACTCCTCTCAGAACCCCGATGGAACTCGCCTCCGTCACGACTGCCTGGGCTGTTCCTGTTTGAGTTCTCGTGAGGAGAAGGGGTTGCTGTAGGCGGCGACTCTACTCCTTTTGTGGCGGCTAGTTCCAGTTTCTCTAAAATAGCGGATAAATTTTTTTCCAAGGCCGGAAGCTTTTGTAAGTCTGCTTTAATGGATTCCATTTCTCTTTTTAGTTCATCCTGAACCATCTCCATTCTCTCCTCCATCGAGTCCAACCGAGAAGTGGCTGTGCTTTTTCCAGCCATTCCAACCTCGCTCTGATACCAAAATGATAGAACCCAACTTCACTACACTCACTGCACGCACAACTAGAATGACAAGAATGGAAATAGATTGCAAAATTACACTTAGTTTCTGTATTGAAAGAACAAATCAGAAGGTAACAAAGATAGATAGCAGGATCTTTGAGAGTCCTGCAAGCTCTCCCTAGAGACTAGTGTCTCTCAATTCCTTACTCAAAAAATCTACTCTGCTTTCCCTCCCTTTCTCCCTCTTATTTCTTTAACTAATTTTGCACAAGTCCCTAGGACGATATAACCAATTTCCCTACCCTAAAAACACAACCAACAAATGACAGCAAAGCATAACAGAATTATAAAAGCCATTTCCCCATTTTGCCCTTAATTCTTCTTGCTCTTGTGTCGCCTGGCATAAGTGAGTCTGATTGGAGGCCTATCAAATAGATACTAATGCTTTCTTTCAACCATTATCGATTATTTGAAAAAAGTCTTACAAGACAAACATACAATATGATCTAGACATTCGTCTAATTATATCATACCATATATGTATTATATGCCAAGATTTTCTTTTCATATCAATTAATCACTACCATGATTGATGATTTTTAAAAGGGAAAATTGAGAAACTAGACAAATTTAGGGGGCTTGTTTGAAAAATAGACATGTTCTGAAATATTTTCATCCCATAGACACTTTTGTGTCTAAAAGACAAAAACACCCCTGTCCTGAAATAAATTCCCAAAACCTTTGTTATTTCATATCCTTCGGACAAATTTGAAGAAAGACAGTAAAGTAAAACAAAGAACAACGGAAACCAGTAACAGCTCGAATCACTTAACTTCACTGTCCCGAAATAACCTCAATATCTGAAGCAGTAAGCAAAACGCGTTAGAACAACTTTTCCTTAATCTCTCTGTAAATGGCATGAAAATTTAATGTATGTGTAGTGTTTTCGTTATTGCTCGTTTTGGTAACTGACAACCGCATTATATAGCTTAAAAATGGGTTATGTATGTGAACTAAGGGTAGAGATAGTGCCGTCTGTGTGAAAAAATGCTGAAAATTGGCTGTCGGTGTGTAAAAATGGGTTTTCACAGTCGAAGGTCGAAGAAGACGACTGTCTTCGAGTGTTGTCGAGTGTCGTCGAGTGTCGTCGAGTGTCGAGAAGTTCTGTCCGGACCGAATCACGACAATTCGGATGGTGGTTTCGAGTGTGTAGCCATTGCCTCAATTCTAGGTTCGAGTGTCGCGTGTTCGAGTTCCGTCGAGGGTCTTGTGGATTGACAAAAGTTCGTGTGTCGCGTGTCGAGAGTCGAGTGTAGGACGCGTGGAACCGACTTGTAGATGTCTCGAACCATTCATGTCGAGTGTTTCGAGAGTCGTGGACACCATTTTGTCGAGCTTTCGAGTAAGAGAGTCGAGTGTACAAGTTGACGAGTGTCGGACGACGAATTTAGTCGAGTTCGAGTGTCGTGTCACATATGTCGAGTGTCGAGTGTGTTTGTCGAGTCTCGTCGAGCGTTTTGGCAGAACGCTCTTTTTTCCCACTTTTGCAAGCTATTTCATAATTATTTTTTGTCCACGGATCTTATATGATATGATATATCTCAATCATGCAGGAAATGGAAACTTTACGCATACTCATTGCATATAATGGTTCATGGACTGTGCAAGAGAACGGTAGTTATTTGTATGGCGGTGGGACGGGAAAGCCATTGATAATTCGTAGATGTGCTACTTATAACGAGTTGGTTGACTGTATTAGTACTAAAATGGGTTGGGATCTTCGTAAAAAAAGAATGAGTTTAGAGGTTCAATTTGCTTGTAAGGGTGTTCTTCCAATGCCGATTCGTATTGAGACTGACGACGATGTTTCGTTTTTCATACAATATTGTTTGGAGGACCAACAATCATATACACCGTTAGTTGTTAAAGTTGAAGATAGGGAGAAGCAAAGACAGAGGTCAAGGTCAGGATCCAATGCAATCCGTAGGCGAGAAGGATGTTCTCATCCCTCTTTGTTTCGTTCAGCAAGTGGGAGCAACCAATTAAGTGAGTCTACTCCTGTTTGTGGACAACCAGAATTGAATGACAATGTTGGCGTTGAGTTTGAGCAGTGTTCAGGGCATGCGGGGCATGAGTCATTTGAGGTAGGGGTGTTATTTCAAAATGAAGAAGGAGTGCCTCCATCGATGCCATCGAGATTGGTACGTCATCTTGACAGCATTAGAGAGTTTGAGAGTCTAGGTAATATTGATGATGTTAATGATGACGATGGTGGCAATGAATATTGCGAAGATACTGATGATGGTGGTGATGATGTTAGTGTGCATGTTGACGATGACAATAATGATTACACGGTTCATATTGAGAATGATGTTGAGGGATTGGATGATTTTGTTGTTGATGGGCACAATGTAGCCGGTTCACATTTCGATAATGAGGGAGAAAGGGAGATCTTGAATGATGTGAACCAGGATGAGCCGTTTACCGTGCCTTCTCCAATTCACTCCACACCTACCGTGCCTCCTCCAATTCACTCCACACCTACTCCTCCTCCAATTCACTCCACACCTACTCGTCCAGTATATGGCCATCAGGAAGATCCGATGTCGAATAATGACAGCTCTCAGGCTAACACATTCAGGTGGATGCCGCCTATCGTCCATCCACCCTCCACAGATGGCGATGATGCCTCATCGTTTGTAGTTGACGAGATTGAGGTTGGGGTTGGACAGATGTTTAACAGCAAAACGGAGCTTCGAGAGAAGTTAGCGATGTTGGCATTAAGACGAAACTTTCAATTCAAGGTGAGGAACTCCAACGCCACAAGGTTTGAGGTTGTATGTCGTGCTGAATCTTGTAAATGGCGTTTACGTGCCATAAAGGTGGCCGATTCACATTTCTTCCAAGTGAAAACGTATAAGAACCACCACACGTGCTCCGGAGCCGGACTTCACCCAGTTCACAAACAGGCAACTGCACATGTCATTGGCAAACATATTAAGAGCAATCGTCAAACATACGGGTGTTGGATTCTGTCGCCAGTCATGAGGAGACCAGTCGGTCGTCCTCGGAGGAATCGAATCCCTTCTGTCGGTGAGTCTAGCTCCTCTCGATCTTGCGGGCGTTGTGGAAGTTCCGGGCACAATCGTCAAACATGCCGAAACCCAGTTCCGCTGCATGACAGGGGATGATGTATACCAAATGTGTAAACCAAATGTTGATGTTTGCAACATTGTCTCTTTTCTTTATAACAAATCCTAAGCTTTTGAAAATAATATATTTCGGGTGTTGGATTTTGTCACTGTAAAGCAGTATTATTGTATTAAACACATCTTTATGGGCATTGTTGTTAAACTAAATAATCTTACCTGACGCCCAACCGAAAAATAATTTGGAATCTGATTCGAAATCTCTAAGAAACAAGTGTTCTGTCCAATCGCTCGACGACACTCGACGGTAGAAACTTGACGCTCGACATATATTAGCGGAACAGAAAATGAAAACGAATGTTCGGCCTAAACGCTCGACGACACTCGACGGTAAAACTCGACGCTCGATCTACACGACACACAACCCTCGACACTCGACGGTAAAACTCGACGCTCGATCTACACGACACACAACCCCTCGAAGCTCGATCATATTGAACACGAACACGCGAAGCTCGATCAACACGTCACACGAACACTCGAAGCCCGACCAACACGTCACACGAACACTCGAAGCGCGGTACACTTCGTCACACGAACACTCGAAGCTCGAGCACACGTCAGACAAACACTCGAAGAGCGACTAAACATGTCACACGACCACTCGACGCTTGAGCTCACTCCACACGAACACTCGAACCTCGAGTCTTGACCTCCGGAGGGTCTATAACGTAATTTGCCTCGTCTCGACCCTTGACCCGCGACTCTCGATGACTGACACGTGGGAGCTTGAACTTTGGGGTTTAACTCTCTACCCGTCACTTCCCGCTTCACTGCCATTAGTCCTACAAACCGTTTAAACTCTCCAAACTCACAGAAACGCACAGACAACGGTTGGGACGCAAACAGACGCGCAGCGACAATCATCTCAACTCCCGGCGATCGCAGCACCGATCGGCATTCAGGTACGGCGTTTATTTACCGGCCATGCATGTTGTTTTCACTAGTTCAGTGGATTTAGGACTGTTTAATAATGTTTAGGCCGTTTATGTTTATATATGTGATTTGAAAATGTATTGTATGTGGTTGGTTTCGGCTGTCGTTGCCGGAAATTTACAAACGAGTTATGTTGTGGTAGTGACACTCGACACTCGGCAAACGGGTTTTGTCGAGTGTTGTCGAGATATGTCGAGTGTTGTCGTGTCATGTCGTGTGTTGCCGAGACATGTCGAGTGTCGTCGTGTTGTGTCGAGTCTTGTCGAGTTTGTCTGGTTTCGTCGAGCTTTATCGAGCGTTTAGGCAGAATGCATGCTTTGTGGCTGTTTTTGACTTTTTTTTTGCCTTTTTGTTTCATATTGAACTATAATGGACTTCTTTTTGCCAATTTGAAGCAAATGGCTGGTGAATTTGGACTGTCCTTCACGCTTAAGACACCGGATACGGAACACTACCAGGCCGTGGTCACAAACATGGCAGGTTGGGACTGTATACAATGGATCCGGGCGAGCTTCAGTGCGAGGCAGAAGGAGATGTTTCGTGCAACATGTTTCGGATTTCTCCTAGACATCCGTCGGCTCTCCTTTCCGTCTCAGTTGGCGCACCACGTGCTTCAGTGGGAGGTTAACACCGTGGGGTACGACCGGGAGATGTGGTTCCTTGTTGAAGGTAAAAAAATGGTTTTCATGTACAAATGAGTTACAAAGTCATAGTTTTACACGTATGATATTTTTAGTTATTTAACTGTAACATCGTTGTCATCTTATGTAATTTTTTTTCCTTATTTCCAGGACGACTCATTCGTTTTTCTGCGCACGAGTTCGGTTTGATAACCGGCTTACGATTTGCTTCCACGGTGCCACCAATACCGACGATGTTGCATCCGTGCTGATTGTTGGATACATACTTCGATGGCATGGACTTGGATCTCATCACTTTGTATGATGATCTTAAGAAATTGAGTGTGTCTCGTATGCCAGACGAGGATGTTGTGAAGCTAGGCGTGTACTACATGCTTGAGCGTTTCTTCATGGCCCGGGATAGACGCCGATATGTGTCCAGGACATGGTTGAATTTTGTGGACAGACTGGATGAATTTAATACGTATCCATGGGGTTCGTTGTCCTACGAAAAGACATTGGGCTCGATGAAGAGGGCTTTGGTTGGGAGGTTAGAAAATTACAAGAGACGAGCCCAAGCGAAGACGAGGCAGGTGGAGCGATATAACTTGGAGGGGTGCCCGTACGCCTTTCAGGTACGTTCTGCTATCCATGAGTGTGACCGTGTTGATTTCTGTTTGATGTAATTTTAGTCCATGTCACTAACTAACCTGTTCGATGTAATTAAGGTTTGGTTGTACGAGGCCGTGCCTTACTTTGGCACACATTTTGGTACAGTGCCACAGGATTGCGCGGCGAGGATACCACGGTTGTTGAAGTAGGAGACAGTTAAGACCCCGTCCCAGAATGCTGCCTACACTGATATACTGAGGGTTAGGAGGCGGGTTAGTACGAATCCTGTGTTACATCGAATTGTCTTGTTTTTTGTTCAACCAAAAACTGATAACTGTTTCACGTGATCTGATTATATGTTGACGCAGGCTAGGCCGCTCGTCGTTTTAGAGACGTCCGTTGTGGAGCAGCAGACGGAGTGGTATGCACGGCTCAATGAAGTAGTTGGCATCCGTAGAGGTGCACATGTGGCTTGGGCAACAGCTGTGGATGCTCCTTTACTGGCGGCGGAGAGCATTGAGCCACTTCCTGCTGAGGCGGCTGCAGCTCCACCTCCGGAGGGACCAGCAGCTCCACCTCCGGAGGGCCCATCAGGTCCACATCCAGAGGGTCCAGCAGGACCACCCTCTGAGGGACCGGGACCAGCAGCTCCACCTCCGGAGGGTCCATCAGCACCACCTCCGAAGGGTCCGCCAGCACCACCTCCGGAGGGATCGCCAGCTCCACCTCCTGAGGGACCGTCAGCTCCACCTCCTGAGCTCTCATCCGCTTCACCTCCTACTGGCACCAGTTCCCCTGTTGACCCGGATGTGGTTGCAGCAACAGGTACGGACAGTCCTGACATGGACGTAAGGCCTGGCAGTCCACCGCTGGAGCCTTTAAGTCCACTGCCAGAGCCGTTCCATAGTTCCAGACCTCCAGGAGCATCGACGACGGCGTCCGGTCGGCAGGTAAGAAATGCCAGTCGGCATTAATATTCTTGTACGTATACATTTGCTGCTCTGTTGGTTAATGAAGACCCTTGTTACAATTCTCATGCAGGTGCCGCCGGTCCATGACGACTTCCAGAGCACAGTTTTGCGTGAACTTGCTCTGTTACGGGCGGAGAACAGGGAAATGCGTGAGGAGATAGCTCGTCTCTGCGAGGCCGTTCTGGACCTCGGTGCGAACTTCGGAAACGATGACACGGTACTTTCTAATATTTACATACCGGATTTTGACCAGTTCCACACACGCTTAAGCTGATGGTTATGTTTGTCTGATTTCAGGATTCAGATGCTGATTCCGACGGAGGTTCGGGTGATGACAGTGATGGTCCGCCGCCCGCGAATCCTGATTCCGTTAACCGGAATGTTCCTGCAGCCGATGCTCCTTCGGCAGCCTTAGTTTCACGCCGGGGTCGCCGCCTCCTTCCAGCAAAGCATAAGCGGAGCCCCTTTGTGAGTCCACCAGGTAGGAAGAGGCCGAGGGTTCAGCAGCAGGAGGAAGCCGCAGACCAGCAGCAGCCACAGCCCTCGGAGGAAGCCGCAGACCAGCAACAGCCACAGTCAGAGGCCCCTTTACAGTCCGAGACGCCTATTGCTCAGTGGAAAGACAATCGATCTCAGTGGCCATCAGCAGATGTAGGAACTGGTCTCATTTTGTGCCCTCCGGTTCCACTTTTCGACCTACGTGCCCCGATAGCAGAAGTTGACATGAAGGGATTCCACGCGTGGCTGGCGGACGACACCAGAACAGATCGCGCTGAGTTGGCAGTCTTCAGCGCAGATCGTAAGTTCTTCACGACGTTGATCAGCCCATCAGAATGGCTTGAAGCTGAGGTACTTTCATATCATCTCTGGCTGTCGAATATTGCTATATACAATTGGATTTCTTATTGATAGCAATTGTTGTTTTCAGCACATAGACAGCTACTTGTGGGTTCTACGGTGCAGAGCTCGCGCCATGACCGGACCTAGTGTACAGAGGTCTGCTTTCCTCGATACCACTTTTTGGGTACGTAAATCGTAGACATCTTACATTAACAATTTGTCACTTGTAATTTATGATTCCTTCAATGCGCTAACTGAACTCATGAACTTGCAGTTGAAATTGAAGTCGTTGTGGGCGCTATACACGGAAAGATTGGACGACATTACCTGGGCAAATGAGGAGGACATGGTCCAGTATGTCCTGGGACAGGTGCCCCTCGCTGGAACACCATGGGTCGACGTTGACAGGGTGAGAACATTTATATTCACTGAGTTAGTATGTGCCATCTTATTTAAAATATTGTGATTCATTTCCATTTCCATGTTGTCAATTCGTTTTCAGCTCTATCTCCCAGTTCACCTCACCGATGATCATTGGGTGGCAGCTGAGGTGCATTTGAATCGCCGTCAGATTTCCATATACGACTCATCTATTGGGCATACTTCTACGGACATAGTCATGCAGACAGTCCGGTGCCTCGCTGAGCTACTACCCCGTATGGTGTCAATGGAGGTTTACGGTATTCCTGACTATCCCACAACCCCATTTGACATTATGCGAATCGAGGACGTGGAGCAGGTGCCACAGCAGGAGCCTGGGGGAGGGGCATGCGGCGTGTACTGTTTGAAGTACATCGAGTTCCTAGCGGGGGGCGTTCCACTGACCGAGATTAAGGCATTCCAGGACGACGAATGCCGGGAGAGAATGGCATTACATCTTTGGCTCAGCCGCGAAAACCCACAAGAGGCGCTGTTGCCTCAACCGGTAGTGCCTGCTGATGTTGCAGCTGCTGATGTTGCAGGCACTACCGCGCCTGCTGATGATGTGTCAGGAGATGTTATGACCACTATTGCCCATGACGACGTTGATTCAGCGGAGGTCAAGTAGCAGCCGAGCACGTTGGGCCCATGAGATCACCTATTTTTTTGTATATATTATGTTTAGTTAAACAAAATTGTTTTTTTTTTTTGTTTTTGGACACTAACACATTATTGTATAGTACATGTTTTTTATAGTAGCACATGGTTACGATGTATAGTTGTACGAAAACTTGTAAATACACAATATTCTATAGTGACATTATTTAATGGGCTAATCACACATACCTCCCCTGGGCTTTAGCTTAATTTCATTCATAAACACTGTTTACCATTTTCCATTATACGATACCCCTTACTTTTTTGAAATTAATCATCGAAACCCCTTCCGTCAGTTTTGCCGTTAATTGTATGAAAATAAATGTAATGAATAAGGGAAAAAAAGTAAACCCATCTAATTAGTTCTGCTGACCAGTCTCACGGGAGCTGCTCACAGAACCCAAGTGCTCTTCGCTGCCTCCCCTGCACTGCGCGAGCTGATAGCAAGAGTTCAGTTGAGTTGAGTTGATGCAAAATGAAGTTTAACATAGCAAACCCAACCACTGGTTGCCACAACAAGCTTGAGATTGATGACGATCAGAAGCCCGAGTCTTTTTAGATAGGAGGAGCTCCCAAGAATTTAGTACAGATGCTCTGGGGTCTACAATTCAAAGATATGTTTTTAAGATCATGGGAGGCTGCGACAAGCAAGGATTCCCAATGGAACTGGGAGTTCTGACTCCTGGTCGTGTTCATCTTTTGCTTCAAAGAGGAACCTGTTGACCCAGGTATGGCAACCCAAGAGGGGGGGTGATTTGGGTTTTTATTTATCAAAATGGATTTGTAAAACTTTTCTTGAATAACCAAAATTAGTTTACTCTTTCTTTATTAGTTCACTCTTTCTTTAGGAATAAAGGTGAAGAATATGAAATTAGAAGTTATGAAAGATGCAAAGAGAATAACAATAACGAACAATCACAAGTGCAAGTAAATATAAAGAGATAGCGATAGAGAGAGTGCAAACTCAATTTACGTGGTTCGGCAAACCTTGCCTACGTCCACGGGCTCCTAGCTCCAAGCTAGGCTTTCCACTGAGTTGTAAAAATCTTTACAACTTGCTTGATGAACAACAACACCAAGACTTTTTCTTCAACTCTTGACAACACTACACCAAGAGTTCTTCTTGATGAACAACCTCACCGAGGCAACTTTCTTCAACTCTTCATAACACCACACCAAGAGTTCTCTCAAGGATAACTTTTATCCTTTACAAGGAGATCTCACTCTCACCACAATACAAGAACGAAGAAAATTTTTACAACAAAAGTACAACTCTATTCAAAGAGTAGATAAAGAATATAAAAGTTCTGTAGACTTGATATTTCTCTTGTTTTTTGCTTGATAGATGCCTCTCTTGCTCTGTTTGAATGCATGGGAGAAGGGCTCCTTTTATAGGTAATTTGATTGAACTTAATCAAGTGAAGACACCAACTCCAAATTTTCTGCCCACCATAAAATACGTAGTCTTGTCTGCCACTTTTTTCAATGTTCTGTTTGAAATTTGAAAATCTGCAAGAACCAAGTCATTTGGATATTTGTAGCTCAAGATATGGCCAAAACACCATTCGGCGCTCATGTGAATTGATTTTTCTTCCATGTGTCAGTCCACCGACTTGCATGTGTATTATGTCGGCCTTCCGTTTCAAATTTGAATTTCTTCAAAGAATATGAAATGTGATCCATTGAATCATCTTTCCAATGCCACAAGAATCAAGTCATTTGGATATCTCTAGCTCAAGATATGGATAACACATCATTCGGTACTCATATGAGTTGATTTTTCTTCTCTGTGTCAGTCCACCAAATTGCATGTCAATTATGTCGGCCTTCCATTTGAAATTTGAATTTCTTCTAAACATATAAAATGTGCCCCATTAAGTCCTTTTTTCAATGCCACAATAATCAAGTCATTTTTATATTTCTATCTCAAGATATGTCCGAAAGAGTATTCGGTGCTCATGTCAGTCGCTTCAGTTTGTCTTTCAAATTGCATAATAATTTGGACAACCTTACACTTGAAATTTGAATTTCTTTAAAACGTATGAAATGTTATAAATTGAGAAAACTTTCCAAAGGGTCAAGAATCACTTCATTTGGACATCTGTAGAAAAATATATGACCAATTGATTGAACATTGCTCATGTGACGCATTTCTTGAATCAAATCTTGTTCTTAAACTTTTGTGCCTTTAACATGTAGTATTCTCCTTTGGCTTCAACACTTCATTTTAATAAGCCCCATCTTGATTTTGCAATTATTTCAATAATCTTATTCTTGCGCATAAATATAATCTCAATGAATCAATGTGTATTGTTATCATCAAAATTATCATGTAGCCTTAGGGCTAACAATCTCCCCTTGCTTCAGAGGTTATGGAAGGCGCAATGGAGAGCGAACGAGGAAATCTGTTCGTGGATGCATTGTTAATCAAGATCTGTCTGTATTGAACTTGGTTATAGTTAAGAAGGATGAGAACGATCTACCTGGGTTGACAGACAGTGGAAACCCAAGGATGAGCGGTCCAAAAAGGGCATCCCAGATTAGGAAGCTTTTTAGTCTCTCAAAGGAGGATGATGTTCGGAAGTATGTGAACACCTACCAGACAACATTCACAACAATATCTAACAAGAAAGTTAGGGGTACCGTATGATGTCACTTAACGGCAAAACTGACAGAAGGGGTGCCCATGATGAATATCGAAAAAGTCAGGGCTACCGTATGATGAAATGTAACAAACAGTGTTTCCGAATGAAATTAAGTCAAAACCTTGGGGGGGGTCTTTGTGATAGTACATACATGTTTCTCGTGTTTTCTGGTCCAACAACCATTGTATACAATGAGTATGTGTAAACTTTCCATTTCCTGCATGATTGAGACATATCATATCATATAAGTTCCGTGGACAAAAAATAATTACGAAATTGCTTGCAAAAGTCCAAAAAATAAGTGTTCTGCCAAAACGCTCGACGACACTCGACACATTCACTCGACACTCGACGCACGTCCTTGAAAGCTCGACAAAATAGTGTCACGACTCTCGAAACACTCGACATGCATGGTTCGAGACATCTACAGGTCTGTTCCCTTCGTCCGACACTCGACTCTCGACACGTGACACACGAACTTTCGACAATCCACAAGACCCTCGACGGCACTCGAACTCGCGACACTCGAACCTAGAATTGACGTAATGTCGAGACACTCGAAACAACCATCGGACTTGTCGAGATTCGGTCCCGACAGAACTTCTCGACACTCGACTACACTCGACGACACCCGAAGACACTCGAACACAGTCGTCTTCTTCGACCTTCGACTGCGAAAACCCATTTTTGCACACCGACAGCCAATTTTCAGCATTTTTTCACACAGACGGCACTATCTCTACCCTTAGTTCATATACATAACCCATTTTTAATGTATATAATTCGAGCTGTTACTGGTTTCCGTTGTTCTTTGTTTTACTTTACTGTCTTTCTTCAAATTTGTCCGAAGGATATGAAATAACAAAGGTTTTGGGAATTTATTTCAAGACAGGGGTGTTTTTGTCTTTTACACACAAAAGTGTCTATGGGATGAAAATATTTCAAAACATGTCTATTTTTCAAACAAGCCCCCTAAATTTATCTATTTTCTCAATTTTCCCTTTTTAAAATGAACTTATTGAAATAAGATTTTATTAAACAAGTGAATGCATAAGGTTGTAGTCCTATTTGAGAGTCTCTTCATTAATTGGATATATATATCAACTGACCTGCACAGCTGTGATACCAGTTACTTCAAGTAATGATCCTCCCCCCAACAATTTGCTAGTATATTTTACTTGGTTTGAATGCAGTGTCTTGATCTCAGCTACTGGCCATTGCACCAACTGTTTCCCAGATTTATAGAGCCATAGACTCCTAGGAATTGCCTGCATAAGCGAGTCAAAAAAAAAAAAAAAGTATTAAAAGGGTGAATAGCAACTAGGCCACTTGATAGTTTTAAATTGACAAATTTTATTCTATATTTAAGAATGTAGGCTGCATATGCTAATATATTAATCAAGTTGTAACATGGTAGTCCTCGAGATCTGTGAAATTTCTAATCAAGTTGGAGCTTGCTACAAAGTTATTCAACCAATAATAAATCTTTAAATTACCTGTAATCCTGACCAACCCTTCTTGATATCATCATCCTGAGTAGATGATTCATTAATCCATCCTAACAAAATCCGCCTGTTCTTAGCACTATCGAAGAAAGTCTTTGAAGCATAAAATTTCCCGTAGTCGTATCTTAATCCTGAGTCACCATCCACTGAACCTTTATCTGGGACATATCTATCTGAGGTAATGTTGTATGTCCCAATCGTGTAATATTCATGCTTAGTGTCATCCAAACTAACCTTAAGCACATGTTTAATGTTTGGTCCAATCATTGATGCATCAACAGCCCTTTGGCTCTTAATAGAGACTGGGAAAAAATCTGGGCATTCCCACATTCCTGTGTGCTTAGCAGAATATAATGGGTGCTTAGCTTTAGTCCAATGAACAAAATCTCTGCTTCTGTAAAGAATTGCTAACCCCTTCTTGTTAATTTGGCTTCCTATGATCACTCTCCATCTCTTATCGAGGCCAAGCCAAGCTGTTGTAGGGTCTCTGAAAGAGTGTGGATCAATTTGGTTAGGGGATTGCATTAATGGATTTTTTGGTGACTTAACCCATTCCTTAAGGTAAGGGTCAGATAAGTTTTTGGGCACAGCCAGGTTCTGGGCTTGTCTTTTATTAGGGTCAAGTCCAGTGTATAAGATGGCTGGTTTGCTACCAGGAAGAATCGTGGCAGAGCCTGACCAGCATCCATTGATATCTGATGGCTGTGATCGGTTGATGGCTATCTCATGTGGAGTCCAATTGACAAGATCTGTTGATGTAGAGTGTGCCCATACCTTGTTGCCGGCAACTGCAGCTAGTGGATTGTATTGGTAGAATAGGTGGTAAATTCCCTTATAAATCATAGGCCCTGAAATTCAGATCAATATCCATTACATTGCTTGAACTTTTTTTCAAGATTCAAGTCAACAATATAATAGAAAAAAAATTGCCCATTGAAGTCTATGTAATACAACATAGAGCTATAAAAAGAATCTATTCAAGCTCTTTTAAGCCGTCAATCCAATGTATTGGTTACCAAAAATCTCTCCAAGCTTTTGTAGCATAAACAGACTATTTGAAATTTCATATTGAGGTTAAAAATAGAGGATAGGAAACAATCCGTAACAGGAAGAGAAAAGTGTAACTGACTAACCGTTGGGATCTGCATATATGTCCAAATGCATCCATTTGTCCATGACACAGACATCACATATCCAAGAGATAAAAACAAGAGTTAAGCATCAAAGCAGCAGTTAGAAATATAACTAGCGAAGAAGAAAAAGATTAACAAGTCAAGAAATTTGGATGGCAGCAGAAAAATTACCATTCATCCAATTCTTGGGAGGCTGGAAATGGTAACCAGTCCTGTAAGGTTGACTTGTAGAAGTAGACTGAGATGTCTGGAGGTTTCTGTAAACGTGGTTTGATGCTTCAAGCTCAACAATGCCATGGCCTAGCAAGAGAGAAATGAACAAGAACAAAGAAATACTAGAGTTGACCATGGTATGATAGCATTGGCCTTTGACAAATAAGAAAGAATTCGTATATAAACAACATGCAAGGCCAATTTCATTGGTCAGTGAACTTGAGCTTTGAGATATAAATAGAGAAAAATCAAAGTTTTTGATAGAAAGACATTGGAAGCTGTTAATTTATCTCACATTACAGGAGGTCTGAAGTCAAGCTGTTTATTATTTATTTTTTATTCATCAATGAAAATATATCTTAAGTGCAAGTGGAACAATACTTATCTACCCACAGTATATAGCTTTCAGTAAGATTCTTCAAACCTTGAAATCTGATCATGTTCCATATGCATTGGTTAGTCTATTAATATAAATATGAGTTATTACGCTGTGAGAGAGATATTGAAAGGAAAACAGTCAAGCTCTTTATTGATTTGAACACCTAATCAGAATTCCCGAATCATCTATATAATAGCTGTCTAACTAAAAGTAAAAGTAGTTACAATAAGTCAGCTCAGCAATAAAACTAATTACAGCTACGTATTAACCACTAAGCTGAGTACAAAGCATAAAACTAATCACAGCTTACGTATTAACCGCTAAGCCAAGTACAGAGCTAAGTCTAATAATTACATGATCTAATGCGAGTGAAGAAGAAGAACCTGATTGAAGGCCGTTTAGGCTGCAGGATTGTTAACTCTATATAAATTGTAAGCAAATTTTTGGATCAATATAAATTGTAACTCTATATGGTCCTGTAGGGCCATGGTGCAGTGTTGCCATATAGATTTTGCAGTAGTCTTTTCTTCTTTAGCCTTGCCCTGGCCCTAGGGCAATTCTATCTAAGACTACATGCATCTAGCTTGGATGGTGCTTGGTGCCTGTCACAATTTTGAGAAATATGATTAAAATCAAAATTTTGGGTATTGCATTAGGTTTGAACTCCACCACACATCATAATTAGATTACAGGGAACCTATTATTTTTCTGGCAATTATTTTCAGTGAGATAGTTGAGGTAATAGATTTGTGTATGATTTTATTTTGATTATAGTTATTGAGATATTTCAAAATTTGTACCTTTGCATGCGAATTATAAACAATTATATATTCATTTTTTTTTCATTTGATCTATATAATTGTAAGTTCTTGGAGATGCTAATATATATGCCAATTTTCTTCTATTCCATTGAATGGCCCCTGCAGTCTTTTGAAGATATGAATGGTGATATCACTAATGATATGCACTTGATCTGCATGTGTACAGTCATCCTATTATATGCAATGTTTAGAATGATTCTGCAATGTTCATATAATGTTTATAGTTGCGGAAGAGAAGAAGGGCACAAGCTACAGGTTGGTAATCTTCAACATTCATCAATATTGGATGGAAATACCTGGGAGAAAGACAACACTGATCGATTTTATTTATAAATACTTCTTTACCGTAAGAATCATTCACCATATATCAAACCATGCTGCTCATTTCAATTAATATGAGCTTTCTTCATGCTTCAGGCATTCAGGCTTGTGATATTGACCTCCTGAGTACCATTGTTGAAAGCATACAAGTAGGCCTTATCATCAATTGCCAAGGTTGAATAAACTCTAGCTGTGATGCATGCTTTGCCAGCTCCACCAAAGCTCTCGACTATAGAATCATCAATCTGTACAAATTGTGAAACAGAGATGAATTAATTTTAATACTACTGCTGGATCGTTCTTGTCAACTTGTAATAAATTGATATTAGAACTTAAAATTTTATAACTCACGGGGCTCCTTAGATACAACTTCTCATGAACTGGATCAACATCCAGAAAAGCTCCATGCGTAGTCTTATCATTATCAGCGTTTAAGGAAGACCAGTAATACCAAAAACAAGAGGATAAAAAAAAGAAAAAACAAAAAAAAAAACAAAAGAGTTCATAAAAATGAAGTTATGCAAGGGATATTTATAGCTTGATTAGACAGAGAAAGGACCTGCTTTGGTCACTGCACATGAGCGTAACATATTTGTTCTGGCCTTTGAAAATTCTGAACAACACTGCTGTATACTCTTCCAAGCCCCTGGAAGCTAAATATAGCAACCCAAATGGACCCAGAGCACCTTTAACTGATGCACCCTTTTGGCTGCAGAGCAATTGTGGATTCGTCCAACTTGGGTCCAGCACTTCTGCTTTCTCAAGCTTGGTTATCTCAAAAGAAATCTCAACATCTGCCTGTAAAACAAAAAGAAGAAAGAAATTGGACTATTTTTACACCTCTTTTGGCACAGTGGGTAAGGACAACTTTAGAAGTACAGTACAAAAAAAAAAAAAATACTAATACCTTCTTTCGGCCATTATCAACCACTTGAAAAAAGTCTTTAATTAGTAAACATACCATACCATATATGCATTGTTTGCTAAAATTTTGTTTTCCATATTTATTAATCGCTACCGTGATTGATGATTTTTAAATGAATTTAATGAAATAATAGTTATCAAATAATTACTGGGATATATAATAAATATATATGAACCGACCTGCACAGCAGTGATACCAGTAACTTCAAGCAATGATCCTCCCTCCAACAATTTGCTTGGCAGATATACTTGGTTTTCTGGCAGCGTCTCAATTTCGGCTATAGGCCATTGCACTAATTGTTTCTCAGATTTATCAAGCCAAAGACTCCTAGGAATTTCCTGCAAAAAGAATCCAAGAAATGAGTACTAATGACTTGAAGACAACATGCATACAAATTAAAAATTAATCTCTAAATTACCTGTAATCCTGACCAACCCTTCTTGATATCATCATCCTTAGTGGATGATTCATTAATCCACGCTGACAAAATCCGCCTACTCTTAGCACTATCAAAGAAAGTCTTAGAAGCATAAAATTTTCCGTAATCGTATCTTAATGCTGAAACACCATCCAAGGAGCCCTCTTCCGGAATGAACTTATCAGCGGTAAGTTATATGTCCCGGTCATGTAAATATCATGTTGACTATGCTCTAGACTTACCTTAAGCACATGTTTAATGTTTGGTCCAATTATTGATGTATCGACAACCTTTTGGCTCCCAGTTGAAACTGGGAAAAAGTCAGGCCACTCCCACATTCCAGTATGCTCAAAAAAATTTAATAACTGTTCAGCTTTGTTCCATTGTACAAAATCTTTGCTCCTGTAAAGAAATGCTAATCCCTGGTCCTCAATTCGGCTTTCTATGTCAATCTCCATATCTTATCAGGGCCAGGCCAAGCTGTCGTGGGGTCTCAGAAGGAGCCTGGATTAATTTGTCAGGGGGTTGAATTAATGGATTTTTGGTGACCTGACCCATTCTACAAGGTAAGGGTCAGATAAGTTTTTGGGCACTGCCAGGTTCTGCACTTGTTGGCCATTTATGTCAAGTCCAGCGTATAAAATAGCTGGTTTGCCACCAGGACGAATTGGGCAGAACTTGACCAGCATCCATGTATATCTGATGTTTCTGATGGGTAAATGGCTAACTCCTGTGGAGTCCAATTTACAAGATCTGTTGATGTAGAGTGGGCCAATACCATGGTGCCCGCAATTGCAGTTAGCGGATTGTATTGGTAGAATAGGTGGTAAATTCCTTGTAAATCATAGGCCCTGAAATTCACATCAACATCCACCATTACACTGCTCGAAACTTTCAACAAGATTCAAGTCAGCACTGTAACAGAAAAGAAATTGCTCATTAAGTCTACAAAATGAATCTATTCAAGCTTAATTTCTTGAGCCGTCAATCCAATTTGTTGGGTATCAATTAAAAATCTATGCAAGCTTCTGTAGCATCACTACATCAGTGGACTATAATAGAAAACAATGTGGTCAACTTGACGAGAACATAAATGCATAATTTACTAACTGTTGGGATCCGCATGCACCCATTTGTCCGCGGCACAAGCATTGTGACATTCCAAATTTTTCAAATAATCATAACTTTAATATGTTACACCATCCATATGATTGTTTATGTGTGTATGCCTAAGGGGATGCAAGGAATTAAATTATGGAAGGGTTTAAATGAAAAATTAAGAAAGTGTAAGGGCTTAATTGGTTTTTTGTGTGATGTCAATCTATGAATACATGTGATAACTCTAGAAGGACCCATTTTTCCACCCACTTTTCTCTTTGAAACGTTCAGCTCTCTCTCTCTCTATTTCTCTCAATTTTGCCATGGAATCAAGAAGGAGAGGAAGGAAGCAAGAGGCCAAGAGGTTAAGATTCACTCCTCTCTCTCTCTAGCTCTAGCTATATACATGCAATTATGTGATGGTTTATTGTGAATTATGATATTTCATGTAAGGCATACACTGGAAATTGCTAGAAAAACATGAATTAGTGTGAGTGAAGGAAGAATTTATAGATTATATGATGTTAGGAAGCTAGAAGTAAAGTGTGAGTTTAAATCCTGCATACTTATTTTTATGAACAGTGTTAAGTTCAAAAATTCTCATAAATTCTATGGTGGTTGGCTAGTTTTGAAATTTTTATATGGTAAACTAGACACATTAAGGATTGTGTATAATTTTGAAGCATTTGAAAACTCATAGTGTGTGAATTATAATAAATTTTTGAAATTCTGGTTCGAAATTGTGATTTCCCCTGTTTTAAAATAGAGTAGACAGAATGAATTCGAATTGAGCACGACAACAAAATGGGCTTTTTACCGCGGGCCGAAACCGCGGTAAAAAGCCTTCTATGGCGGGCATACGGCGGTTCAAGCCTGCCGTAGAAAATGGTGCCGTAAAAACTCATTTTACTTTTTACCGTGGTTTTGGCCTGCAGTAAAAGACCTTTTACTGTGGGCTTTTAGCCCGCCGTAAAAATTCGTGGTCTAGAAAAATTATTTACCGCGGGCTCTAGGCCCGCCATTAAAAGTCATTTTACTGCAGGCTTGACGCCCGCTGTAAAAATTTGAAAAATTATTTACGGCGGGCTCTCGGCCCGCCGTAAAAAACTACTAAATTTCAAATAGTTAAATCCGGGCCTTTTTGCCATTTCAAACACTCCCAGAACCCTTTTTGCAATTTATATAAATCTACTGCAGTTTCAGTTCTGATGAAGCTTGTGCTAAGATTGGTATACAATAGAAGACATGATAATAATTGATTTTAACAATCGGATCTAGGGGGCAAATAATATCTCACTTTATGCAGCCATTAGAATACATGCAGCCAGGATACTTGTATAAGATTTGCTTTATTTTCAGCGTACAATAACAGTAAAAGGCATCAAAGTGATATAGCTGAACTGAATTATTTAGAGTGAAACAAGTAAAAGAATTAAATACATAACGGAAGGCTAAATTACAGATTTAAATTGATGGATTGACTGAATTCAAAAAATATACACCTATTATTAACACATTGAGGCCTAACAGGATAAATCAATCAATCGGATTAGAGAAGCACCTTGCCAATGATACTCTATGACATCATCTGAAAGATTCATACCAGATTCAGTAAGTGTAGCCACTACCATTTGTTTTACCTATGTTTAAAAATTTACAGTCAAAAGCAAATTTGAAAAATATAGAAACCAAGAAACTAAGTAGAAGAGCAAATTGAAAAATTACTTCCTGTCTCTCGATGAACCCTTGCTGTTTGAGATCATATAGTTGAAATGAAACTGCAAGAAGAAGTTGCGGATACTCATAAATTTATTTTTATCAGGATGCTATCCCCAGGAGAATGGAGAGACCGTAGCATGAGAAAAGCTAATAGGAAGAAACTAAACCAAACTTTTCATTTGATAACTAAAGATAAAGAAGTAACAATAATTCTAAACACTTACACTCAATTTTATCATCAATTGGTGCATTGGGGTGAAAGACAGAGAGAGCACGTGCAAACTCTTCAAAATCTAGTATCCCATTGTGCTTGGTGTCGAATAGGTCAAATACCTGCAAAAATTGAAAGAAAATGGAGCACATATAGCACAAAAACTTGCTCAACCTCAGGAATACAAACATACATGCATGTGTGTGCCATCTGATTTCAAAACTACTAAAAAATGCAATGAATAAGATATATCAAGGAATGCGGTGCAGGAAAGGCATTTATACAGTGAAACCAAAACATTTTGAAGCTTTGACATATAGAGTTAGTACCCGATCTGCAAATAAGCTCTCCTTTTTGTTTGTCTTGAATAATGCCAATTAAAATTCTTCCTGCAATGTAACACATGGAAGACCGCAGATAAAACAAGATATAAAGATGGAATTAAATACTATAAAAGCCCACCATATGGTTCAAAAGATATATCTCTCTCCAGGAAACCCATACAATGATATTGAGATAAAATAAACAAATAATTTCTTCCAAATGTGCAGGTATAAATATAACAAATTTCTATCAAGAAACATCTTTTACCTTGTTGATCAGCCCATCATCAATCACTGCACTGCTGATCTTCTTAAAGAGCTTCAATTTCACTTACACTAACTGTATTTTTTAAAAGGAAAAAGAAACCATTGTCATTGTCGAAATTTTTAATTTACAAAATGGAAACAAAAGCACAAATCAAAAAGTAAAAAACCTAGCTATATGTGGTTCAGATTCTCTTCAAAAACCAAAATAATTGTCACATCATTCATGGACCTAAATCCGTCACTTTGCTATCTATAAAAACAATTTGGACAAAAGCATCTTCATGTAATTTATAATTTAAAAAAAAAAAGCTTCCACAAAAGGGAAAAAAGTTGGAATTATAAAGCACGTCCACATTAACTGGACAAATATAGCATTTATGACTTCCAATCAGTGATCAACTTTAGACTCCATAGGTAGTTTCCCCTATTTCATAGTTTCTTAATGAAGATATGAAGCAATTAAACACAGAAACTATAATAATAATAATGTTCTATTGCAGGTTGAAAAAAAAAAGCATTGCAATTACTGAAAACACAAAAGAGTATATCAATTTGATATGCTCTTACGCAGGCAAATTTCCTACATATGTTCATCTTTAGTGACACATGGTGTACAAATCTGGCCATTCAAGAGATCCTCTTCTAGTACTGTTTTATAACATGATTAATTACAATATAACATCACATCAGTTGATTAGCTGATTCATGCATAAAAATAAGATTAAAAATAAAAGTGAAATCATGAAACATAAATTTATGTGAATTGGATATATACTTCCAATAAACTTGAGGATTCATTGCAAGAAAAGAGAAAATGCTGCTAACACCTTTTCTGTCACTTTACCTAGACAGCCCTGACATCTAGAACTGGACACAAAATAAAGAAAATCAACATACACACTGTCTCCCGTGCAAGAGCTTCTGGATCTTCCAGACCCCTGGGTTGCTTATACAAGTCAGCATCACAATAATTTACAACAGCAGCACACAAATTCTTTAATCCGTCTAGGCACTGCACCATGATCTTTTCCAGAAGTCAAAACACTCCATAACTGCATGCAAAGAAAACCTACTTTTACTACAGACACTCGAACCATAAGAAACCATAATAGTAATAAATTGAAACAAGCAGTTATTCTTCACTATTCTGGCAGACCCAAGTCTTAATAGCAGGTGGTCAAAAGCTTTCTAATAGTAAAACCCATCATTTCACTATTTTTAAAACTTGCAACAACTTACCCTATAAGCAATCGCGTCTTATCTGGCTCTAGATGAATAAATCTTTTGTTGTATGAATAAATCTAGATGAATAAAAAAACAGCACTGTTCAAATCACAACAATTGAAAACGCCTAAGATCTAAAAATAGCTAAAACCACTCGAGATCTAAACCGTCCATTCCAAATCACCATCAGAAATCGAAACGCATTCACTGAATCAGGAAACGCGAACCGTATTCTTGCAGCATCAAAATGCCGAAACAACAAGGACAAATTTCCAACACAAAACAATAATTTGCATGCCTAAGATCTGAAACAACTAAAATCCACTCAAGATCTGAGTACGTACATTCCAAATCACATCATTTCACGAAAACGAGACACGAAATCTTTAAAAAAGAGAGAACAAAGCAAACAAACAAGAAGAATCCCGCCAGATTTGAGGCGGAATTGGAAAAGGAATCAGCGAGATCTAGTCGGAGTTTTACTCATAGTTGTAGTTTACCTTGTGATCTGACTCGGAGGCGAGGAAGCGGATGAGGAGCGAGGGAGCGGACGAGGAGTAGGAGGAGTAGGGAGGCGAGAGAGAGAGAGAGATCGGACGGCGGAGGAGGAGGACATGGTGAGGTAAGAGTGGAATCATGACGGTCCAATGATGAGATTCGCTCAGCTTCAACAAGTTTATAAGAGTAAGTAAGCGAGAGGGTTCGACGATTTCTCCCCTTTCTTTCTTTGTTTGGAGAAAGAGAAATAAAAAATTCTTATTTGGAGACAGAGGCAGCGACAACAATCGACGGAGATAGAGACGAGAGAGAGTGATCGAGACACCGACAGAGACATAGGTAGCGACAACGATGGAGGCAAATAGAGATAAGAGAGAGTGACTGAGCGCCGACAGAGAAAGAGGTAGTGATAGTAATGGAGAAAATTACAGCTTTGGGCGGGAGAGATTAGAGTTTGGGCGAAAAAAATTGGGGAAGGGAAATTAGGGATTCAGAGGGAAAAGCAGAAGAACTGGGGGAAAATTTGGTTTATATTAGAGGACTTTACTGTGGGCCTTATGACCCGCAGTAAAGTCTGTGGAATCTACGACGGGCATTAGGCCCGCCGTAGAATTTTTATTTTTACCGCGGTTTCGGCGGCCCGCGGTAAATATATGTAGTAAAAAATCATCTGTGTTGTAGTGGAGGGGCCAAATCTTCATAAAATTCCTTGATTTTTGATATCAAAACCCTTTGATATGTTTTATGTCAGACTGTAAATTTTCATAATTTTTAGACTTGTGTATGAATTGTTGTAAATTTTCAAATCTTGACTTAAAGAACTGTGAATATCAATTTCCAGAACAGAGTATACGAGATGTATTGTTTTTTATTGGCTTAAACTCCTTAGAAAATCATGATTTTTGGTGAAATAACTCTCATATGTGTCTAGTTCTAGACTGAAAATCTTGGTAGAGATTTGATTATCGTATAATTTTATAAAATTCTTCAAAGTTACACTGTTCAGTTGAGAGGTTTGTAGATAGATTTGCTGTGTGAATGAAATTATGGATTTTCAAGGGGGACATGAACTCATTTTGACTCAATAAAATTCATGAAATATAATATGTATGTTTATTTGAGTTCTGTGAAGTTTGGTGGTGATTGAAAATGAATAACCTCTTATTATCATTATCCAACCAATATGTGTGTGTGATATTGTTTAATAAATGATGTTATTTGTTGGTTTAAATGTTGTTAACCTATAAGGGATTTAATGATTTCTAAATGAACACTGATCAGTGTGTCATGACTATGGCAATGGCTACTAGAGAGGAAGGAGAAGAAGAAGAAGAAGAAGTGAAGTGGGTAAATCATTACTCATCGAATATTTCTATTGGGTGATGGAGATTTCTCCTTTTCTTTGTGCTTAGCCCTCTCTTTTGGCTCAACTTCAAACATCTGTGCTTCTTCTCTTGATATATATGATATCGTTGTCAAGAAATACATGAAATCAAAATCAAGAGGCGAGGCTAATCAGGTAATTAGCTAGACCCTTCAGAGGACACAACAGATGTTGAACTTTTAATAAAGTGTGTTTAATGATTGTGTTTATGAATACATGTGAAATGTGTTGATGAATTGTGAATGTGCCCTCATATATGTGAATTTGTGGTGATATGGCTGAAATGTTGACATTGTTAATGAAATGATAAGTGTATATGAATGATGAAATTCATGTCAAACGCTCTAGGATACTGTTTCCTCATGTGGTAAGCCAATATGAGATGTTGGTGTGAATTGTGATTTCATGAATTGAGCATGATGTGATGTGATGAATGAGAAACCCAGTTGGAGCCTTAATTATGAAATTGGAATGAAAATTTATGATAAAAGAAGGCATGTATTAATGTGTGATGTGTTATGAATTTGAAATTGCATGCCAAAGCCTATGGGAAAACATGGAATGTTTATTGTGTAACTTATGCATGAGAAGTCATCTCTAGAAGGTTTAAACCATAAAGTGACACATGCTTGTGGAGCTAGTAACTGCGTTATAGGTTGAGTTGTGGAAGAGTCTGCCCAAAGTTAGTAGACGCGTTCCAGGCTAAAGTGAGATTGAGATGCCTGTGAAACAAAACCATGAGGCAGGGGGTAACGAGGACCTAAGCCCAGTCCCATAAGTCCAAAGCGGACAATGGGCTAGCTTCTAATATGTGACTATATGTGATTATATGTGATACCTGTATCCCTAAGGTTTTAGGTGACAGAACTGTGATAAGATGTGATTAGATTAGAAGCTTGACATAGAGCTTCATTATGGTGACTGAAATGTGAAATGTCATATGTGAATAGAAGCTTAACATACAGCTTCATTTATGTGACTGAATGTGAAATCTGATATTTGAATATCATGCTAAAAACTTAGGATACTTAGCTTTCATAGTTTGAGGGGAGGTCTGGACTATGTGTTTCTCTATATGAGATTTGGTTGCATGGGTCTGGTATTACCCGGATTGTCAGACTAGTTGTGACATTCCAAAATTTTCAAATAATCATAACTTTAATATGTTACACCATCCATATTATTGTTTATGTATGTATGCCTAAGGGGATACAAAGAATTAAATTATGGAAGGGTTTAAATGAAAAATTAAGGAAGTGTAAGGACTTGATTGAGTTTTTGTGTGATGATTATCTAGAAATACATGGGATAACTATAGAAAGACCCATTTTTTCTCCCCCTTTCTCTTTGAAACGTCCAGCTCTCTCTCTCTCGCCCCTCCCATTTCCCCCAATTTTGCCATGGAATCAAGAAGGAAAGGAAAGAAGCAAGAGGCTAAGAGGTTAAAATTCACTCCTTTCTCTCTAGCTAATTCCTTGCATCCCCTTAGGCATACATACATAAACAATAATATAGATGGTGTAACATATTAAAGTTATGATTATTTGAAAATTTTGGAATGTCACAACTCTCCCCCTTAAAAGAATTTCGTCCTTGAAATTCC
The DNA here is from genome assembly GCA_013180625.2 of Boswellia sacra. Classification (NCBI taxonomy): domain Eukaryota; kingdom Viridiplantae; phylum Streptophyta; class Magnoliopsida; order Sapindales; family Burseraceae; genus Boswellia; species Boswellia sacra. The sequence goes on from SNVD02013895.1 coordinate 421,072, forward strand.
ATACCATTGTTCAAATAAAAAAAATACTTATCATGTATTTATTCTTTATTGCTCCGAAAGTTGTTTCACAAACGGGAAATTTATTTTAGAGCTTCTCATCAAAGATATCTTTTCCTTCCGTAGCTAATGCTCTTTATAGTCTACAACTGATATTGACCTTTATTCGTGAGAAAAATTGTTTCTCAGCTCTAGTGGTTTTGAACTTAGTATATGGGAGAAACTGAAATCTTATTCCTTATCATTCACTTGTAGAATACATCAAGTACACTTGCCAGTGAAAGTGGCAGTACAACCCATAGGCTGCATTACCAATCCTCAATAATTCTCATGAAGTTCGATGTACTTTGGACTAAATTTTCTTTTCTTACCAAACTTTATCACTTCTATCCTTGAGGCAATTCTGAGGAATCATTATTATTCATTTTAAATTCGAATTTCCTTCTTTTATGGTTAGCATACTTCTTCTATCAGCTTTAAAGGGCTTTCACTCTTTCTTGATCTTCTTAGTAACTTTACAAGTATATTAAGTGATTTCGGGGTCAAAGTATCCTTTCTTTACCAACCTCTTTCCGTATAATGCTCTGTAATGGAACCATATCCAGGGTAGCATGACACTCATGATTGTAAGCAAATTCCATCAACTTAGGTGTCGGTTCTCCTACCCTTGAAATCATTTTCACAAGTTATTACATATCTTTCGAGATTAAATGATTCTCTCGGTTTACTCATAAAGACTTACTGAATTTGATTTTAGTGCTTATAACCATGTACAAACTTTTTCCAAAATAGGGGTAACCCTTTGGTCTCAATTCAAAACATCAAACACAAATTTATGAAGATTTGTCCCCTCAATTTGAAATCATTCTCCTTGCTTTGTTTCAAAATAGGAGAAATCATAATTTCGAACCAGAATTTCAAAAATTCATTATAATTCATACACTATGAGTTTTCAAGTGCTTCAAAATTCTATACAATCCTTGATGTGTCTAGTTTACCATATAAAAATTTCAAAGCTACCCAACCACCATAGAATTTATGAGAATTTTTGAACTTAACACTGTTCATAAAAATAACTCTGCAAGATTTAAACTCACACTTTACTTCTAGCTTCCTAACATCATCTAATCTCTAAATTCTTTCTTAACTCACAATAATTCATATTTTTCTAGCAATTTTCAGTGTATGCCTTACATGAAATATCACAATTCACAATAAACCATCACATAATTGCATGTATATAGCTAGAGCTAGAGAGAGGAGTGAATCTTAACCTCTTGCCTCTTGCTTCCTTCCTCTCCTTCTTGATTCCATGGAAAAATTGAGGAAAATAGGAAGAGACAGAGAGAGAGCTAGATGTTTCAAAGAGAAAGGGGGAGGGAAAATGGGTCTTTCTACAGTTATCCCATGTATTTATAAATAAACATCACACAAAAAAACTCAATTAAGCCCTTACACTTCATTAATTTTTTATTAAAACCCTTCCATAATTTAATTCCTTGCATCTCCTTAAGCATTAGAGTCTTGTAGGGCTATGTGGCTGTCACCTTCGATGATAGGATTCGCTCATATGAGAGGTGTTCACTGAGCCGATGCCTTGTCTATGAATGCCACTGACAAGTGGTTATGCGGGCCATTCTGTGATATAACTGTGATATGAAAAATCCTACCTTGATTAGAGAGCATTATTTTCTAAGTGTCCATGATCAGTATTGTGGAAAGTTCCGAATTATGTGAAATGGATATGATATATGTGTAATTGGTATGATACCAAGTTATGTGAGTCCCTAATGTTCATTGAATGGTAATGTGAATTGGTGTATGGATATCTATATGAATAATGTAGCTAGCTTGTGGAAAATTTATGTGTAAATGATTTATGTGTATGAATGCACATAGAGATGTGATGACTTGAGAAAATTATGTATGAAGTGAGTTACTTATGTGAGAGTGAAAAAGATTGTGAAATGGCCTTAGACAGGTATTTATTGAAATGGAAGAGTGATTGGGTAAGTGAGAAAAATGGTCTAAGAATTTGGCCAATGAGATAGGATTGGCATAGGAGCGCATCTGTATCCGACCTAAAGAAGTCTAGGTAGTGAGTTGGCGCCAGAGCGCAACACATATGGCGCATGAGCGCCAAGTTGGAATTTGGAAATGGTCACGAACCAGAAACTTGGCATTGCTGTGTGGATTTTTTCGCGCCGCAGTGCAAATTGTGCACAATGTTTGCTATTTTCAGACTTCTAAGACAAATAACTATTGACTTACGGAATAAGCATTGAATAGTAGCCATATTCGGAATTGCTTATCGCCATTAAGTATTTCATTTTGTGTAATTATGCCAATATTTCTTAATTCTAGCTGCTTACTGAGTTTTATATACTCACTAATCTGTTGTGTACTTCAGGTATTTGACAAGTTAAAGACTATGGAAGAATTTTGGCATAGCGACGACCGTGTTCTCTTGACAATCTCTAATCCGCTGCAGTATGACTATTTTCTGTGCAAGTAAATAGGTTGATTCCTTATAAGCTATGTTAAGATGTGGTAGTACATCGTAGTTGGACAATATACAGAATTTGAGTTTTTAGGAAACTTTTAATTTAATAGCCCTAGTTTTCTTTAAGATTGTCTTGAATGAATACTGTTGTTCCATTCTCGACCCATTGGGTACGGGGTGTGACAAGCATAACATGCCCAAAAGACAAAACCAAGAGATAAGTACTAGAAGCACCTGTTGCAGACGTAACAAGCAAATAATATTAAAATTAGCAAGTCAAGGACATTAGGAAGAAAGAGAAGAATACCATTCATCCAATTCATCGGAGGCTGGAAATGGTAATCAGTCCTGTAAGGTTGATTTGTGGAACGAGAATCAGATGTCTGAAGGTTTCTGTAGACATGGTTCGATGCTTCAAGCTTAACAACACCATGGCCTACCAAGAGAGAAAATAACATGAGCAGAGAAATAGAATAGTTGGTCATCGTATGGTAACCTGGTTACTTTCAAGGACAAAAGCACTTCATGCAGGGTATTTATTTATAAAAAGTATGCAGGGGCATTTCATTATTTGGTGAACTTGAGCTTTGGACATGAAAATAGAGAAAAATCAAAAGTTTTGGAGACAAGTATTACAGGAGGTCAGAAGTAGGTCGTATATTAATTGTTCTTCAGTCATCAACCAAATTATACGCAAGTTGAACTTTCAAATACATTGTTTGCCCACCATGTAAGTTGGAAAACTTCTATTTTGGTGCAATTTTTCTTGTCCCATGCATAAAACCATGAGACTATATTGTGCTCACATGCAGGTGGAACTGTCAAATTCATTTACGGATGTTGATTAATTAATAACATGCCTGAAAACTTGTATTTTGGTGCAATTTGAAGACTATGGGCTCTGGACGTTTGAAAAAAAAAAAAAAGAAAAGGCAGGACTGAAAACCGTTCATGCTGCAGGGTTGCTTATTTTTATATGAATATAATGATCTGTTGGATGTTGCTGTGAATTATAAGCAAATTTGACTTCCTTACACATTTTGATATAAGTCACTTTTATGTGACAATTCCATTGTTATAAGTTATAAATTAAGCAAGAACGACAAGTCATTTTTGAAAGAGTGTTGAAGGGGGAATTGTTTTATATAATATAGCATAGGGCTGATCCTTGAAAAATAATCAAATTTGATAAATCTCATCCTGGTTATTCTCATATATAAATACAGAGTACTAATTTCTTCTTCTTCTTCTCCTTTGAGAGCTTCAGGATTGGTTTTACAATTTTCAAAAGGAGTAAGCCGGCCGACGACAATGAGATTTAAGGAAAGTTGTAAATTATAATTTCAAATATATATATATATATATATATATATATATATATATATATTTAACAAAAGACTTGTTAGTTAAAGGGCTGTTTTTTTTCATCTTCTCATTGATATGTCCCTGCAGCCTTCTGGTGAAATGATATCATATTATGAGTATTTACGCATATATTTTCCATGAGAAGTATATAATAATGCTGGTGATCGCCCTTAATTAAGAAAGAATATAATTATGCAACAGTTATTAAGAAAGAATATAATTATGCAACAGTTATGTCAATTCATATACTAGAGTCTTTGGAGGCTCAGGCTAGTATAATGTAATAATGTGCCCTGGTTGCCCTCAATTAGTTAGCAAACTAATATCTATCTCAAGATTTTCTATGATTAACTTATAATTGGTATAAAGGAATTAATCACCACTTTTAACTCATAATTTGAGTAATGTTATCCTATCTAACGACAATAGATCTCGAGAACAATGTACTGTATACTTTACTTACAATTTGGTTTTGGAATTACTTGTTTGTTTTCCTCTGATTATATCTCTGTTTTTGTGTGTATGTGTCATCTACTCTTCAGTTGCATTAGATTCTTGCTTTGTTTTGGAATGCAAAGAAATTCTTTCCACAAAACAGAGTAGTACCTAACATGTTCCAGCAATAATTTAAACATTGAAAAAGATATGGGCCTACATAGACTGTTTTAATTAGTGAAGGAAGCTATGAATTATAGATCTTAGAAATAAAATAAATAATTTAAAATATGAGAAGGAAAGAATATGGGAATTCCTTGGAAAACGCTGCATACCTTCAGTAGCATCTAAGTAAAACTCTGATTTAGCCATGCATCAAGTAAAGAATTTCTTCGTTTTGTTACTATAAAAATTGAGGGGACGATAGTATTAATTATCTACCACAACAGATAAGCACACCAAATATCAAATTTCCTTACATTCCTTCAATCAATTACCATATTTGAGTATGGCTGAAGCACTTGTTTCCATAGTCTTGGAGCAATTGGCTTCCGTCGTTCATAAACAAATAGAAGCAGGGGTGATGCTAGTCGCTGGCGTTGATGATGAGCTCCAAAAGCTCACTAGCAATTTGCGCGTCATTCGAGCTGTGCTTGACGATGCAGAGAGCAGACAAGTCAAGGATCTTGCTGTGAGGGATTGGTTAGACAAGCTTAAAGACGCATCTTATGACATAGATGATGTGTTGGATGAGTGGATTACAGCGGTTGGAATTAAGGGAATTGAAAATGCTTCCAAACCTAAGAGAAAGGTATGTTCATTCATTCGGCCTTGTCATTGCTTTTGTTTTAGAAAAAATGTTTTCTTGCATCATGATATTGCTTTCAAGATAAAAGAGTTGAATAGAAAGCAAGATGTTATTGCAAGGGAAAAAAACATGTTTAACTTTAGTTTGACAGGGGGAACCATAGAACTTAAGCGACCAGTGACTACATCTATAATTGATGATGTATCAAGTATTCATGGAAGAGACCATGATAAGGATACATTATTAAAGATGTTGTTGAGTGAGAATAGTCAAGCACTAGCCATCCCTATCATTTCTATCGTAGGGATGGGAGGAATTGGTAAAACTACACTTGCTCGACTAGCTTTTAACGATGATAAGGTGATCACTCATTTTGATAAAAAAATATGGGTGTGCGTCTCTGAACCTTTTGATGAGATTAGGGTAGCCAAAGCAATCCTTGAATCTCTTCTAGTTGATGCACCAAAACTTGTTGAATTACAAACTCTGTTGCAAGAAATAAGAAAATTTCTTACAGGAAAGAAGTTTCTCCTTGTACTAGATGATGTGTGGACTGAAAATCCGATTGATTGGGAACAATTGATAGGTACTTTAAAGTGTGGTTCTCAAGAGAGTAGAATTTTAGTGACCACGCGTAAAAAAAATGTTGCAAAAATCATAGGAACTATGGACACCGACATGATCTTATTAGGGTTAATATCTAAAGATGAGTCTTGGTCATTGTTTAGTCATATTGCTTTTTTTGAACGAACTACTGAGGATAGAGAAAAATTGCAAGATATTGGTAGAAGAATTATAAGCAAGTGTAACGGCTTGCCTCTTGCTATAAAGACATTAGGAAGTCTTTTGCGTCTTAAGAGTAGTATTAAAGAATGGCAAAGTGTCTTAGATAGTGAAATTTGGGAATTAGATGAGGAAGAAAGAGGGCTTTTCCCACCTTTACTATTGAGCTATTATGATTTGCCCTCTACATTGAGAAAATGCTTCTCCTATTGTGCTGTCTTTCCGAAAGACTATAAGATAAATAAAGATGAATTGATTAAGTTATGGATGGCTCAAAGTTATATTAGGGATGAGCGAAACAAAGATATGGAGTTAATTGGTGAAGAGTACTTTGAAAGTTTAGCAATGCGCTCTTTTTTTCAAGATTTTGAGAGAGATGCATTTGATGGTAGCATAACAAGTTGTAAGATGCATGATATAGTGCATGATTTTGCTCAATATCTTACCAAGAATGAATGTTATATTCTAGAGATTGATGATTTTGAAGGGTCTAGAGCCCAATTTTCTTTTGAAAAAGGACGACATTTAATCGTTAGACTTAAAAGTGGGGATTCATTTCCAATGTATATTTATAGTGCAAAAAATTTACGTAGCCTGTTGGTTGGGTGTGAGAACTTCATGAGCAACGTGGCTGTATCCAAATTATTTTGTGAATTTACATGCCTAAGGACATTGGATTTGAGTTATTGTGGCATTAAGATATTATCAAGTAAAATAAAAAATTTGATGCATTTGAGGTGGCTTGATTTTTCACATAATAGGGAATTAGAAGAATTACCAGAGGCAATATGTGAGTTATATAACCTTCAAACCTTAAATCTAAATTATTGTTCGAGTCTCAAGAAACTACCTCAAGGGATAGGAAAGTTAATTAACTTGAGGCATCTATTAAATGCGGAAACTTGTTATAAAAGTCTAAGTGAATGCCAAAGGGAATAGAAGGACTGACTTGTCTTAGGACTTTGACTGAATTCGGAGTTTGCAGAAATAGAAATAGGGAGGGTAGTGGTCTTGAATATTTAAGAAACTTGAACAATCTTCGAGGGTCTCTTGATATTGTAAGTTTAGGAGATGTGGAAGACGTGGGTGAGGTTAATAAAGCAAAGCTTATGAATAAGACAAACCTCGTTTGTTTACGTTTATATTTTAGAAGGCGCGATGAAGTGAGGGAGAATAGGAGTAATGGGATTGATGAAGCCGTTTTTGAAGCCTTGCAACCTCCTCCCAATTTGGAGAGATTGGTGATAGGTAATTACGAAGGAAAAACTTTATGGTTGAATTGGATGGTATCATTAACCAAGTTGAGGTATTTAGAGCTTTTTAACTGCATCAACTTGGAAGAATTACCAGATATATTATGTGAGTTATATAATCTACACACCTTAAATCTTTATCATTGTTTTGCTCTAAAAAAATTACCTCAAAAGATGGATAAATTAATTAATTTGAGGTATTTAAACCTTAAATAATCTTCGAGGGGTGTATTATAAGATTAGAAGATGTGGGAAATGTGAGGTTAATAAAGCTAATCTTATGAATAAGACACGCCTCATTTCTTTAGGTTTATATTTTAGAAGGTATCATGAAGTGAGGGAGAATAGGAATAATGGGATTGATGAAGTCGTTTTCGAAGCCTTACAACCCCCTCCCAATTTAGAGAGATTGGAGACATGCTTTTACGAAGGCAAAACTTTGTGGTTGAATTGGATGGAATCATTAACCAAATTGAGGTTTTTAGAGCTTTTTAACTGCATAAAATTTGAAGAGTGGGATATTACGAAGAAAGAAGATGAAGATATTACAATCATCATGCCATCTCTTCATTCCTCAATAATCAGTGAGTGATCATCGCTTTTAATTACGATGGGCATCATCCTAGTGAATACTGATGAAGATAATTCCCAGACATACAGACAGGTAATTTGGTCTCCTCCTTTTCTTCTTATTTAATTGTTGGGTTTTTTTGATTAATTAAAACAATATTTCTTACACATTCTGGCAGTTAATGTATAGTTTCAAATGTATTCGCCTTAAAATGATGTTTATTATTACTCTGTTTTGGTTTGAATTAGTCTTTGATTATTGGAACGATGGTGAACAGGGTTTATGCTCAGCAGGTGATTGAAAGATTTACCAAATTGGGCTGCTGGTTTAGCGACCACATAGATATTGCTGTTAAATGTTTGCTGAGGAAAGCTGGGAGTATGAATACTGAGGACGGACTGTGTACATTGCAAGATATTGTGTAAATAGCCCCATCTTTTAACATCATCCAGGGAGCAAGTGTACATGATCGTGGATATTGAGACATTGTTTGTGGGATGGAGAGATTGCGCAGAAGCACTGATGCCTTATCTTTGATAAGTAGCTATTCTGGTGGAACTTTTCTGGATGTGTTTTGTGTTATTTGTTGCTTCTGTGAAGTGGAATTTGCTGACGGTTTGGCTTTCACGGCTTTGGGTGTGACCCGAAGGTACCAAACTCGACCCTGCTGTTGCTTTAGTTTATCCGTTTTCAGTTGGTTTTTTTTTTTTTTTTTTTAAGTATTAATGGCTTCTGCTACAGACTTTTACTCAACTTACTCAAGGCATCAATCCTCAAGCGTGTTGCGCATTAAATGAAATCAGGGAGTACATTTTTCAAGCATCTTGTCCATTAATTTCATGTCAAGATCATACAGCACAGCAGCAATATTAACTATAGCTATGAACAATTCCTGTTCATATTCAGGTATTTCATTTTGCAATCTTTTGCTCTTACTCACTGACATTGCATTGAAAGTTCACTTCAAGAAGGATCTCTTTATTTCTTATAAGAGTTGGGATTTAGGATCTTGGTGAAGCTAAACTAAAACAACTCAATTAACGTCGGGAGTTGATCTAATTAAACAAGTTCAATTGGATGTAATTTTTTACCCTTTTCCGTTTACATGTGCTATCTCATGTTTAGATATTTGTTGTGTTTATCTTTTGGCCTTTATTCCATGTACAGAAGATGTTTCATCTACAAAATAATGAGGTATGTCACATGCGGATACCTTTTCTTCTTAATAATACTTACAATTTTTTTATATCTAAAAGAGGAGGATTTTAGCAGTCAAAACAAATTTCTTATTGTTATGTGTTATTATGTCAAAATTTTATAGGGTCGTCGTCCAGTTTTTGAATCAATTAAAAAATTTCCAAAGTTAATATTTCTTAGGTTATTTTTGGCTAAATGTTTCAGCACACTCAGTTCACTTAAAAAATTTTAAAATGTCACAAAGTTTGCTCTCTTCTTCTACAAAGTTTCTGTGCACAAATGTTTATGATAAATTTATTAGTTTTTATGGTATGTTGGTTTAGGGGAAACTGTACATGGGATCAGAATATTGTTGCTAAAATGGTAACTAATTGTGATATGGAGAGAGCTAGAAGAAGGTAGACATATTGTAATCAAACTTCCTTACATATATTTACTCCTCCATCGTTTTGTGCTTGAGTTTCCTTACATATATTTACTCCTCCATCGTTTTGTGCTTGAGTTTTTGCTCCTAAAATGTTGATTTTGATCCAGTTTCGCTGTCATCCATTGGACCGAACAAGTGATGATATAGAAAAATGCCATATTGCTATCAATAAGTTCAATAGAATGTGTCATCCTTATGGACATTAGAAACTTTCATGTGGTACACAAGCAAGGCAGTAAAGCTCAAGAATCTGCAGAAGGGGTGAACAACTGACTAAAGCGTAAAGATCAAAATGATGAGATGCACTGAAGGAATAATAGCCAGAAGGGAAAACATCCACATTCAAATATGAAAGTGTGCATCATACTGGTTGCCAAATCGTTTCTTCTCATGGATAATTTGACTTCTTTGTTACGACTCTTGGGATCTTCCAAGCTATGCTTCTCTTAATCTGTAGTTTTTCATTTTTTGATATTTTATATCATTGTCATTTTTAATGTATATGCATTTCATTTCATTTTTCTTTTGATTGCTATTATTTTTATCTTTGTATAGACTTTACCTTTGAGGGGTAAGGCTCATTATGTCCCCCCCTTACTAGGTGTCATTATTTCTTTTTTTTTTCATTAATAAAATATTTCCGCGTTCTGCCGAGGATTATTTAGTTAGAAAAAGAAAAAATTCATATGCTTGTCAAATAGTATATCCAATGTGCTAAAAAGTGTAACCATGCAATTGAACCCCTTTATGGTGGAGAAAATTGTGCTTTAGTCTGGACTACAAAACATCAAAGTTATAACATGAAGGGCTTGGCCTTAGAAACTCTTGAATGACAGCTTCTCATTAACAAGGTCCACGTTCAAGATGGTTTCTTATCATTGTTATTGTTTATGGAATACCTGTCATGTCTTAGGAAGTAAACAACAAAAATTCATCCACAGAATATATCATAGTTATGAAGTTGTGATATATGGATTAACTTTTTTCTAATCATTTACTTTTATTTTCTATTTGAACTCAAGGAACTTGGAAATATAAGCATGGGTTATGAAAAAGCCCATGAATGTAGCATATGAGGCCCAATAATTCAACCAACATGGATCCTCCACGATAATTTTCATTTAAAAACCAAGATTCATCCACAGTATACCGTTTCTTTGGATAATCAATCATAGGTCGTTTATGAACAGCAAGCAAATGAAACCCAACCTATTATCTTTGTCTTGATAATTTGCCTTTTTGTATTTTAATTACTCTAGTTTTTCCATCAGATTCTTGCTTTAAAGTTGGGGTATGTAGCTTTAAATAACATATTGGAATATTGGATAAAGCAACTTGCAAGCATAAAGCTAGCTATTCGTTCTCTACTGCCATTTCATATATAACATTTAATGCAATTCCTTCTTCTATTTATTATTGCTCTTAAAAATTACTCGAGCCATCTTCCTCTCGTGTATCAATATATAAATGCACTGACAAAATAAATTCTATTGAAATTAGAATTTTAAAAACTTATTTATGCATAGATTAGCTAGTGGACCTTTCGTTACTTAAAAGAAACTTACAGTCCACTCCCTAATCTATGAATACTTCCCAGAAATTTATGAGGCACGTTGGTAAAGCTAAAGAGAGCAGAACTTAAAAGTAAATTTGCTCTGCTATCCTTTCATTTATTTTCCAATTAGGAGAAGTCACTTTTTGGTATTTTTGTTTGTTCAGCAAAGCAGTTTAACACTAATTTCTTGAAGAACTAATGTCAGGAATGGATTATTACACAAGCTTAATTGGCAGAATAATGAGGTTCTTTCCCCTTTTCCCTTCTCTATTGCATGTGCAATCCCATATTGAGATATATGGAAATATATTTGACCTTAATTTTTCAGTCTCTGTGAATGGTTGCTGGAAACTCAGTAATTATCCTCGTGAATGCCTTGTCTTTTCTTTGTTTTTAAGTACATCTTAAAATGTTGCGTTGCTTTGTTTTTATATTTAATAGAATTTTTGTTTATTTTTTTTTTAATTTTTATTTTTAAATGGTCAAAAGTGTTTATTACAGAATTTTGAGGTGGCTACATCCAGTCCATGAAGAATGATTTGAAATCAATTCAAAAACTTCAAAAGTATACTCAGTCCACTAGGAAAATTTTCAGAATGTCATGAAGTTTGTAGTCTTCAACCATAAAATTTCTGTGCACAACTATCTGTGATAAATTTATTTCTCACATGATATCTTGGTTAGGACACTGTACATGTTATCAGGATATTGGTGCAGAAGATGATGACAACGATTGTGACTTAGAGAGGAAGAAGGTATAGAGTTTACAATCAAACTTCCTTTTATATTTCCTATTACATTATTGCGCTTGAATTTTTATGGGTAAAACGTTAATTTTTAATCCATTTTCTTTGTCATCCTTTGGACCTAAAGGGCAATGATATTGAAAAATGCAGTATGGTATACTAAGTTGAATAGAATGGGTCATCCCCCTGAACTTTGAAAAGTACTTCATCAAGTGGTGAAAGCAAGGTGAAATTTAAGATGAAATTTGCTCCGCTAAGACTTTTTCTTCTGCTTCCTAACTCAGGAGTTTTTGTTTTTAAGAATGCTGATTTTGATGTTTTTGTTTGTTCAGTGATCAACTTGAATTTCTTGAAGAGTGAATGTCAGGAGTTGATCTAATTATACAGCTTAATTGGCGGAACTAATGAGGTTTTTTAATGTTCCCTTTTCCTTCTCCATGTGCTGACTCGTTTTAGACACTTTTTCTGTTTATATTTGGCCTTATTCCATCTACAGAAGATGTTTTGTGCTCAAAGGCTCCTGGAAATTCAGGTGTATGCGGATGCCTTTTCTTTTTGTTGATTCGCACGTACTTACAGTTAATATGTTGAAATTCAGGTAATTTCAGGGAGCTTACTTTGTTTTTATATCTAAAAGAAGAGTTTTTTGTAGCAGTCAAAATAAATTTCTATTATTTTGTATGACAAAAGTGACATTGTCGAGTTTGAAAAGAATGATTTGTAATTTATTAAAAAACTTTGAAACTTATTATTTCTTGAGTTATTTTGGACTAAACGTTTCAGCACCCACTCAGTTCGCTTGGATAATTTTTAAAATGTCACAAATTAAATTTGCACTCTTCGTCCATGCATAAAGCTGTTGGGTACGGCTGTCTCTGATAAATTTATTCCTTTTTATCGTATGTTGGTTTAGCGGGCAACTGTACATGGGATCAGAATATGGATGCCTTGGATGATAACGACGATTTTGATACGGAGAAAGTAAGAAGGTATAGATATTTCAAACTCCCTTATATATCTCCTTTTCTATTTTTGTGCTTGAATTTTTGCTCCTAAATGTTGATTTTGGTCCATTTTCATTGTCATCCATTGGACCTATAAAGAACAACGGTATAGAAAAAAAATGCTGCATTGGTACAAATAAGTTCAACAAAATGCGCCATCCTCGTGGACATTGGAAACTTTCAGGTGGCACACTGGCAAGGCAGTAAAGCTCTCTTCTATAGAGTGATGAATCTGCAGAAGTGGTGAACTACAACTGAGTAAAGCAAAAAGTTACAAATGATGAGATGAGTTCAAATCTGAAAGTGTGCATCATACTATTTGCCAAGTGATTTCTCATTTTTGGGATAATTTGTCTTCTATGTAAATAGTTTTGGATCTTTCGGGCTATGCTTCTCTTAATCAGTATTTTTTTTTTCTTTTATGATATCTTATATGATTGTCATTTACAATCAATATGCATTTTATTTACATTTTTCTTTTGCTTATTGTTGTTTTTATCTTTGTATTAGACGTTGCATTTGAGCGGTAAGGTTCATAACGTTCCCCTCTAACTAGGTGTTATTATTTCTTTTATCATTAACAAAAAATTTTCTCATTCCGCCGAGATTATTCAATTAAAGAAAAAAAAAATTGTATAGTCATTAAATGGTATATCTATTATGTTGAAAATTGTAATCATGCAAGTGGCCACCTTTCTGGTGGAGAAAACTATGTTTTGGATTGGAGTAGGAAACATAGTAGTTCTAACATGAATGCCATGTCCATATTCAGGAATAGTGCATGATTGGTTTTTATCATTGTTATTGTTTAAGGAAAACCTGTCATGGCTTGAGAAATAATAAGCTCACTAGTAGAAAAGATCAAACATATGATGAAGTTGTGATAAATGGAGTAAAAGTTGAACGACAGAAATCGAGGTCTGCTTTGATCAATAAAGCCACTGAACATGAGCGCAACTGGAGTCCAACTCTTCTTCTTTCTTGAAGTAATAAATTTTTTATTTTTAAAACATAAATACTATTTTAATTTTTAAATAATTTAATTAAATATCTTTATAATGTCATATTGGATTAACTATTTTGTGCAATTTTTGGCTCTATTTGTTTATGAATCTAAATCCTGTTTTCTGTGCTGCACATTTTCCAATTCAATTTACATTCAATCTCAACTATATATCCTTTTCAAAATTCAAAATAATTCAAAATTAACCACATATTCCTAAATTCAATTGAAAACAAAAATATCGGATTCATAAACGAACACAACCTTTATGTTTTAATTGAACCTCGGGAATATGGCGTATATATGATATGAGGCCCAAGAATTCCTCCAACATGGATCCTAAGTAATGTAATGCAATTCAATTCCTTCTGCAAATCACGAAGACAATCCATATAATTTCACAAAATATACTTAGAGCAACATCATTTCGATAACGGAGGGCAAAATAAAATTTCCCTTCCGAGTTGTAAAATTTCGTGAGTTACAAGCCATGGACGGTTGAAGAGGATAAGATTCCTTTGCTTGTTTATCATTCAAACTAGTTTGATACTGCAGTTAGCTGTTCAATGTTTTCATATTTTAATTATTACGGAAGGTCCCGCTATTAAATGCACGAGCAAAGTAACGATTATATTTTACACATGATCTTCAAGTGCCTTTACTTCAATTTCAAGTAGCTAAGAAGATGCAAAATTTAGGGCTAGTTTGGGGTTGCTGTTGATGCGAAAAAAAAAAAATCACTTTTTTTTTTTGCAGTAACTACATCCTAGGGGCGTTTAACATTGTTTCAAAAAAATTCTAGTGTAGAAAAAATCAGTTTAGAGAAGGAGTCCAAGGCCACGTGCTTTTGGAAATTAGATTCTGCTTCTAAAGATTGAAATGTCAAAATTATCTCAACAAAAAACAACAATATAAAATTATAATTCTTTATTAAATGTTTTATCAAGTTTAGACTTATAGTATTCTTTATTTTTATAAAATAGTTTTTTTTTTGGAATAAAATTAAAAACTTGTGGGATATGCCACTGGAGTAGTCACTGGATCAACGCTAGAGTGGTTGTTGGAAACCGTCATCGGAGCACGGCCTTGATATCCGCATGATCAGATTGATTGCTAGAAGGCGATCTATGCAACTATGAAGGAATCGGCGGCAGAAAGTTTGGCGTTTTATGGCAAAACACGACAAAACTTTTAATAATCGTAACTTTCACCACTTGAAATCTTTCTACCTTTGGATAGGTTGAACTAGAGCCGATCAATTCGACACCAGCAATGTCGTCAGATGTTCCTAGTGATGATGGCTAGTGACGAACTACAGCAATGGTCCGGTGACTTTGCGGTGTTTTTTTTTTAAATTTTTTAATTGTTTTCAAATTTCATAGAATATTAATTACTAAAATTTAAATGAATATAATTTAATTTAAAAACATATTAAATAAACATTATTAATTAATAGAATTTTATAAATTGTAAATAATATTATAAATAATTTTTTGTATTAAGTGTAAATTTTTAGATTAATTTGATTGTGATATAAATTAAAAATTAAATTTAAACTTTGATATGACCTATGCAGTCATACATTTACATAAATTAAAAAAAATTGTTTATACTTCTAAAATATTATAAAATATTTATATTTATTAAAACAAATTTATGTATAATTTATTCTAAATACTTAAAATAATTATTATAAAATATTAATAATTAATTATTATAAAGAAATAATATATATATATATATATATATCCATTTTGGTTATTTACATATAATAAAAGTTACAACAATAGCAATTTCGAACACCTCTATCATGTTTTTGAAAAGCAAAATTGTTTTTAAAAGTTGGTTTACGAAACACCCTCACACTTTTTTTAAAATTGATTTTTTTTAACAACAAATCAGAAAGTACTTTCTTCTACAGGACCAATAATCCCAAACTAGCCCTTAAGGCCCTGCCTTTGGCCCAATTGATTCTATGCCAGTAACTAGAGCTGATGAATTCAGCAATTGAACCTAAGGACGTAAATACGTCTCAGAAATGTGGAGGAAAATCAAGGTATAAATTTCAAACACTTTAGCTAATAAGACCATCTAACACTTAGGTGGTGTTTGTTTAAATCACTTAACATTTTTTAGATCTAAATACTTTTTAGCATTTAATTTATACCACTTAATAAGATGTTTATTTGCTCTTTTGCATACTACTTAAAAAAAGTGGTAAGAGTGCACATTATTTTTAACATGACATTCTTATCCTTATAATAAAAATATAAAATATTTATATTACATTTGTGCAAATTCTTAAAATTAAATCAGAATTCTTTTTTCATTCAAATAACTAATGTTATATTTATTACAATCTTTTAAAAATGAAATATTTATTTGTGTTATGAAAATTAAAATATATGGCTTTAAATATTTAATAGTTTACAAAATTAAATTGAAATATTAATATAGTAATATATTAATAAGCTTATTTATTATAAAAACCAATATATTTATATTTTGTTTGATATAAGTCAAGATTATCAATAATTATATACTTTAATTATGTTTAATTAATTTATTACATTAAATTTTTATTTATATTAATTTTATTAACCAATGCATGTAAAACAAGTCAAATTTTAAAATTATATTATTAAATTTTTATTTATATTAATTTTATTAACCAATGCATATTTATTAAATAAATTATATTATTGTAATTATTCTTTTTATATATTTTATATCATATATATACATAATTTATTTTTAAATTAAAATTTCAATTGCAATGCAGTAAATAATATTATATTATTTAAATATTTTATTTAAAACAAAAAATAAACAATTTTAATAAAAATAAAATATTTAATATTGATATATTTTTATTTTTAATATTAAATATTTTTAGTTAATTATATAACTTTTAGTAATTGAATATAAAGAGTATTTATGGAATAAAATTATCACAAGAGGACAGTTTAGATATTTCAAATTTTTCAGACATTTGGAAGAAAAAAAGTGATAAATTTTTACTTTTTATTTTCAGACAATTTTATCTGAAAATAAGTAATTAGATGTAAAAATAAATAAACATATAAAAAATTTTTAGTCTCTTAAATCTGAATTAATTCAAATTTCAGTGGCCCAATCAAACGGGCTCTTAGTCATTACAAAATTTTTCCACCAATGGCTCCCATTTTCTGATTTTCTAGTCATTGCAAAAATTTTCCCCCAATGGCTCCCAATTTCTGATTTTCTCAGCTTGGCCCCTCAAGCCTTATCTTCTGCACCTGGACAAGTAAAGGTTCTTGATTTATCGTCTTAATAATCTGTTGAAGCCAACATGCATTTAGCTTATAATTATTTTAGTTCGATGTTTGAATTAACCTTCGATTTTGGCATGATTATGTTGTGACTACGATTAATAATTAATGAGATATTTCTAAATGATCAACACAAAAGCAAAACAATGAAGAACACCAATATCAATAGCGTGGTTCGATTTTATCTAACTGTTATCATTGATTAGATAATGTAATATTAACTATTTTATATTCTTGTTTTTATTGAATGTAGGGAGAGGGAAAAATAAGAGTAGGCTTTTGGTAGGCCCATCTAGTTAACATTTAAGCCTAGTAATAAACCCAAGATTATTTACCTCTCGTTCGGGTAACGAAACTAGATTGCACTGCAATTAAGATTACGATTGAAACTGAGAGTTTGAGATTGAATTATATATAGGACGGTCTTATGTTTGGTGTGATATAGAACTGGACTATAAAATTAATGATAATTTTTAAAAAATTAATTTTAAACATAAATTTTTTTAACTTTTATTCAAAATTAAATTGATAAAAAAATAATTTAATTATTTATAAAATATTTTACAATATTATATTAATTTTATTTAATGATATAATATATTTATATTTATCATATTTATATATAATAATTTTCTATTATCCAATAATAAATTGTTTATTATATAAAATATTTATGTTATAATATTTTACTAATTTATTTATATGTTATTATTTATTTTAATTTAATTTTAAAAATAATATTATTCTAATTATTTATACAATATTTTACAATATTATACTAATTTTTATTGAATGTTATAATGTATTTTTATTTATCATTTATATTTATAATATTATAATTCTTTTAAATTATTAATTCCGTATATAATAAATTTATTTTATAGTGTTTTACATATTTATTTATTATTTTATCATCTATTATAATTTAATTTTAAAATAATATTATTTTAAATATTATTTAAGATAATTATTAATGTTGTGATAATAGAAAATTATATTGTATTTTAATATTTATTTAATAATAGTTTATTTATTTATGCTCTATTTTATTATTATTTATATCAATTTTAGTCATGAAAAAAATCGATTTTTAATATAAATTATTTTATATAGTTATTAATGGTATGATAATATTATATATTCTATTTTAATATTTATAGAGTAATATTATGGTTATTTATTTATTATTATATTGTTATTTCTATTAATTTCAATTATAAAAATAATATTATTTTTAAATATAAACTATTTAATATATTATTAATAATACGATAATCTAAATTTTTATTGCATTTTAATATTTATTTAATTATTTAATTATTTATTCAAAAAAAAAGAAAAAATAAAAAGATAAAAAGGGATGTTGTGGTTCCAGTGACCCACCTCCCCCATGGGTCTCTGGAGTCCCAGAAAATTGGGACTAAAGGGGGTATGGGGATCAAATGCTAGTCCTGGTCCCTCCCTCTAAAACCAAGCCAAACACAAGGATTAGGCCAAATTTTTTCAAAATAGTCCGGTCCTTGCAGATAGTCCAGCTCCCATACATGGCCTTAATGTTTTAAATTAAGCAAGAGAGACAAATTTTTTGTGAATGGAAATTGCATGACTAAAGCATGTATGACAAGGCAAAGCCTCTTAGATTTAGTTTGATCATACTTTTAACTTAAAAATAGTTGATTATGTAGTAAATAGTCATTTGTTTATTGTTTTGATAGTTAATAAAGCTACAAATTTTATTTTAATGATTAAAGCGAGTCATGATATGTCCACCTGTATTCCATTTCTCGATTAGTGACACCAACCCACTTAAAACTTTAATAAATATAACTATTAAAGTTATCATTTTCAAAGGAAAATTGAAAGCAAAAGGTGGTCGAAAATCTTAACTTCAGGTTGATCAAGATTTTGGGCTGACTACTTTCATTAAAGTCTTTCTTTTGTGTATTAATTTAATCACCAATCAATGAGGTAAAAATTAATATTGTAATCAATAATCAATATAATATCATCCATTACCGTTGCCTAAACCAGTGACATCACCCTTAATTTTATGTGTTAATATATATTAAACTAATTGATATTAATAAAACCAAACAAATATTTGGAATATCAATTGAATTAAAAACCCAAAATATATGTCATTTGTAAAATTAAACGTAGGAATCATAGAATAATATATAATTTATCCAAATAAATGTGTTTTATATTAGCTGTTCGGGATATGTTGAAGGTAGATATTACATAATAATATAGAAAAGGAACTTTTTTAATTATTTAATAAGTTTTAAATAGGAGAAACTGTCATTCTATGAAGCATTATGTTACGACCCGTCAGAATCGCTTGCAAGAGTGGTCCAGAAATATGCAAGGCTGGGCAAGTTCAAGCCCGTTTTCTAGAACTCTCTAGCCAGGCCAAGTGCTAGAACCTCCCTTAATAAATATCTAAGATATTTGTAGGCTACCTCATGTAAATATCTAGATATTTTATGAGGCAATTCTAGAGTATAAACTAGAACCGTCGAATGTAATAAATCTTGGTCGTCCATTGAGGAGGTGGTTCACTATAAATACCCCTCCTAGGTGTAATTGTAAGGCAATCAAGCCAAGTCCCATATAAGCTTTTGTAAAAAGTTCTCAAGTAATACAGAAGCTTTCTTCCTTAGCAACACTCGTTCCTACACTTCTCTTTGCCTAAAAGCTCTTTAGCTCAACGATCCTAACCCCTCCTTGAGCGAGAAGTGATCATTTAGGCTTGCTTAGCAACTTTCGGGTTCAAGTTGTTTAAGCACCGCATGAGCAAAGCTGCGCCAAACTCTAAGCTCGTGACAGTTGATATCAGAGCACGGTTCGAGCACAAGAGCAAATGACATCTGACATTGAAGTGGCGGTGGAAGAACAAGTACGCGGACGCGAGGAGCAAGTTCAGCCACAAGCACGAGGCAAACGTGGCAAGTCGAAAGCTCCGCCCGCCGAAGTCTTGGAGTCTCGTGTTGCTAACATGGAGGAAGCCATCTCGGGGATGGACAATGTGATTGAGGGTCTCACCAACCGTCTTGATGGCCTAGAGACGGACTATGGAGAGATTGCTCAAGCCACAAAGTCTAGCATTCTCGAGTATAGCAAGTCCTACAAGGACGAGCTTCAAAACCTTACACGAGAACTCCACGGCTTGCGGAACTTTGTGGAGCTTGAATTGCAGGCGATCTGTGAGGAAGTGGAGGAAGTTCGCACGGAATGGGATAGGCATCGTTGCGATCGAGCTAGCTCATCCTACACAAGTGCTAGCCCACTCAGCACCATGCAAGTGCCTACCCTCGCTACTTACCATGGCGCCCGCAATGCCACCGAAGTGGAGAACTTCTTGTTCGGCCTTGAGCAATACTATGAGGCCAAGGGTGTCCATGACAATGCGTCGAGAATCGGCATTGCGCCCACATTCCTACGGGATGCTGCCCAATTGTGGTGGCATCGCAAGCATGGCGACGCGGGCAAGGGCATTTGTTCGCTCCGCACATGGGAGGACTTTAAGAGGGAGCTTCAAAAGCATTTCTCCCCAAGCAATGCCGAGAAGGAGGCAAGGGGCCGCCTCCGTCGGTTGAAGCAATACGGCACTATCCAGGATTATATTAAGGAGTTTACAACAATAATCCTGGAAATTGAAGGCATGTCCGACAAGGACTCCCTCTTCTACTTCCTTGACGGGTTCAAGGATTGGGCGAGGGTTGAGCTTAAAAGGCGTGGCGTATGAGATCTTGACGAAGCCATAGCCACGACCAAATCCCTCACGGACTATGTGTCCTAATCCAAGCAATGGAAGACCGGCCATACTGATGGTGGGGAAGAGTGGAGCGCCGAAGAGGATCATAGCAACAATGAAGGAGGTGCTCGCCAAGCTTCGAGGGGTGACAAGCACGACAAACCTAGCAAAGGTAAGTCCGTTTCCCCTAAGCCCTAGAGCCCTTGTTTCATTTGTGATGGCCTTCATTGGGTACGGGATTGCCCAAAGAGGAAAACCCTCAATGCCTTAGCAGCTCAATATGAGGGCGTACAAGTTGGAGAACCTCAAGCGGAGATGGGTTCTCTCCATATCATCGGAGTACTCAAGAGACCCACACATGCTAATAAGGGTCTCATGTACGTGCATGCCAATATCAATGGCAAGGATGTGCGTACGATGCTCATCACAGGAGCCACGCACAACTTCATTTCTGTAGAAGAGGCCAAGCGGATAGGCCTCAATTATACTAAGGGTGGAGGTATGATCAAGGCGGTAAACTCACCCGTCAAGGTAATTTTAGGAGTGTCCAAGGTGACTTCGGTATAGCTTGGCACATAGAACGGCAAGCTAGGCTTCTCCATCGTCTCCATGGACGATTTTCAAGTAGTGTTAGGGATGGAGTTCTTCGACCAAGCCCATGCCTCCCTCATACCAGCATCTAACTCCCTCAACATCCTCGATGGGAGCCAATCATGCTTGGTCATGGCGGAATGTGCAGTCAAGGTTGAGAGCAAGGCAATGTCCGCACTACAACTTATGCAAGGAACGAGGAAGGATCCGAACCTCCTTGCCAACGTTCGGAAGCGAAACGATGAGAAGAACATTGTTGTTGCCAAAAACCTAATGCCACGGCAAGTCAAGACCATCCTTGAGAAGTGCAAGGATTTTACACCCCATGGGCCACCAGAGAGGCTACCGCCAAGACGAGAGGCTCACCAAGGCAAGTTAGAGCCCGACGCCAAACCTCCATGCAAAGCGCCCCATCACATGACACCACCCACGCTTGCAAATAAGGCAACCAAGAGGCGACGCAAGCACGCGAGGGGGAAGCATCAACATGAAGGAAAGGCCACTCACATGCAACCAATGATACATCCTCAAAGACGCGACGGGGACGTCGCGAAAATAGGTGGGGGAGGATGTCACGACCCGTCCGAATCGCTTGCAAGAGTAGTCCAGAAATATGCAAGGCTTGGCAAGTCCAAGCCCGTTTTCTAGAACTCTCTAGCCAGGCCAAGTGCTAGAACCTCCCTTAATAAATATCTAAGATATTTGTAGGCTACCTCATGTAAATATCTAAATATTTTAGGAGGCAATTCTAGAGTACAAACTAGAACCGTCAGATGTAATAAATGTTAGCCTTAAGGCTACATGATAATTTTGATAATAACAATACACATTGATTCATTGTGATTTACTAACATGTTTATTTATGTGCAAGAGTAATATCATTGAAATAATTGTAAAATCAAGAAGAGGCTTATTAAAATAAAGTGTTGAAGCTAAGGAGAAGACTACATATTAAAGACACCAAAGTTTAAGAACAAGGTTTGATTCAAGGAATATGACACATGAGCAATGTTTAATCAATTGGTTATATATTTCTCTACAAATGTCCAAATAACGTGATTCTTAAGCCTTTGAAAAGCTAGCTCAATTTATAACATTTCATATGCTTTAAAGAAATTCAAATTTTAAGTGTAAGGTTGTCCAAATCATCATGCAAGTTGAAAGACAAATGGAAGCAGCTAACATGAGCACCGAATACTCTTTTGGACATATCTTGAGTTAGAAAAATCAAAATAACTTGATTCTTACGGCATTGGAAAGAGACTTAATGAGGCACATTTCATATGTTTTGAAAGAATTCAAATTTCAAATGAAAAGCTGACATAATTGACATGCAATGTGGTGGACTGACACAGAGAAGAAAAATCAACTCACATGAGCACTGAAAGGTTTTTTGGCCATATCTTAAGATAGAGATATCCAAATGCTTTGATTCTTAATGTTTTGGAAAGCTTATTCAAATATACAGATCTTTTATGTTTTGAAGAAATTCAAATTTCAAATAGAAGGCTGACAGAATTATCATTCAATTTGGTGAATTGACATAAGAAAGAAAAATCAAGTCACATGAGTACCGAATGGTGTTTTGGCCATATCTTGAGCTACAGATATCTAAATGACTTGATTCTTGATGCGTTGGAAAGCTTATTCAAATGTGCAAATCTTTTATGTTTTACAGAGTTTCAAATTTCAAACAGAATATTGACAAA
Organism: Boswellia sacra; assembly: GCA_013180625.2. Lineage (NCBI taxonomy): Eukaryota > Viridiplantae > Streptophyta > Magnoliopsida > Sapindales > Burseraceae > Boswellia > Boswellia sacra. The sequence continues at coordinate 444,087 of SNVD02013895.1, forward strand.
AATGGTAGACAAGATTACGGTTTTTATGATGGGCAGAAAATTTGGAGTTGGTGTCTTCACTTGACTAAGTTCATCCCATTTGCCTATAAAAGGAGCCCTTCTCCCATGCATTCAGCAAGACAAGTAAAGTGAAGAATCCATTAAGCCACAAATAGGAAAAATATCAAGTTTAGAGAGCTTTTATATTCTTTATCTACTCTTTGAAGAGAGTTGTACTTTTGTTGTAAAAATTTTCTTTGTTCTTGTATTGTGGTGAGATTGAGATCTTGTTGTAAAGGATAAAAGTTATCCTTGAGAGAAACTCTTTCCTTGGTGAGGTTGTTCATCAAGAAGAACTCTTGGTGTGGTGTTATCAAGAGTTGAAGAAAGTTGCCTTGGTGAGGTTGTTCATCAAGAAGAACTCTTGGTGTGGTGTTATCAAGAGTTGAAGGAAGTTGCCTTGGTGAGGTTGTTCATCAAGAAGAACTCTTGGTGTGGTGTTATCAAGAGTTGAAGAAAGTTGCCTTGGTGAGGTTGTTCATCAAGAAGAACTCTTGGTGTGGTGTTATCAAGAGTTGGAAGAAAAAGTCTTGGTGAGGTTGTTCATCAAGCAAGTTGTAAAGATTTCTACAACTTAATGGAAAGCTTAGCTCGTGGAGCTAGGAGCCCGTGGACGTAGGCAAAGTTTGCCGAACCACGTAAATTGAGTTTGCACTCTCTCTATCCCTATCTCTTTATATTTACTTGCACTTGTGATTGTTATTTATTGTCATTCTCTTGATTGCATTCTATTTTCATCTTCTTCACCTTTATTCTCAAAGAAAGAGTTAAATAATTAATTTTGATCTTTCAAGAAAAATTTTCTAAATCAGTTTTTATAAATAAAAACCCAATTCACCCCCCCTCTTGGGTTGCCATACCTGGGTCAACAATAAATCTTGGCCGTCCATTGAGGAGGTGGTTCACTATAAATACCTTTCCTAGGTGCAATTGTATGGCAATCAAGCTAAGTCCCATATAAGCCTTTGTAAAGAGTTCTCAAGTAATACAGAAGCTTTCTTCCTTAGCAACACTTGTTCCCAACCTTTCCACACTTCTCTTTGCTTAAAAGCTCTTTAGTTCAACGATCCTAACCTCTCCTTGAACGAGAAGTGATCATTTAGGCTTACTTAGCAACTTTCGGGTTCAAATTGTCTAAGCGCCGCACAAGCAAAGCTGCGTCAAACTCTAAGTTCGTGACAATTAGATGACTAATTGTCCTTTAAGAAATCTTTATATTGTTTACTCCTAGATTTATCACTTGATTGTCTTGTAAGATTGATTAACTAGAGGGATTAAACTTAATTATTCATTTATAAAGGAACAAATGTTGAATAAATTAAAAAAATTGAGGTGTTTTAAGGATAATATTGAACTATTTAAGCAGAATAATGGAATGGTGGGATCACAGTTGACAATAACATGATAATCGTAAGAAGATTAAAGATTAATAATGATTGTAAAGTAAAGATAAAAAAATATATAAGGCAATTACTAGTGTTTCTCCATATAAAAGCAATTATATATTATTATTTGTAGGAGTGGGCTCCTCCACTTCTTCTACGCTTACAATTTGTGTTCACATTATTCTCACGCCAATCCTACATATATTCATATATTCTTATTGTCTATCGCAGCCAAATACCAAATTTCTTAGCTAAGTTTAATCAATAACCATCTTTCATGCATTTCATCGCATTTTTCTTTTTGTAATTTTTTTTGTTTTTATTTTGTAGTAGAATTTGCTTTTTGAGGATAAGATTCGTTATATCTATCTAATTAAGTGTCATTATTTTTCCTTTTATTAATAAAATTTCCTCGTTTTCGTCGAGGTTTATCAAATATTAAAAAATAAATCCAGTGTCTATAACCATAATTGCTTACGAACCTCCTTTGTGGTAGTTGGATATTGAGTTGTAGATTGAATTCATAGAAAGGTCAAAAGAATAACATGGGATGCTCAACTTGCAACCATATGAAATGTATGGTTTGTAGAATATTGTATATTACTCACTAAACTCAATGATAGCTTCTCATTATCTTTCTTAAAGTAATTAATTAATTAAATGTTAAAATGTTTAATTTAGTATTAGTTAATTATTTTATTCATCAATTTAATATGTAATATTGGATAAACTACATTCTATGTTCATGTTCTTTTAGAATATTAGCAAGGATTATATATGGATGTGCTTTGAACAGACCCATGATTATTCCAATAACATTCAATATAACTATTAACATTTAAGCCCAAGATATGGTTGTCTATTGTCATTGTTTAATAACGAAAAGTCAATTTTCAAAGGTGAAGTTGATAGTGATGGAAGACGAAAGAATTGTTAAAGAAATTGAGACGAAATTATCAATTTTTACTTATTTATGAAATTGTAACTTCTTCGAAAATGGAAAAGTAATATACCTTCTTTTGGGCGCAATTCATTGCTTCATGTTATTTAATTAAATACTTAATTAATTAATTTACTATTGTAATATTGGGTTCGCCATTTTATATATATAGATATGCTTTTCAGTATATATATATATGCATTATGCAGTCTATTTTTGTGACTATCAATTAACGCTTTGTGACCTTGAGGCAAGGCTCTTAGTTGGCTTAATAATCAACCACCTGTTTATTTTCAGTTAGATGTTTGTGCCCTCAATTATATGGAAAAAATATAAAATAATTATATAAGTAATTGTTAAAATGTAATCATAATTTAAAAAACTTCTATTAAAAAAAAAAAAAAAAACCAACTACTCTGCATGTATGGCATTGAGTGCTCAATAGCTAGCCAGGTATCATTAATTTCAAAAAAGTAAACCATTATTTTGATAGTTAATAAAGGTAGAACTGCAACTTTAATTATTAAAGCTAGCCATTACCTTCATTCGATTCCATTATAAGCGACACTACTGCTAAACGTTATCATTCTTAAAGAAAATTTGAAAGCAAAAGCTTTAGTTGATAAGATTTTGGCTGACCACTTTCCGTAAAAGTCTTTCTTTTGCGTATTAATCTAATTATCAATCAGTGAGGTAAAAATTAATATATTAATGGATAATCAATGAAATATCATCCATGACATCACCTGCAGAATTTTATGTGTTAATATATATTAATGTAATTAATATTAATAAGACTAAAACAAAGATTTGGAATATTAACTGAATGCAAAACTCAAAATATATTTGATTTGTAAAATTAAACGTGAGAATCATAGAATACTATAAATTGATCTACACGAAGACATTACATAATGATAAGAAAAGGAGTTTTTTTATTATTTTATTAATTTTAATTTAGAGAAACTGTCATTCTATGAAACATTAGAAAACTAGTCGCTCTTAAGAAATCTTCATATTGTTTACTCTAAGATTTATCACACTAGATTATCTTGTAGGGGTTAGCTAGGGGACTAAACTCAATTATTCATTAGTAAAAGAAAATTTTTTAAATAAATTAAACAATTAACGTGTTCAAAGATATTGGATTATTTAAGTACAGTAATGGAATAGTGGGTCCGAAATGAGAAGAAAATAATAATCATAAAAAGACAACGCATTAATTAACAATGATTGTAAAGTAAAGAGAAAAAAAAATGTAAGGCAATTACTCGTGTGTATTCTCCATATAAAAGCAATTATTATTAGCAGGAAGGGGCTCCTCCACTTCTTGTATACTTCCATATGTGTACACATGCATTATTCACGTCCCAATCTTATATATACATATATATATATATATATATATATATATATATGTATGTATATTTATATGTATATATGCATATATATATGTATATAATTAATTATATAGAGTAATTAACATTATCATCCCCAACGTTTGGACGAAGTAACACTCTCTCCTTAACCTTTGATAAAGTAACATATAGATCCCTAATTTTTAAATACTGTTAATCCATTCATTAAATATATCACGGGAAGACTACTTTATTTTTATTTATATTATAAGATTTTTTATTTATTTCTCTTTATAAAGGAGAAAAATTTTAAAAACACAACTGGACTCGAAAATTTCATATTTTTAAAATTTTATAGAAAATGATTTGTAGAGATGGTTTGTAAAAATTGATTTTCTAAAAATAAAAATTAAAAAGAAAATGATTTGTAGATAAATGAAAATCTTAGTCTAACTGATTTTCTTTCTAATTTTTATTTTTTTAAAATTTATATTTTCTTAAATAAAATTAAAAAGAAAATGGTTTGTAAATAAACCATTTTTTTAAAGATAGTTTGTAAATAAAAATTAATGTTTTAAAATTTTTCTCCATTATAAAGAGAAATAAATAAATAAATCTTATAATATGAATAAGGGTAAATTTATATTTCTATAGTATATTTAATGGATGGAGTAATGGTATTTGAAAATTAGAGGTCTTTATGTTACTTTGTTTAAGGGTTGGGGAGAAAGTGTTACTTTGTCCAAACGTTGAGGGTAACAATGTTAATTACTCTTATATATATATATATATATATATATATATATATATCTGTGTGTGTGTGTGTGTGTGTGTGTGTGTGTGTGTATTTATGTATGTATATATTCATATTCAATATTATTCATTGGATTGTCTTTCTTATATTTTGTTTCATGCATTTAAGGGAAGTTTTCTTTTTGAGTATGCATTTCTACACTTATTTCTTAGGTTAGTTCCCTTTGATAAAACAATTTCAAAAGTAAATATTTTTGGAGTTGATTATGAAATAATCACCTTTGTTAAAGGTTTTCAAAGCATGATTTTGTAGCTAGTTTAAGAAAATTTAAATTACTTAAATTTATTTTCATTATATATACAAAAATACCCCTCAATTAATAGCAAAAATTGTATGTAATTATTCAATTATGACCATAATTTAACAAATTTGTTATTAAATAAAAAGAAAAATACTCTGCATGGGGATCAGAGGACCATAATTTTTAATAGCTGGGTGTCATTAATTTTAAAAAAGTGAACAATTATCTGTTTTGATAGCTAATAAAGGTAGAGCTGCTGCTTCAATAATTAAAAGCTAGTCAATAGTCATCAACCTTTATTCGATTCCATGACAAGTGACAACTCTAAAATCTACGTAACATTAGAAAACTAATTAATTATCTTTTAAGAAATCTTCATATTATTTACTACAAGATTTATCGCTGGATTGTATTGTAGACTTAACTAAGTGATTAAACAATAGTTATTCATTAACAAAAGAATAAAATTTAAATAAATTGAAAAATTAACGTGTTCAAAGATATAAAGTAAAGGTAAATCATAAATATAGGAGGCAATTATCACAGTGGGGTCCTCCACTTCTTGTACACTTTTGAAATTTTTGTTCACCTACCAATCTTTGATACTTATACTGTTACTCTTATTATCTATCGCATCACAAACACCAAATTTCTTGCATAAGCTTAATCAATTTCCATCTTGATTTGAGAATGGCTGAAGCACTTGTTTCCGTAGTCTTGGACCAGTTGGCTTCCATCATTAGCCAACAAGCACAGGCAGAGGTGAAGCTAGTCGTGGGTGTTGATGATGAAGTCCAAAAGCTCACCAGCAATCTCCGTGCCATAAAAGCTGTTCTTGAAGATGCTGAGAGCAGACAAGTGAGGGAGAAAAGTGTGGCGGACTGGTTAGATAAGCTTAAAGACGTATCATACGACATGGATGACGTGTTGGATGAGTGGAACACATCGGTTAGGAAATTACAGATGGAGGAGGTTGATGAAAATGCTTCCAAAACGAAGAGGAAGGTATGTTCCCTCGTCCCTTGTTGTTCCTCTGGTTTTAGACAAGTTGGCCTGCGTCATGATATTTCTCACAAGATAAAAGAGTTGAATAGAAAACTAGATATTATTGCTGCCGAAAGAAATATCTTTAATTTTAGTTTGACAAAGGACAACAAAGAACTGAAAACACCACTCACTACATCTTTTATTGATGTATCATCTGTTCATGGAAGAGATGATGATAAGGATAAATTGTTAACCATGCTGTTGAACAATGAGAGTAGTCAACAACCACTCATCTCTGTCATTCCTATTGTAGGGATGGGGGGTATTGGTAAAACAACTCTTGCTAGGCTTGTTTTTAACAATGATAGAGTGATTACCCATTTTGACGAAAGAATATGGGTATGTGTCTCTGAACCTTTCAGTGAGATTAGGATTGCCAAAGCAATTTTAGAATCTCTTGGAGGTGATGTATCAAAACTAGTTGAACTTCAAACTGTCTTGCAACATATAAGTCAATCTCTTGAAAGAAAGAAATTTTTTTTAGTCTTAGATGATGTGTGGACAGAAGATCCTAAAGATTGGGAACAATTGAAGGACTGTTTAAACTGTTGTTCTCAAGGAAGCAGGATTTTAGTGACCACACGTAAGACAAATATTGCAAATGTCATGGGAACCGCCAACAAGATCTTATTAGAGACCCTACCCGAAAATGATTCTTGGAATTTGTTTAGTCAAATTGCATTTTGTAAAATGATTGGTGAGGAGAGTAAAAAATTTGAAGATATTGGTAGAAAACTTCTGGGCAAGTGTAAGGGCTTACCTCTTGCTATAAAGACATTAGGTGGTCTTTTGTGTTATAAGAGCAACATTAAATATTGGCAAAGTGTCTCAGACAGTGAGATATGGGAATTAGAAGAGGTAGAAAGAGGGATTTTCCCACCTTTGCTATTGAGCTATTATGATTTGCCCTCTACATTGAGAAAATGCTTCTCCTATTGTGCTGTCTTTCCAAAAGACTATAAGATAAATAAAGATCAATTGATTAAGTTATGGATGGCTCAAAGTTATGTTAGGGATGAGCGAAACAAAGATATGGAGTTAATTGGTGAAGAGTACTTTGAAAATTTAGCAATGCGCTCTTTTTTTCAAGATTTTGAGAGAAATGCTTTTGATGGTAGCATAACAAGTTGTAAGATGCATGATATAGTGCATGATTTTGCTCGATATCTTACCAAGAATGAATGTTTTAGTCTAGAGATTGATGATTTTGAAGGGTCTAAAGGCCAATTTTCTTTTGAGAAAGGACGACATTTGTTGGTAGAATTTAAAAGTGAAGATTCATTTCCAATGTATATTTATAGTGCAAAAAATTTACGTAGCCTATTGGTTGAGGGGGCAATCTTGAGCAACGTGGCTGTATCCAAATTATTTTGTGAATTTACATGCCTAAGGACATTGGATTTGAGTTATTGTGGCATTAAGATATTATCAAGTGAAATAAAAAAATTGATACACTTAAGGTGCCTTGATTTATCACATAATAAAGAATTAGAAGAATTACCAGAGGCAATATGCGAGTTATATAACCTTCAAACCTTAAATCTCGATTATTGTTCTGGTCTCAAGAAACTACCTCAAGGGATGGAAAAATTAATTAGCTTGAGGCATTTATTAAATTATGGCACTTGTTATCACAGTCTAAGTGAGATGCCAAAGGGAATAGAAGGATCGACTTCTCTCAGGACTTTGACTGAATTCGGAGTTTGCAGAAATAGAAATAGGGAGGGTAGTGGTCTTGAATATTTAAAAAACTTGAATAATCTTCGAGGGTCTCTTGATATTGTAAGGTTAGGAGATGTGGGAGATGTGGGTGAGGTTAATAAAGCAAGGCTTAAGAATAAGACAAACCTCGTTTCTTTGAGTTTATATTTTAGCAGTGATGAAGTGAGGGAGAATAGGAGTAATGGGATTGATGAAGCCCTTTTTGAAGCCTTACAACCCCCTCCCAATTTAGAGAGATTGGAGATATTTAATTACGAAGGAAAAACTTTAAGGTTGAATTGGATGGTATCATTAACCAAGTTGAGGTTTCTAGCGCTGTGGAATTGCATCAACTTGGAAGAGTGGAATATTACAAAGAAGGAAGATGAAGATATTACAATCATCATGCCTTCTCTTTATTCCTTGTTAATCTGGTATTGTAAGAAATTAAAGTTGCTGCCAGATCAGATTCTTCAAACGCCAACATTGAAGAAATTGGAGATCCGTAGTTGCCCTATTCTAGAAGAACGCTACAAGAAGGAGACAGGAGTGGACTGGATCAAAATCTCTCACATCCCTGAAATTGATATTCGTGATCATCTCTTTCAATTACGATGAACATCGTCCTAGTGAATACTGATGAAGATAATTCCTGGACATACAGACAGGTAATTTGGTCTCCTTCTTTTCTTCTTATTTAATTGTTGTTTATTTTTAATTAATTAAAACAATATTTCTTACATATTCTGGCAGTTAATATATAGTTCAAATGTATTCGCGTTAAAATGATGTTTATTAGTACTCTGTTTTGGTTTGAATTATTCTTCCATTATTGGAATGATGGTGAACAGGGTTTATGCACAGCAGGTGATTGAAAGATTTACCAAATTGGGCTGCTTCTTTAGGGAACACATAGATATTGCTATTTAATATTTGCTAAGGAAAGCTGGGAGTATATGAATACTGAGGACGGATTGTTTACATTGCAAGATATTGTGTAAATAGCCTCATCTTTTAACATCATCCATGGAGCAAGTGGACATGATGGTGGATATTGACACGTTGTTTGTGGGATGGAGTGATTGCGCAGAAGCACTGATGCCTTATCTTGGATAAGTAGCTATTCTGGTGGAACTTTTCGGGATGTGTTTCTGTTATTCGTTGCTTCTGTGAAGTAGAATTTGCTGACGGTTTGGCTTTCACTGCTTTGGGTGCGACCCAAAGGTGCCAAGCTTGACCCTGCTATTGCTTTTGTTTATCCATTTGGAGTTGGTTTTTTTTAAGGTATTAATGGCTTCTGCTGCAGACTTTTACTCAACTTACTCAAGGCATCAATCCTCAAGTGTGTTGTGCATTAAATGAAATCAAGGAGTACATTTTTCAAGCATCTTATCCATTAATTTCATGTCAATATCATTGAGGGCTCAATTGACTCATGTCAATATATTAAAGAAAAAAACCCACTACTCTGCATGCATGGCATTGAGGGCTCAATTGCTAGCCAGGTGTCATTAATTTAAAAAAAGTAAACAATTATTTTGATACTTAATGAAGGTGGAACTGCAACTTTAATTACTAAAGCTAGTCATTACCTTTATTCGATTCCATGATGAGCGACACTACTGCTAAACTCTATCATTTTTAAGGAATAATTGAAAGCCAAAGCTTTAGTTGATAAGATTTCGGCTGACTACTTTCCGTAAAAGTCTTTCTTTTGCGTATTAATCTAATTATCAATCAGGGAGGTAAAAATTGATATTTTAATGAATAATCAATATATTATCATCTATGACATCACCCGCAGAATTTTATGTGTTAATACATATTAATATAATTAATATTAATAAGACTAAAACAAAAATTTGTAATATTAACTGAATGTAAAACTCAAAGTCTATGTGATTTGTAAAATTAAACGTAAGAATCATAGAATACTACATAATTGATCTAAATGAAAGTGTTTATATAAAAATAGAATCTGTTTAACGAAGACATTACATAATAATAAGAAAAGAATTTTTTTATTACTTTATTAATTTTAATTAGGAGAAACTGTCATTCGATGAAACGTTAGAAAACTAATCGCTTTTATGAAAACTGAAAAATTTATCACACTAGATTATCTTGTACGGATTAACAAGAGGACTAAACTCAATTATTCATTAGTAAAAGAACAAATTTAAATAAATTAAAAAATTAACGTGTTCGAAGATATTGGATTATTTAAGTAGAATAACGGAAGGTGGGTCCAAAATAAGAAGAAAATAATGATCATAAAAAGATAAAGGATTAATTAACAATGATTCTAAAGTAACGAGGGAAAAAAAAATATGAGGCAATTACTAGTGTGCTTCTCCATATAAAAGCAATTATTATTAGCAGGAGGGGGCTCCTCCACTTCTTGTATACTTCCAAATTTGTGTTCACATTATTCACCTCCCAATCTTGCATTTACATTTATATTCATATTCATATTCAATATTATTCATAGGATTGTTCTTTTATATGGCTGTCGTCTTTTCTTATATTTTGTCTCATGCATTTCATGGAAAATTTTCTTTTTCAGTATTTCTACACTTATTTCTTAGGTCTTTGATAAAACAATTTCAAAAGTTAATATTTTTGGAGTTGATTATGAAATAATCACAGTTGTTTAAGGTTTTCAAAGCATGATTTTGTAGCTAGCTTAAGACAATTTAAATTACTTAAGTTGATTTTGATTATATATACAAAAATACCCTCAATTAATAGCAAAAATTATAACTAATTATTTAATTATGATCATAATTAAATAAATTCGTTATTAAATAAAAAGAAAAATACTCTGCATGGAGAATGGAGGACCCAGTATCTAGCTGGGTGTCATTTTTCAAAAAAGTAAACAATTCGATTCGATGACAAGTGACAACACTAATAAAATTATCCCATTTTAAAGGAAAACTTGAAAGCCAAAGGCAAGAAGGAAATCTTGCTTTAGTTTCATCAAGATTTTTCTACTTTGTAAAAGGGCCTTTCTATCTAATTAAGGTGGAAACTGATATTCTAATAAATTTTCTAGTCATCGATATTAATCAATTATACAATTATCCATCATGACAGAATAAATCAGTGACATGATCACCCTTAGAATTTTATGTGTTAATATATATTAGTATTAATAAAACCAAAATAAAGATTTGTAATTTCAACTGAATGGAAAATCCAAAATCTATATCATTTGTAAAATTAAATATGAGAATCATAGAATACTAAATAATCGATCTAAATGAATGTGTTTTATACAATTTTGACAAAAGGTTTAATGCACACATTACATAACAATATAAAAAGGAATTTCCTTTTATTGTTTTTAAATATTTTAATTAGGAGCAAAACTGTCATTCTATGTAACATTAGAAAACTAATTAATTACCTTTTAAGAAATCTTCATGTTATTTACTGCAAGATTTATCGCTGGATTGTATTGTAGGCTTAACTAAATGATTAAACATTAATTATTCATTAACAAGAGAATAAAATTTAAATAAATTGAAAAATTAACGTGTTCAAAGTGATAAAGTAGAGGTAAATCAGTAATGTATAAGGCAATTATTAGATGGAGTGGGCTCCGCCACTTCTTGTACACTTTTGAAATTTCTGTTCGCCTGCCGATCTGACATACTTATAAATGCACTATAACTCTTATTATCTATCGCAACACAAACACCAAATTTCTTGCCTAAGTATAATCAACTTCCATCTTGATTTGAGAATGGCTGAAGCTCTTGTTTCCGTAGTCTTGGACCAGTTGGCTTCCATCATTAGCCAACAAGCACAGGCAGAGGTGAAGCTTGTCGTAGGTGTTGATGACGAAGTCCAAAAGCTCACCAGCAATTTCCGTGCCATAAAAGCTGTTCTTGAAGATGCTGAGAGCAGACAAGTGAAGGAGAAAAGTGTGGCGGACTGGTTAGATAAGCTTAAAGACGTGTCATACGACGTGGATGACTTGTTGGATGAGTGGAACACATCGGTTAGGAAATTACAGATGGAGGAGGTTGGTGAAAATGCTTCCAAACCGAAGAGAAAGGTATGTTCCCTCGTCCCTTGTTGTTCCTCTGGTTTTAGACAAGTTGGCCTGCGTCATGATATTGCTCACAAGATAAAAGAATTGAATAGAAGACTAGATATTATTGATGCCGAAAGAAATAAGTATAATTTTAGTTTGACAAGGAGCTCCACAGAACTGAGAACAACAGTCACTACATCTTTTTCTGATGTGCCATATGTTCATGGAAGAGATGATGATAAGGATAAATTGTTAACCATGCTGTTGAACAATAAGAGTAGTCAAGAACCACTCCTCTCTGTCATTTCTATTGTAGGGATGGGAGGCATTGGTAAAACTACTCTTGCTAGGTTTGCTTTTAACAATGATAGAGTGATTACCCATTTTGACAAAAGAATATGGGTGTGTGTCTCTGAACCATTCAATGAGATTAGGATTGGCAAAGCAATTTTAGAATCTCTTGGAGGTGATGTATCAAACCTAGTTGAACTTCAAACTGTCTTTCAACGTATAAGTCAATCTCTTGAAAGAAAGAAATTTTTCTTAGTCTTAGATGATGTGTGGACAGAAGATACTCAAGCTTGGGAGCAATTGAAGGGCTGTTTGAATTGCTGTTCTCAAGGAAGTAGGATTTTAGTGACCACACGTAATACAAATGTTGCAAATGTCATCGGAACCAGCAACAATATCTTATTAGAGACCCTACCCGAAAATGATTCTTGGAATTTGTTTAGTCAAATTGCATTTTCTAAAATGACTAGTGAGGAGAGTAAAAAATTTGAAGATATTGGCAGAAAACTTCTGGGTAAGTGTAAGGGCTTACCTCTTGCTATAAAGACATTAGGTAGTCTTTTGTGTTATAGGAGCAATATTAGATATTGGCAAAGCGTCTTAGATAGGGAATTAGAAGCGGTTGAAAGAGGGCTTTTCCCACCTTTACTATTGAACTATTATGATTTGCCCTCTACATTAAGAAAATGCTTCTCCTATTATGCTGTCTTTCCAAAAGACTACAATATAAACAAAAATCAATTGATTAGGTTATGGATGACTCAAAGTTACATTAGGGATGAGCGAAACAAAGATATGGAGTTTATTGGTGAAGAGTACTTTGAAAATTTAGCAATGCGCTCTTTTTTTCAAGATTTTGAGAGAGATGAATTTGATGGTAGCATAACAAGTTGTAAGATGCATGATATAGCGCATGATTTTGCTCGATATCTTACCAAGAATGAATATTTTAGTCTAGAGATTGATGATTTTGAAGGGTCTAGAGCCCAACTTTCTTTTGAGAAAGGACAACATTTAATAGTAGAACTTAAAAGTGGAGATTCATTTCCAATGTATGTCTATAGTGCAAAAAATTTACGTAGCCTATTGGTTGAGCATGGAATCTTGAGCAACGTGGCTGTATCCAAATTATTTTGTGAATTTACATGCCTAAGGACATTGGATTTGAGTCATTGTGGCATTAAGATATTATCAAGTGAAATAAAAAAATTGATACACTTGAGGTGCCTTGATTTATCAACGAATATAAAATTAGAAGAATTACCGGAGGCATTATGTGACTTATATAACCTTCAAACCTTAAATCTCCATTTTTGTACTGGTCTCAAGAAACTACCTCAAGAGATGGGGAAATTAATTAACTTGAGGCATTTATTAAATGATATGACTTGTTCTGCAAGTCAAAGTGAGATGCCGAAGGGAATAGAAGGATTGACTTGTCTTAGGACTTTGACTGAATTCGAAGTTTGCAGAAATAGAAATAGGGAGGCTAGTGGTCTTGAAAATTTAAAAAACTTGAACAATCTTCGAGGTTCTCTTCATATTGTAAGTTTAGGAAATTTGGGAGATGTGGGTGAGGTTAATAAAGCAAAGCTTATGAATAAGACAAACCTCGTTTCTTTAGGTTTATATTTTAGAATTCTTACTGAAGTGATGGAGAATAGGAGTAATGGGATTGATGAAGCCGTTTTTGAAGCCTTACAACCCCCTCCCAATTTACAGAGATTGGTGATAGTTAATTACGAAGGAAAAACTTTATGGTTGAATTGGATGGTATCATTAACCGAGTTGAGGTTTATAGAGCTTGAGAACTGCATCAACTTGGAAGAGTGGGATATTCCAAATAAGAAAGGAAGAGTGGCATCTCTTCATTCCTTAATAATCCGTGGGTGCAAGAAATTAAAGTCACTGCCAGATCAGATTCTTCAAACGCCAACATTGAAGGAATTGAAGATCTATGGGTGCCCCATTCTAAAAGAAGGCTACAAGACAGGAGTAGACTGGATCAAAATTTCTCACATCCCTGAAATTGAAATTCATGGTCGTCGCTTTCAATTACGATGAACATTATCCTAGTGAATACTGATGAAGATAATTCCGAGACATACAGACAGGTAATTTGGTTTTCTTCTTTTCTTCTTATTTAATTGTTGGGTATTTTTAATTAATGAAAACAATATTTCTTACATATTCTGGCAGTTAATGTACAGTTTCAAATGTATTCGCGTTAGAATGATGTTTATCATTACTCTGTTTTGGTTTGATTTATTCTTTTATTATTGGAACGATGGTGAACAGGGTTTATGCACAGGAGGTGATTGAAAGATTTACCAAATTGGGCTACGGCCTTAGGGACCGCATAGATATTCTAAGGAAAGCTGGGAGTATGAATACTGAGGACGGACTGTGTACATTGCAAGATATTGTGTAAATAGCCTCATCTTTTAACATCAATATAGAAAAATGCTATATTGCTGTCAATAAGTTCAATAGAATGTGTCATCCTTGTGGACATTAGAAACTTTCATGTTGTACACAAGCAAGGCAGTAAAGCTCCATACCACGGAGTGAAGAATCTGCAGAAGGGGTGAGCTACGACTGAGTAAAGCAAAAAGATCAAAATGATGAGATGCACTGAAGGAATAGAAGCCTGAAGGGAAAACATCCATATTCAAATCTGAAAGTGTGCATCATACTGGTTGCCAAATCATTTCTCCTCATGGATAATTTGGCTTCTTTGTTATGACTTTTGGGATCTTTCGAGCTATACTTCTGTTAATCTGTAGTTTTTCATTTTTCAATATTTTATATCATTGTCATTTATAATGTATATGCATTCCATTTCATTTTTCTTTTGATTGCTATTTTTTTTTTAATCTTTGTATGGACTTTGCATTTGAGGGGTAAGGCTCATTATGTCCCCCCCCTTACTAGGTGTCATTATTTCTTCTTTTTTTTTTTTTTTTCATTAATAAAATATTTCCTCGTACGGTCGACGTTTATTCAGTTAGAAAAAGAAAAAGTTCATATGCTTGTCAAATAGTACATCCAATGTGCTTAAAAGTGTAACCATGCAAATGAACCTTTTTTGGTGGAGAAAACTGTGTTTTAGTCTGGACTACAAAACGTCATGAAGGGCTTGGCCTTAGAAGCTCTTGAATGACACCTTCTCATTAAAAATGTCCGCATTCAAGAATGGTTTCTTATCATTGCTATTGTTTATCGAAGACCTGTCATGTCTTAGGAAGTATACAACAAAAATTCATCAATAGAATATATCATAGTTATAAAGTTGTGATATATGGATTAACTATTTTCTAATCATTTATTTTATTTTCTATTTGAACTTCAGGAACTTGGAAATATAAGGATCTGTTATGAATAAGCCTATGAACATTGCATATGAGGCCCAATAATTTAACCAATATGGTACATGGATCCTCCACGATGATTTTCGTTTAAAAACCAAGATTCACCCACAGTATACCGTTTCTTTGGATAATGAATCATAGGTCGTTCATGAACAGCAAGCAAATGAAACCCAACCTATTATCTTTGTCTTGATGATTTGCCTTTTGGTATCTTAATTACTCCAGATTTCCCATCAGATTCTTGCTTGAAAGTTAGGGTATGTAGCTTTAAATAACGTATTGGAATATTGGATAAAGCAACTTGCAAGCATAATGCCAGCTATTCGTTCTCTACTGCCATTTCATTTATCACATTTAATGCAATTCCTTCTTCTATTTATTATTGCTCTTAAAAATTACTGGAGCCATTATTGCTCTCGTGTATCAATATATAAATGCACTGATAAAATTAATTCTATTTAAACTAGAATTTTATTAGAAACTTATTTACGCACAGATTAGCTAGTGGACCTTTCGTTACTTAAAAGAAACCTACACATGAGAAATTAATAATATCCACTCACTAATCTATGAATACATGGATTTCTTTAGATTACTGAGTATAGGGCTTTCGTTTACTTATTGGTAGTTTCCGGCATTGTTTTTGCCACCGCCGCGCCATCCCTAGTGCTACATGCACCACCTGTTGCCAATGTTAAAGTTGTGTTGCATAAATGATAAACTATTTCTAGTGAGACAAATGCTCACAAAGAAGTGGTAGTTTAATGCTCAAAATTAAACCGATCCAACTCTATTAATAAAGTAAATGCGAATTTTTTTAAATAAAAAAATTGAATAGACCTAAATTAAAGAAATACTAAACTTACAAGAGTTCCTTAACAACAACTTTTTATTAACAAGATGCATTAAAACGAAAGCATTTCCATAAATGATTCAATATCATTATTATCATTTGGGGAAGAATTATTGTGACAAATGGGAAATAAACAACAAAGAAAGTCCTCAAAGTAATTATTAAAATATTTAAAATAATATTAAATTGATTTTTAATGTCGATTATCAAGTAACATAATTATTTTAATAATAATACAATATTGTATTTATTATTTTGTATTCGTTTTTATTTTATTTTATTTTTTCTAATTGAACCTTAGAAATATGGGAGTACAAGAATGATGGGCTTTGAGCAGGTCCATGATTCTTCACATGTTAAATATTCTACCGACATAGCTCCTATGTATATTCATTATTGGTTTACTTCTAATTTATAAAATTATATATATTTTATTCCTTTAAGGATTACAAAGGAAATTAAAAATGAACATTGAATCAATTACGTTTATTCTTTGAGCGAATAGCAAGCAAAGAAACTTAAATTAATATCCTTGTTCAATCTCATATTGAGATATATGGAATTATATTTGACCTTAATTTTTCATTCTCTGTGAATGGTTGCTGGAAACTCAGATAATTATCCCCTGTGAATGCCTTTTCTTTTCTTTGTTTTTAGCTACTTCAATCAACAATTAAAATGTTGCATTCCTCTGTTATCATATTTAAAAGAAATTTTCTTCGTTTTTTTTTAAATTTTTATTTTTCAATGGTCAAAAGTGTTTGTTACAGAATTTTGAGGTGGATATCATCCAGTCCACGAAGAATGATTTGAAATTAGTTCAAAAACTTGGAAAATTTTTAAAATGTCACAAAGTTTGTAGTCTTCAACCATAAAATTTCTGTGCACAACTATCTGTGATAAATTTTTTTCTCACGTGATCTCTTGCTTAGGGGGACACTGAAAAATGGGATCAGTACATTGGTGCAAAAGATGATGACAACGATTGTGATTTAGAGCGGAAGAAGGTGTAGATATTACAATCAAACTTCCTTTTATATTTCCTGTTACATTATTGTGCTTGAATTTTTACTTGTAAAATTTTGATTTTTGATCCATTTTCTTTTTTATCCATTGGACCTAAAGGGCAATGATATACAAAAATGCAGTATGGTATACTAATTAAGTTCAATAGAATGGGTGATCCTCTTGAACTTTGAAAAGTACTTCATCAAGTGGTGAAAGCAAGGTAGTAAACCCTGATCACTTGTGAGATGAAATTTACTTAATGATGATTGATCGTTAAATAAATGTGTTTAGCCATGTCAAAAATGTAACCATAGTTTGACTATATATAATAATTATGCACAGAGTTTATGCACAGCAGGTGATTCAAAGATTTACCAAATTGGGCTGCTGCCTCAGGGACCATAGCGATACTGTTGGGAATTTGGATGGGGAGGAGGATTCAAGATATTTGTGTAAATGGCCTCATCTTTGGTGATTCAGAGAAGCTTTTTAGGCGGAACTTTTTTCGGACAGTTTGTGTTATTTTTTTTTTGCTTCTGTCGAGTAGAATTTGCTGAGGTTTTGGCTTTCACTGCTTTGTGTGTGACCTAACGGGTACTATACTTGACTATTGCTTTAATATATCTATTTTTGAGTTGGTTTTGTAAGTATTAATGCCTCCTGCTCCAGACTTTTACTTAACTTAGGCTTTGACTTTGGCTTTTACAAGGTAGTAAAACTCCATGCTACAGAGTGAAGAATATGCAAAAGGGGTGAACTATAACTGAGTAAAGCAAAAAGATCAGAACGATGAGATGCATTGAAGGAATAGAAGCCTGAAGGAAAAATTAACATGCACGTTCAAATCTGAAAGTGTGCATCCATACTGGTTGCCAAATCTTGAATATTTTATATCTTGAATATTTTATATGATTGTTACTTAAAATGTGTATATATGCATTGCATTTACATTTTTCTTTTGGTTATTATTATTTTTATCTTTGTATTAGACTTTACATTTGAGGGGTAAGGCTCATTACGGCCCCCCTTCTGGGTGTTATTATTTCTTTTTTATTAATAAAATTTTTCCTTGTTCCGCCGATCGTTTCTTATATCATTGTTATTGTTTCATTTGACAATATATATATATATATATGATTGTCAAATGATATATCCAATTTGTGAAAAATGTGATCATACAAATGAAACCCTCTCTGATGGAGAAACTATGTTTTGGATTCGACTAGAAAACAACAAAGTTATAACATGGATGCTAGTTTTGCAAAGCTCTTAAGTTACAGTTTTTCATTAACAATATCCACATTCAGTAGTGTTCGCTGATCGTTTCTTATATCATTGTTATTGTTTCAAGGAAGACCTGTAATGGCTTGGGAAGTAAACAACATAAATTTGTCAATACAAGGCATCAAACATTTTGAAGAACGGATAGATTGAGGAAAAAAAAAAGTTTAATCTCAGACGCAGAGAAAAAATGTTGAAAGATAGAGATTGAGAACCTGCTTTGATTACTAAAGCCATTGAGTTTGAGTACAACTTGGGCTCAACTTTTATTCTTTTTTAACGTAATAAATTATTTATTCTTAAATATTAAATTCACGTTTTTAATATTCATTGTTTTTTCAACTTAATTAAGTATTTTAATAATGTTATATTGGATTAACCATCCTGTATTTATTTTATTTTTATTTTTTAATTGAGCCTGGAAATATATGAATGGGCTAAGGGTGGGGCCATGAATATTGCATGCGAGGCCCAACTTTTCCGGCAGCATGGATCCTACATGATGATTGACATATAAAGCCAAGATTGAGCAATTGTATACTATTTCATCGGATAAAGAATGATATGTCGTTTGTGAAAAAAAATCGCAACAAGTTTCGTGATTAGTTCTAAAGCATGGATGACAAGTCGGCTGCGGTTGTAAAGCGCGAATAACAAGTTCGTTAAAGGGGTATGTTGGTTAAGCTCATTCTTTGTGTGAACAGCAAGCAAATGAAATGCAAATTAATAAATAATATATCTCCCTTTGAATAATTAGCTTTTTGTGCTTCACAATTACTCTGCTGTTTCCATAAGATTCTTGCTTTGTGAATTGTGATGATATGAAATGCAATTCAATCATTTCTGCATATTAATCCCGAAGACAAACCATATAATTTGACCAAGTGTACTTAAAAGCAACACCAGTTCTGGAAAAAGACACCCTGACGAATTCAACATCTGAACATGAAAATGTAAATTCCTCTCATAAACGTGGAGAAAATCAAGGTATAAATTCAAATTGTTCAATTGTCTCTTGTACGTTCTTGGCTTAGTTTGTGCTCTACAGGTAATCATTTGATAGCATTTATGTGCAGAACCATCAAAATCAGCCGACCCCAGATTGTTAACTTTTAAACCCCAAATCAAGACAATTATGGTTACGTTTATTAGAATGCACCTGGCAATTGCTTACAAATAAATAGAATCATATTATACAATAATCCAACACATTCTAAAATGTTTATTTTTGATTTAGAATGGGAATATGGATGGGCTTTAACGAGGCTCATGATCATTTTACCAACATCCAATAAAATGCTTAACTTCTAAATCCCACAATGAAGGCTCGTTTGTGAACAGTGAGGTTGAAGCCGATGAAAGAAAAAAGAATTGTAAAGGAAAATTTTACAAGGAAATAAATTGAAATAAATTCATTTTTACTTCTTATTTATAGAATTGTAAGTTCTTGGAAATGCTAACTTACCTTCTTCTGGGCGCATCCAAGTCATTACTTCATTTTATTTATTAATTAATTGTTTGTTGATTAAACTAATCGTGCAACGCTGAAATCACTATTCGATATTAAGAAAAATAGGTGACTTTTCAGTAGAGTCCATTTTCTGACCGTCAACGCTAGCGACCTCAACACAAGGGCAGATCGTTGTTGTGGCTTCAATCAAGCGAACATGCATCTGTAGCTAATTCGCTTATGTGCCACTCCCCATCATATAAGAAGTTCTTCAATAGCTAGGTCGGGAAGGACCTATTGATATAATATTTAGGTTTCACAAAATTTGATTACAATTCAGAATAGTTGTTTTTCTTTGAATGTAATTCATAGTATTTGTTTTATTTAGAACCATATTTGTTTGGAATTTAATTAATTATTGTATGTATTAGTTCTTTTAAGTTATTATAAGGTAAAATGTAATAAGTTATATTTTTTAATAATTTTAATTAGAAAAATGAGGGAAATTAGTATCTTCGTGGCCAAAGTCAAACATGCATTAGCATTATAGCAGAGATATCTGTTGGGGTTTGTTAATTTCCTATGCAGTGGATATTACTTATATTGATCAATTAGTTGGGCAAAGTAGACGAAGAAGGAAAGTTATACACTAAAGCCGTGTTTGATGCGTTGTATAACGCTATATAGTATAGCATTAAGAAATTATACTGCTTTTTATCGGATTTTGATATAGTATAACGCGAGTACGATGGCGATACTATAGCGGATACTATAAGGATACTATTTACATAAAAGTTGAGCGTTTTTATACCAAGCCTACCCATGGGTTAACACCGTATAAGCTTATTTTTGTCTCAATTTTTACTAATAAATATCAAAAAATTATATAAATTAAATATTTAAATATTTAAATAATTAATAAATTATTTATTAAATATTTAAATAAAAATTAATTATTTAAATAAATAAAAAATTTAAGAATTCAATTTTTATTTTAAAAATAATTTTAATTATTATTTAAATTTATTTTATATTTAAATTAGATTTTTCACATTATAATTTTTTTTTACGTTTTATCTAATACAATACTCTATCAAATATAGTATAATATTATATCTTATCTAATCTTATTCTATATTATTTAATCCAATCTAATCCAAATAAATTTATGTTATATATCCTATACATTATTATACAAGGCATCAAACATGCGATAAAGAAAAAATTAAAAGGAATTTCGACTAACCGCTACCATTCATTCAAATTTTGATGAATAAAATTGTAATTTGTTTATATTATTTTTTTCTGGTGAAGAAAACTATGTTTTGGATTGAAGTAGGAAACGTCATAGTTTTAACATGAATGCAATGTCCATATTCAACAATAGTCCATGATTGGTTTAAATTTGACCATTGTTATTGTTTAAGGAAAACCTGCCATGACTTCAGAAGTAATACACTCATCAATAAAAAAGATAAAATATATAAGTTCTGATAAATTGAGAAAAAAAGTCGAAAGACGAAAATCCAGGACCCGCTTTGATCAATAAAGCCATTGAGCGTGAGAACAACTTGGGTCTAACTATTCTTCTTTCTTAAAGTCATAAATTATTTATTTTTTAAAGAAATTAAATATTATTTTAATATTAATTTTTAATTAATGTGATTAAATATCTTAATACCATCATATTGGATTAACTATTTTGTACAATTTTATTTTTATTTTTTAATTGAACCTCAGGAACTTGGAAATATATGGATGGGCTACGAGAAGGTCCACGAATATTGCATACAAGGCCCAATAATTCCTCCAACATATGGAACCTACGCAATCAAATGCAAAGCAATTCTTTCTGCAAATCTAGGAGACATTACATATAAGTTGGCAAAAAATATTTAGGGCAACACCAGTTCTGCAATGGAAGGCAACATAAAATTTCCCTTTTGAATTGTAAAATTTCATAATTAACAATCCATGAACTGTTGAAGAGGATAAGAATCTTTTGCTTATTTGTTTTTCAAACTGGTTTGATATTGCAATTAGTTGAATTGAGCATCTGAACCTGAAGATGTAAATACATATCATAAACATGGAGGAAAATCAAGGTATAAATTTCAAACGATTGTCTCTTGTATTTCCTTTTTGTTTTTGTTTTTTTTTTTTTCGGGGCATTGTTTGTGCTCTATAGTTTTTTACTTGATAACATTTATGTCCTCAACTATCAAAATCAGCAAACCCCAATTTATTAACTTTTGAACCATAAATTTAAAACAACAATAATGATGATGATGATGAAGGCTAATAAGACCATCTAACACTTTGTCATTCTAAAATTTTTCCACCGATGACTCCCAATTTCTGATTTTCTCAGCTTGCCCCCCTAAGCCGTATAGCCTGCCACTGGACAAGTTAAGGCTCTTAATTTATTGTCTCAATAATCTGTTGAAGCCAACATGCATTTAGCTAATTATTTTAGTTTGATGTTTTTGTATGATTTTGTTGTAACCATGATTAATAATTAATGAGTTATTTCAACATGATTAACGCAAAAGCAAAACAATGAAGGACACCAACATTAATAATGTGGTTTAATTTTTTTTAAGTATTATCATTGATTAGTTAATGTAATATATCGTATTAACTACTTTATATTTGTGTTTTTATTGAATGTTAGGAAGAAGGGAAAATGAGAATACGCTTTTGGTAGACCCAAGGCCCGAGTAGTTAACATTTAAGCCTCATAACAAGCCCAAGATTATGAACCTCTAATATTTTAAATTAAGTAAGAACCATAAGTCGGTTGTAACATTGTAAATGGAAATTGCTTGACAAAAGTAGATATTATTGTAATTGTCCCAAAGCATGTACGACAGGCCGGCTGTGGTTCTAGAGCAAGTATAAGAAGTTATTTATGAATATGAAAGTAATAGTCTCCCTCCCAATAAATACAGGAAGTTGTTTATGCTATCAATTGTAGTGTTGCCATAGACGTGCACTTCACATTCCTTGAATCTTTGATTCGAGGTGAAGCCTCTCAAATGTAGTTTGATCATGCTTTAACTTAAAAAAATAATTGATTATTTAGTAAATAGAAATTTGTATATTGCTTTGATAGTTAATAAAGATACAAATGTTATTTTATTGATTAAAGCTAGTCATAATATCTTCACCTGCATTTAGGGGTGGAAATTTGTGACACGACATGAATATGATACACGATTAATAAATGAGTCGGATTCGTGTTGAAGGTGTTCAACATGCTAACCCGTTTAATTACACGAATAGTTAAATACATTTTATTTATCTTTAATATCTAAGTTCATTCAATGATATAAATTATTACCTATTTATAACATATAAATTATAAATCTGAAATTTTTATATTATAAAATAAATTAATTCATAAAATAATAAATTATGATGATTTTAATAATATTTTATACTAACAATGGTTTATATTCTAAAAATAATTTCAATTGATTTAAATATATAGAATATAATATATTATGCATAACTAAGTTAAAAAATTAAGTAAATTATATGAATTAAATATGACAGGATTACAACACGTGGGTGACATGTTTAATAACCATGTTAGGTCTGTATTTCATGTTTTGACACGAATAATTAAATGGATCGACACGACACGAATCTCACCCCTACCTGCATTCTATTGCTAAGATAAGTGATGCCAACCCACTTAAAACTTTCATGAACATAAATAATGAATTATCATTTTTAAAGGAAAATTGAGAGCAAAAAGTGGTCAAAAAAGTATAACATGTATGCTCATGAACCACTTTGTGGTGATAGGAAAAACCATGTTGTGCATTAGACTAATGAAAAAACCTCCAAGTTATAACACGGAATGCTAGACTAGCGAAACACTACATTCAAGAAAGGAAGACCTATTGCGGGTTGGGAACTAAAAAAGGGAAAGACATCAATAGAATAGATTAACGTATAAAGTTATGATAGATTAAGAAAAGAAGCTGAAAGGGAGTGTGAATACAACTTAGGTTTAATTCCCTTCCTTTCTTAAAGTAGTCAACTAATTTTTAAAAAAATATTTCAATTTTTTATTTTAATATTAATTATTATTAATTTAATTAAGTCTTATGATAATACTAGGTTGGATTAACTATTTTTTATTTTTTTTTTAATTGGTCCCCAGGAACTTGGAAATATATGGCTGAGCTGCGAGTAGGCCCATAAATATTCCAAACTAGGCCTAGCTATTCCACCAACAAACACATTATGACAAATATCTTTAATTTTTGGATTTGAATAGAATATTTCGTTGGTTCCATCAAGTGTTCGATTATTTAAATTCAATAATGGTAAGCTTACGTCTGTCAGTTGGGTACGTGGAGGATGTTACCTCTCCCTCCCTGTACTTGCATGCGTCTAAATCAATAAAAACAAACGCCACAGCTGTGGAATATTGTGTCATTTGTGCAATTTCGATATCAATCCAGCTTGGACAGATATCTTTTCGGTTGTCTGATGCTAGTGCATTATTTTTCCCACAAGTTCGTGCCGGTATCATTGGCCGGCAACATCAATGTCAGTGCACGCGATGCTCTGGCATTTGCAACGAAAAATTTGCTTTTGGTTTTTTGTTCGTCCATCGAAGGAGTTAAACAACAATAATTTCATGAAGAATCAACGTCAGTATCACACAAACTTGCCAGAATGATTGAGTTATGACGTTTATGAAGAAATTTGCTTGTAGTAATTAAATCTTGATCGCTTGCCAAATTTATTGATGATAATAATATTCTTTTTAATTTAATGTCCACATATAGATGAAAAAGGGTATTTATTACATAATTTTCTAAATATTAATAAAAGAACAAAATTTAAATAAATTAAAAAGGTTAATTTCGTTAAAGATATTTAACTATTTAATTAGAGTAATGGAATGGTGGGTGGATCCATAAATGAAAAGAAAATAATAATGATCAAGCATAAAGATAGTTTAATGAGCAACTTTTCAATTAAAAGAAAATTAGAAGTACGAATAAAATCTTAATTTTGGA
The DNA here is from genome assembly GCA_013180625.2 of Boswellia sacra. Lineage (NCBI taxonomy): Eukaryota > Viridiplantae > Streptophyta > Magnoliopsida > Sapindales > Burseraceae > Boswellia > Boswellia sacra. The sequence goes on from SNVD02013895.1 coordinate 468,953, forward strand.
CTGACAACGTTTAAGAATAGTCTTTCTTTCATGTACTAATTTAATTAGCAATCAATAAGGTTAAAATTAATATTTTAATGAATTCTCCAATCAGCAATAATCAATATAGTCATCCATGACGTAAATCAAACCAGTGAAATCACCCTCGGATTTAAGTAGAGTAATGAGATGGTGGGGTCCAAAATGGGAACATTAGAAAACTAATTAATTATCTTTTAAGAAATCTTCATGTACTAATTAATTTTCTCCGCCACTTCTTGTACACTTTTGAAATTTCTGTTCACCTGCCAATCTTACATACTTATACATGCACTATTACTCTTATTATCTATCGCAACACAAACACCAAATTTCTTGCCTAAGTTTAATCAATTTCCATCTTGATTTGAGAATGGCTGAAGCTCTTGTTTCCGTAGTCTTGGACCAGTTGGCTTCCATCATTAGCCAACAAGCACAGGCAGAGGTGAAGCTTGTCGTAGGTGTTGATGATGAAGTCCAAAAGCTCACCAGCAATTTCCGTGCCATAAAAGCTGTTCTTGAAGATGCTGAGAGCAGACAAGTGAAGGAGAAAAGTGTGGCGGACTGGTTAGATAAGCTTAAAGACGTGTCATACGACATGGATGACGTGTTGGATGAGTGGAACACATCGGTTAGGAAATTACAGATGGAGGAGGTTGGTGAAAATGCTTCCAAACCGAAGAGAAAGGTATGTTCCCTCGTCCCTTGTTGTTCCTCTGGTTTTAGACAAGTTGGCCTGCGTCATGATATTGCTCACAAGATAAAAGAATTGAATAGAAGACTAGATATTATTGATGCCGAAAGAAATAAGTATAATTTTAGTTTGACAAGGAGCTCCACAGAACTGAGAACAACAGTCACTACATCTTTTTCTGATGTGCCATATGTTCATGGAAGAGATGATGATAAGGATAAATTGTTAACCATGCTGTTGAACAATAAGAGTAGTCAAGAACCACTCCTCTCTGTCATTTCTGTTGTAGGGATGGGAGGCATTGGTAAAACTACTCTTGCTAGGTTTGCTTTTAACAATGATAGAGTGATTACCCATTTTGACAAAAGAATATGGGTGTGTGTCTCTGAACCTTTCAATGAGATTAGGATTGGCAAAGCAATTTTAGAATCTCTTGGAGGTGATGTATCAAACCTAGTTGAACTTCAAACTGTCTTTCAACGTATAAGTCAATCTCTTGAAAGAAAGAAATTTTTCTTAGTCTTAGATGATGTGTGGACAGAAGATACTCAAGCTTGGGAGCAATTGAAGGGCTGTTTGAATTGTTGTTCTCAAGGAAGCAGGATTTTAGTGACCACACGTAAGACAAATGTTGCAAATGTCATCGGATCCACCAACGATATCTTATTAAAGACCCTACCCGAAAATGATTCTTGGAATTTGTTTAGTCAAATTGCATTTTCTAAAATGACTGGTGAGGACAGTAAAAAATTTGAAGATATTGGTAGAAAACTTCTGGGCTAAGTGTAAGGGCTTACCTCTTGCTATAAAGACATTAGGTAGTCTTTTGTGCTATAAAAGCAACATTAAAGATTGGAAAAATGTCTTAGATAGTGAGACATGGGAATTAGAAGAGGTAGAAAGAGGGATTTTCCCACCTTTACTATTGAGCTATTATGATTTGCCCTCTACATTGAGAAAATGCTTCTCCTATTGTGCTGTCTTTCCAAAAGACTATGAGATAAATAAAGATCAATTGATTAAGTTATGGATGGCTCAAAGTTACGTTAGGGATGAGCAAAACAAAGATATGGAGTTAATTGGTGAAGAGTACTTTGAAAATTTAGCAATGCGCTCTTTTTTTCAAGATTTTGAAAGAGATGAATTTGATGGTAGCATAAAATTTTGTAAGATGCACGATATAGTGCATGATTTTGCTCAATATCTTACCAAGAATGAATGTTTTAGTCTAAAGATTGATGATTTTAAAGGGCCTAAAGTCCAATTTTCTTTTGAGAAGGGACGGCATCTAATGGTAGAATTTAAAAGTATTGCTTCATTTCCAATGTATATTTATAGTGCAAAAAATTTACGTAGCCTATTGGTTAAGCGGGGAATCTTTAGCAACGTGGCTGTATCCCAATTATTTTGTGAATTTACATGGCTAAGGACATTGGAATTGAGTAATATTGACATTAAGATATTATCAAGTGAAATAAAAAAATTGATACATTTGAGGTGCCTTGATTTATCACGTAACAATGAATTAGAAGAATTACCAGAGGCAATATGTGAGTTGTATAACCTTCAAAACTTAAATCTCAATGGTTGTACTAGTCTCAAGAAACTACCTCAAGGGATGGAAAAATTAATTAACTTGAGGCATTTATTAAATAATGTTACTTGTTATTACAGTCTAAGTGAGATGCCGAAGGGAATAGAAGGATTGACTTGTCTTAGGACTTTGACAGAATTCGGTGTGTGTAGAAATAGAAATAGGGAGGGTAGTGGCCTTGAATATTTAAAAAACTTGAACAATCTTCGAGGGTATCTTGATATTGTAAGGTTAGGAGATGTGGGAGATGTGGGTGAGGTTAATAAAGCAACGCTTATGAATAAGACAAACCTCGTTTCTTTACGTTTATATTTTAGAAGGCATGATGAAGTGAGGGAGAATAGAAGTAATGGGATTGATGAAGCCGTTTTTGAAGCCTTACAACCCCCTCCCAATTTAGAGAGATTGGGCATATTATATTATGAAGGCAAAACTTTAAGGTTGAATTTGATGGCATCATCAGCCAAGTTGAGGTCTTTAGATCTGAACAATTGCATCAACCTGGAAGAGTTGGATATTTCAAAGAAGGAACATGAAGATATTACAATCATCATGCCATCTCTTCATTCCTTCGAAATCGAGAATTGCAAGAAATTAAAGTCACTGCCAGATCAGATTCTTCAAACGCCAACATTGAAGGAATTGAAGATCTATGGGTGCCCTATTCTAGAAGAACGCTACAACAAGGGGACAGGAGTGGACTGGATCAAAATCTCTCACATCCCTGAAATCGATATTCGTGGTGATCATCGCTTTTAATTACGGTGAACATCATCCTAGTGAATACTGATGAAGATAATTCCCAGACATACAGACAGGTAATTTGGTCTCCTTCTTTTCTTCTTATTTAATTGTGGGGTATTTTTAATTAATTAAAACAATATTTCTTACATATTCTGGCAGTTAATGTATAGTTTCAAATGTATTCACTTTAAATGATGTTTATTATGACTCTGTTTTGGTTTGAATTATTCTTTGATTATTGGAATGATGGTGAACAGGATTTATGCACAGCAGGTGATTGAAAGATTTACCAAATTGGGCTGCTGCTTTAGGGACCACATAGATATTGCTATTAAATGTTTGCTGAGGAAAGCTGGGAGTATATGAATACTGAGGACGACTGTGTACATTGCAAGATATCGTGCAAATAGCCTCATCTTTTAACACCATCCATGGAGCAAGTGGACATGATGGTGGATATTGACACATTGTTTGTGGGACGGAGAGATTGCTCAGAAGCACTGATGCCTTATCTTGGATAAGTAGCTATTCTGGCGGAACTTTTTGGGATGTGTTTTTTGTTATTCTTTGCTTCTGTGAAGTGGAATTTGCTGACGGTTTGGCTTTCACTGCTATGGGTGTGACCCAAAGGTACCGAACTTGACCCTGCTATTGCTTTAGTTTATCCATTTGGAGTTGGTTTTTTTTTTTTTTTTTTTTTTTTAAGTATTAATGGCTCCTGCTACAGACTTTTACTCAACTTACTCAAGGCATCAATCCTCAAGTGTGTTGTGCATTAAATGAAATCAAGGATTACATTTTTCAAGCATCTTATCCATTAATTTCATGTCAATATCATACAGCGCAGCAGCAACATCAACTATAGCTATGAACAATTCCTGTTCATATTCAGGTATTTCATTTTGCAATCTTTTGCTCTTAGTCACTGACAGTGCATTGAAAGTTCACTTCAAGAAAGATCTCTTTATTTCTTAAAAGAGTTGGGATTTAGGATCTTGGTGAAGCTAAAATAACACAACTCAAAAACAAATTTGCTCTGCTAAGACTTTTTCCTCTGGTTCCTAGCTTGGAGGGTTTTTTTTAAGGAATGCTGCTTTTGATGTTTTTGTTTGTTCAGCAAAGACGTTCAACTTTAATTTCTTGAAGAATAATGTCGGGAGTTGATCTAATTAAACAAGTTTAATTGGATGTAGTTTTTTACCCTTTCCCATTTACATGTGCTATCTCATGTTTAGACATTCGTTGTGTTTTTCTTTTGGCCTTTATTCCATGTACAGAAGATTCATCTGCAAAATAATGAGGTATGTCCCATGCAGATGCCTTTTCTTCTCTTTGATTCGGAAGAATATTGACAGTTAGTCATATTTACAATTTTTTTTATATCTAAAAGAAGAGGATTTTAGCAGTCAAAACAAATTTCTTATTGTCATGTTTTATTATGTCAAAATTTTACGGTGCCATCGTCCAGTTTTTGAATCAATTCAAAAATTTCCAAAGTTATTATTTCTTAGGTTATTTTTGGCTAAATGTTTCAACACGCTCAGTTCACTTAAAAAATTTTAAAATCTCACAAAGTTTGCTCTCTTCTTCTATAAAGTTTCTGTGCACAATTGTTTATGATAAATTTATTAGTTTTTATGGTATGCTAGTTTAGGGGAAACTGCACATGGGATCATAATATTGGTGCTGAAATGGTAAAAAATTGTGATATGGAGAGAGCTAGAAGAAGGTAGACATATTTTAATCAAACTTCCTTACATATATCTACTCCTTCATGGTTTTGTGCTTGAATTTTTTGCTGCTAAGATGTTGATTTTGATCCAGATTCGCTGTCATCCATTGGACCGAACAAGCAATGATATAGAAAAATGCCATATTGCTATCAAGTTCAATAGAACGTGTCATCCTTGTGGACATTAGAAAATTTCATGTGGTACACAAGCAAGGCAGTAACGCTCCATACCACAGAGTGAAGAATCTGCAGAAGGGGTGAGCTACAACTGGGTGAAGCAAAAAGATAAAAATGATGAGATGCACTGATGGAATAGAAGCCTGAAGGGAAAACATCCATATTCAAATCTGAAAGTGTGCATCATACTGGTTGCCAAATCATTTCTCCTCATGGATAATTTGACTTCTTTGTTATGACTTTTGGGATCTTCCGAGCTATGCTTCTTTTAATCTGTAGTTTTTCATTTTTCAAAATTTTATATCATTGTCATTTATAACGTATATGCATTTCATTTCATTTGTCTTTTGATTGCTATTTTTTTTTCTTTGTATAGACTTTGCATTTGAGAGGTAAGGCTCATTATGATCCCCCCTTACTAGGTGTCATTATTTCTTTTTTTTTTTTCATTAATAAAATATTTCCTCGTTCTGCCCAGGTTTATTCGGTTAGAAAAAGAAGAAGTCCATATGCTTGTCAAAACTGTGTTTTAGTCTGGACTACAAAACATCAAAGTTATAATATGAAGGGCTTGCCCTTAGAAGCTCTTGAATGACAGCTTCTCATTAACAATGTCCACGTTCAAGAATGGTTTCTTATCATTGTTATTGTTTATGGAAGACCTGTCATGTCTTAGAATTAAACAACAAAAATTCATCAATAGAAAATATCATAGTTATGAAGTTGTGATATATGGATTGACTATTTTCTAATCATTTACTTTTATTTTCTATTTGAACTTCAGGAACTTGGAAATATAAGGATGGGTTATGAATAAGCCCATGAATGTAGCATATGAGACCCAATAATTCAACCAACATGGATCCTCTACGATGATTTTCATTTAAAAATTAAGAATCACCCACAGTATATCATTTCTTTGGATAATCAATCATAGGCCGTTTATGAACAAGAAGCAAATGAAACCCAATCTATTATCTTTGTCTTGATAATTTGCCTTTTTGCATTTTAATTACTCTAGTTCTTCCATCAGATTCTTGCTTTAAAGTTGGGGTATGTAGCTTTAAATAACGTATTGGAATATTGGACAAAGCAACTTGCAAGCATAACGCTAGCTATTCGTTCTCTACTGTCATTTCATCTATAACATTTAATGCAATTCCTTCTTCTATTTATTATTGCTCTTAAAAATTACTCGAGCCATTCTTCCTCTCATGTATCAATATATAAATGCACTGATAAAATTAATTCTATTGAAACTAGAATTTTAAAAACTTATTTATACATAGATTAGCTAGTGGACCTTTCGTTATTTAAAAGAAACCTACACATGAGAAATTAAGAATATCCACTCGTTAATCTATGGATACATGGATTTCTTTAGATTACCGAGTATAGGGCTTTCGTTTACTCGTTTGTGGTTTCCAGCATTGTTTTTGCCACCACCGCGCCGTCCCTGGAGCTCCATGCACCACCTGTTGCGAATGTTAAAGGTGTGTTGCAAAAATCATAAACTATTTCTAGTGAGACAAATGCTCAAAAGGAAGTGGTAGTTTAATACTCAAAATTAAATCGATCCAACTTTATTAATAAAGTAAATAAGGATTTTTTTAAAAATAAAAAAAATTTGAATAGACCTAAATTAAAGAAATATAAACTTACAAAAGTGTCTTGACAACAACTTTTCATTTACAAGATACATTACAACAAAAGTATTTACATAAATGATTCAATATCATTGGAGAATTATTATGACAAATGGGAAATAAACAACAAAGGAAGTCCTTAAAGTAATTATTAAAATATTTAAAATAATATTAAATTGATTTTTAGTGACGATTATCAATTAACTTAATTATTTTAATAATAATACAATATTGGATTTATTATTTTGTATTCGTTTTTATTTTATTTTTTTCTAATTGAACCTTAGAAATATGGAAGAATAAGAATCATGGGCTTTGACCAGGTCCATGATTCTTTACATGTTGACTATTCTATTAATAAGGCTCCTGAATATATTCATTATTGGTTTACTTCTGATTTATAAAATTATATATATTTTATTCCTTTAAAGATCACAAAGAAAATTGAAAATGAACATTGAATCAACTAAGTTTATTCTTTGAGCAAATGGCAAGCAAAGAAACTTAAATTAATATCCTTTATTCTTTTACTATAATTTGCTTTTTGTACTTTACAAATTCTCTACTGTTTCCATCAGATTCTTGCTCTGTGTCGATATAGTATGCAGTTAAATTAAATTCTTTCATCAAATATTGAAGACAATAATCCATGTAATTTGGCAATATATATTCAGCCGAAAACCAGTTCTCTTGAAAGATACACAATTTATCTTCTAATATATGCAACCGAAAAAGTCCTTATGAGAATATAAAAACTGTGATATACGGCACACAATCGAAATATTAAAATCAAGTTTTTCTTAATAAGAGAAAGGCCTTTTGGTATCCTAATAGCCAAAAGACAACAAACGTCTATGAGCTATAAGAGAATTGTGCAGAGCAAATTTTGGGCAAATGGAGAAGCTGAGTAACGTAAGCTTCATAAAATGCTTATATCTTACTGATTTTTACTGGTCTGAAATCCTTACTGTCATAAATCTGTAACTTGATAAAGAAGAAAAAAGTTGTGATGTAAAATCTAATCAGTAAGCATTCAGTATTTTGTCAATGAAGCTCAAAAATTCCGTTGTGAGTTAATGGAGCTTTGTGACACCTTCGTAGTGCCTGATAGTAAACATTCACAAATATTTTGTGTACGTATCCTTCTGTGAAATTTTGCAATTTTTCAGTGGAAAAAGAATACTACAGAAAATTTTCTTCCAATACCTTGATTTTTTTAGTAGAAAATTAGGGAAACGATGCAGAATTTTTCCTTCAAAATTCCAGCTGTTTCCTTCTAACATTTCTTCTGTTTTAATCCATGGTCTGAATTAAGTCCATGATCCAGTAGCTTGGAGCATCTTCTATTTATTTGAAATTTTGTAACTGCAATTAAAAGATACATGTATTCACTTAATTTACTTGTGCATAGTTGTAAATAAGCTCTATATTTTGAAAATATAGCATGAACACTAGCACAATGCAATGATGTGCATTCTAATTGAGCGATCAAGAATTTTAAGCAGTAGATAACAGTCACCAAAGCATAACTAACCGATTGGCTTTCTCAGGGGCATGAGAGGTGCCATTTGACTCTTCTCATTTAGTCCTCTTAACAATGATCTGGAAAGGAGAATGTCCAACAGTTAATATATGGAGTGGTGTCAAACATAATTTAAAAAAGACACAACAGTAGACTAATACCTTTTGTTCTCTTGTTGGAGGTCGGATATCTGAACTCAAGCAACTCTTCCATTAAGCAATATATATAATTACCTGTAACAAGAAATTTAAGTGGTTTAGAATAAAAGAATGACAATTTAATATTAAAAACCGGATGATCAATATATGAGATTAGACACGAAGTAAATATTTAGTGGTGAAAGAGCGTGAAACATACCATTTGAGTCCACTTTGGTAGCAATCATTCTGGAAAGGAGACATCTCATGTTGAATCTTCTGTTAATACATGGATAGCAACCAAGTGCACTCGTAGCTAGAGAATCTTCTGCTGATACATGGATAACTTTCTGGACTTGTATATCCCTCCAAAATATTCTATAATTGCCAGTATTTTTTTTAATTGTTATTATTTTCTTTGCTTTTTGTTCTTAATTTTGTTAAGAAAGAAAACTAATGGCAGGCTTCTGCGGCATTTGTCCATAAGAAGTCAGTCCATCAATTTGCTTTAGCAGCTATAAATTTGTCTTTATATTTCATGCAACTACCTAGTAAGAACAAATAATTTTAATTTTAGAAGTGGGAGGTACATTGAAAAGTCTAATCCATGTGATGTTAAAATTCTTGTAAGAGTACAATTCAAAGATCAACTTGGGAGAATATAGTGAAAAAATTTACACCAGCTGGAACTTCGGATGAGAAATCATGTTTTCTGACCCTGTAACATTAAATCTTCAAATTAGCAAAAGCAATCCAAACAAACACCCAAAAATAGTAACACCACGTTAAATAACTAACCATAAGACAGCAATTGTTATCTCAGTTCAATAGAGCTTTGTCACACCTCAATTGTGCCAGATATTAAAACGTCACCTCATCTTTCACAAGATATCCTGTCCGCCTCCTCTCTAGATAGAATTTGATGTCTATGCAGAAGAAAACACACGATTTTGTTTTAGATAACTGTAACAGGATAATAATGACAAGAAATAGTATCATGTCATAGACCAGATTTATTACTGGGATCCATAATGACAATAAGGATGCCAGGAGGATGTTTTAGGGGACAAAATGTACAAGCCACAGTCTGAAGTGAACAATACCTCTTCAGAACACAAGCCTAACCCCAAATGCATGTTTGAACAAATTAAACTGTAATGAATGTGACATCCACATATAGTTGTGATAAGAAAGTCATTGGACCGCCTCTACTCTGCTTCTCAATAATGCGTCCAATACTTAAGAGCAAGACTTTAAATGTGTCCACAGGAATCAACGATCATAAATTGATTTTCACTTCAAAATTAAGGAAGAAACACACACAGCACAGAATTAATCTAAATTTGTAAAGGAGCAAAAGAAAATATAGTGTAAATAAAATACCTGAACACAGACTTGAATGACTATTATTCTTAATCTGTTAAGACTGCCAGCACTCAATGACGTTACTGACACTAAGATTCAGGGCTACATTGCTTGAAGAACTCTTCCATTACATTATTTAATGCTGTGAACAGAGCAAGAGACTGATTCCTTCTACAACTTTCATAAATGTCTTCAGCAGGACATTCAATTTTGTGTTTTAGATCAGCCTCATTAAGCAGATGAGAGGTTTTATCTTCGCTATCTGATAAAGTAAAGCAATAGCCAGTTTGTACCAAACATATATAACAACTAAAAAAACAGAGAGAGAAAGAGAAGAAACTACCTGTTGTTTCAAGAATGACTTGACCATTAGTCTTGTCATTGGTCTCATTGGCATCTCTTTGCACAAGTCCACCAGCAATTTTGACGTTAGGAATGTGAGAGATTTTTGACCAGTCTTGTCCTTTCTTCTTATTGTAGCATTCATTCAAAAAAGAACAATTATAGATGTCCAATTTCTGCAATTTTGGTGCCTTAAGAATGTTATCCGGCAAGGCCTCTAATTTCTTGCAATGTGCAATCTTCAATGAATGAAGACATGACATGATTGCAATATCTTCCCACTTACTCCATGCTTCCATATTCTTAAACTCGAGAGTTCTCAATTCTGGGAAGACAGTGCCTCTACCTACAGTTTCTTCACCAGAAAATTCCGCACCCACGCTTTTCACATTCTTCATATCTGATATAAAGAGCGATTCAAGAACTGGCAATTTCCCCAAAGGAGGCAATTTCTCAAGTTCAAGGCAAAATGATAACTTCAAAACCGTCAACTTTAGCAGTGACTTCAATGGATCTAGAGACATAGATCTCCCTATATAGTACTGTACAGTTAATTCCTCTAAATTTGGAGGTGGTTTTAAGCCTTTAAAAATTTCTTCATCATCAACATGCGTCAATCCATCGAATCTTAAACCCAAACCGATGAGAACTTCCTTCTCTTCAAGACTTGCATCATTCACCTCTTTTCCATCATTCACATTTCCCAACCCAGTTATAGTAAGAAACCCTTTAAGATGCTTTAAGTTCGCCAAGTATTGCAGCCTAGATGCTCTCTTATCATCCTTTTCATCATTCACAACGAATTTGGTTAATGTTTGAAGATTTGTTAATTTCTCAATTTCTTTTGGCACATAAATTAGAGGAGTCCCATGGTTTATTAAATGCAAGAGGTTGATTAGTTTTCCTATCCCACATGGTAGATTTTGGAGACAATAACAATTACTAATATTCAACATCTGCAGATTATATAACTCAAACAATGCCTCAGGCAATTCCTTTAAATCTTTATTATGAGACAAATTAAGGCACCTTAAATGTTTTAAATTTTTTATTCCTCTTGGAAGTTCTTCAATTGAACAATCACTCAAATCTAATGTCCTTATACATGTCAGTTGCTCAAAAAATTTGGAACCTACTCCCATCTTCAACCCATGTTTAACAAGTCTCCACAAATTTTCTCTTTTGGAAACAAAGGTTGGAATTGAGTTCTCCATTATCTTCAAATGTCGAACTTTCTTGTAAGATAACTGGAGTTGAAACTCATTAGGACTACCAACCTCTGTAGTGCAACATTCATTCTTTGCTAGAAACTGAGCAAATTCATGTATTACATCAGGCATCCTGCAACTTTTTATTCTGTTATCATGCCTCCTTTCAAAATTATGAAAGAAGTATCGTACAACTAAATTATCAAAGTACTCTTCACCGACATTTTCCATATCTTCCCTTCCTTCTACTTTAAGATAGCCTTGGATCATCCATAAATTTATTAATTTACCTTTTTCTATCTTGTAGTTTTTTGGAAAGAGAGCACAATAGGAAAAACATTTTCTCAATTTAGTGGGTAAATCATAATAGCTCAATAATAAAGACAAGATAATCCCTCTTTCTCTATATTCTAATTCCCATAACTTACTATCTGAGACTCTTTTCCACTCTTCAACTGTTGTTTTTAATCTTAAGAGACCTCCGAGAATCTTTATGGTGAAAGGCAAGCCATTGCACTTGCTTACAATTGTTCGACCAATTCCTTCTAATTCACGATTACACTCCTCATTATTACTTGTAGGAAATGCAACTTGACTAAACAGTGACCAACAATCTTCCCCAGACAATCTCCCTAGTGAGATCACGCTGGTGGGTCCTAACATTTTCGTTGTATTTTGTTTATGTATTGTCACCAAAATTCTACTACTTTCATGACTGTACTCGAGAAAACACCTCATTTTTTTCCAACTTTTAGGAGTTTTTAACCACACATCATCTAGGACAAGAAGAATCTTCGATTGGCTAATGTATTCCTTAATCAAATCAAACAAAGTTTCAAATTTAGCTAGTTTTGGTGCCATAACATTAAAATGTTTAAGAACTGCTTTGGCAATGCTAATCGCATCAAAAATATCACTGGCCTGCACCCATATTTTATGATCAAAATGGGTGCGCACTTCCTCAGTGTTAAAAACTTGTTGAGCTAGAGTGGTCTTTCCACTTCCTCTCATCCCTACGATAGAAATGACAGGAAAGATTGGTATTTGACAACTCTCATTCAGCAACAAGTTTAACAATTCATTCTTATCCTTATCTCTTCCCCAAATGCTAACCTCTGGTAAATCAATAGCAGAGGTAGTAATTTGTTCTTGTGGTTCTTCAGTTTCAGTCAGGCTAAACCTATACTTATCTTTCTCTGAAGCAATAACATCTAGTTTTCTACTTAGATTTTTAATCTTGACAGCAATTTCACTTCGCAAAACAACTTGCCTACAACAAGAGAGATGGTAAGGGATGGGGAAACTTACCTTTCTTGAAGGCCTGGATGTATTTGCATCCCCAGTTTTGCTGATGGTTGCGGTCCACTCATCCAATACATCCTCTATGTCAAAGAATGTGTTTTTGACCTTGTCTAGCCATTCTCTCACATCGTACTCTTTCAACTGTCTGGTCTCCGCATCTCTAAGCACAACTTGAATGTCATGCAATTTGGTGGTCAGCTGTTGCAGTATTTCTTCATCAACACCTTGCAACTGTCCATCATTTTTTGCTGAATCCAGTTTCTCCAAGATTGTGGAGACAAGTGCTTCAGCCATGGTTGAAGAAGACTATTGATTATAGAAATTAAGCTGAAATACTGTGAAATATTTGGAAGGAGTGCTTATTACCTTGTGATAACGCTAGCCCTTTATATGAAATCACTCACTGTGACAGCTTAAAGCAAATGCAACACTTGTTTTGTCTTTGATACTAGTTAAGGATGGAGTGTTCTTCAAGAAATTCTCCTGTTTCCTTATTCTTTTCTTTCTGCAAAATTTTGCGTTGATGCTAGTTAAGGCATATATGTACGTAGCACGCCAATCACAAATTATCGCTACCTAAGTATGATAATCATAAGATGAACGAACGCTTCTTGTTAATCCATTGTGGGTTGGAATTGATGTGGGCTGGTGGTTTTGTATTTTTGGGCCTAGTCCACGAGACGGGATGGACCTTATGTCCTCCAGGGTAGCCCAAGATTCTAACATCATGTCGATGACAAATCCTCAGTGAAGTGGGTCTAAAGCCTCTGGCCCCTAATTCTTGGGCTTGCATGTGGCTACTAGTAATGAGAGGATTGATTGCTGTCACTCTCCAGAGTTTTGTTATTCAGGCCCATTAAATCTCTTTCTCAACCCCGTTTTATGGTTATATTTTAGATGATATTATAAGTACTCTGTACTCTTGGTATTACAATTTACAAATATATTTACTGTAGAATTTTTTATCTTCTTCCTACTTTTACGTTTTCTTTGCCCTTATTCATTTTAAGCAACCATTTTTTTTTGGCATGATCAATTAAAAGATATGTAGGATTTCATATAATAAAATTACATTTTTAAAAAAGGAGTAGTTTTGATAGTATCTATAATATATTTAGATTAGGGGCTTCAAAAGAGATATTCAAGGCTTAAATAACAGCACTCCAGTTTTAAATGGTAGACCAAAATGAAAATTGTGTTGTGGTCATGAGATGTCTGATAATTAACTTCCAACGCGTGCGAAGGAAAATAAGGCAGGTGGCATTGCTTGTTTATTGAGTAAATGTTCTCCTATGAACAGCAATATAAAAGCAAAATTGTTCCCTTACAATTTGGTTTTGGAATTTTCTTGTTGCGTTTCCAATTATATGCGTGGTAGATTATCTACTACTCAATTCAGATTCTTATGTTGTTGATATGCACTTAAAGCTTTTCTGTAAAGAGGTTTACTTGGTCTATCACAGAGAAAATAAAAAAAAAATAAAAGTAACGATTTCATGTATGCAAAGGAAAGAATATGTGAACTTGTAGAACACTAGGTACATCAAGTGGCATCAAAGTAAAGAATCTTCGTTGGCTTATTCTATGTGCCGTAAATATCGAATAGACGGCAGAATTTTCTACCACAACACAAACACCTACCCAGTTGATATCAAATTAATTTCTCATCTTCCTTTGATCAGTTACCATCTCTCAATATGGCTGAAGCTCTTGTTTCCATAATCATGGAGCAACTGGCTTCAATCATTCAATTAGACAAAGGGGTGAAGCTAGTGAGGGGAGTTGATGACCAAGTCCAGAAGCTCACCAGCAATTTCCAGAGCATTGAAGCTGTGCTTGAAGATGCAGAGAGAAAACAAGTCAAGGATGTTGCTGTGAGAGATTGGCTGGATCTGCTTAAACACACATCTTATGACATACATGATGTGTTGGATGAGTGGAAAACATCAATTGGGAAATTGCAAATGAAGGCTTCTGAACCTTGGAGAAAGGTATCTTCCTTCATCCCTTGTAATGGCTTTTGTAGTAGATCAGTCATGCATCATGATTTTGCTCAAAAGCTAAAAGATCTGAATGGAAAACTGGATGTTATACTTGCTAGGGAAAAAAATGAGTTTAAATTTAGTTTGAGTGCAAGGGGCACCGTAGAACTAAAACAACCAGTGAATATATCGATTAATGATTATGTTTATAATGTAACAAACATTCATGGAAGAGATCATGAAAAGGATACTTTACTAATGGTGCTATTGAATGAGAATAGTCAAGCACCAGCCATCCCTATCATTTCTATAGTAGGGACTAGAGGAATTGGTAAGACTACTCTTGCTCGACTAGCTTCTAATGATGATAAAGTGAACACCCATTTTGACAAAAAAATATGGGTGTGTGTCTCTAAACCTTTCAATGAGATTAGGATTGTCAAAGAGATATTCAAATTGGTTGTAGGTGATGCGTCAAAACTAGATCAATTAAAAACTATGTTGGAAGAGATAAGTGACTCTCTTATAAGAAAGAAGTTTCTTCTTGTACTAGATGATGTTTGGTGTGAAGATCCCTTTGATTGAGGACAACTGAAAGATTCATTTAAGTTAGCTTCTCCAAGAAGTAGAATTTTGGTGACCACACGTAACAGAAATTTTGCAAATAGCCTAGGAACCACAGAAGCCAACATGATCTCACTAGGATTATTGTCTGAGAAGGAATCTTGGTCATTATTTAGTCAAATTGCATTTTTTAATAGACAAGCTAATGAAAAAGAAGAATTGGAGGATGTTGGTAGAAAATTTTAGAAAAGTGTAAGGGTTTGCCTCTTGCTATAAAAGTAATAGGCAGTCTTTTGTGTTTTAAGAACAGCTTCAAAGAATGGCAAAGTGTCTTAGATAGTGAGATATAGGAACTAAAAGAGGAAAAAAGAGGGATTTTTCCACTTACTATTGAGCTATTATGATTTGCCTTCCCCATTAAGAAATTGCTTGTCATATTGTGCTATTTTTCCAAAAAATTCAAACATAGAAAAAGAAAGATTAATTGAGTTATGGATGGCTGAAAGTTATCTTAAGGAAGATCAAACCAAAGATTTGGAGTAGAGATGACAATTTTCCCTGGTTGGGCCGGGTACCTGAATTTTACCCGCACGGTCCGGTCGGAGAACAGCCCGGATTTCTAAAGATTAGGCCCGGGTGCGGGGCTGCTAAATGCACACAGGCCCGGATGCAGTGCGGGGGCCGGATTGCTGAGGAACCTGCACAGCCCAATCTTTTTTTTTAAATTTTGTATTACAAAATGTGTATGAGGAGACTTGAACCTGTGCCCTGATACTTGAATTCTTGGTGGTTGACCACCAAGCTACTCACCTTTTTACGTTATATTTTGTACAAAATTTTATAATATCAATTTCCTTATATATATAATTAAAAGTAGTAAACTAACGGAGCTGGGATTTGAACCTTGGCCACCAAAAGCCATTCCACACCCTTTGCCAACAGTGTTAGCCACGTCCTTTATCCAAGTTCTAGAACATTACGCTATTTTACTCTATTCAAAGTGTAGAAAAATTAAAAAAAATAAAAGCGGAGATTTTTTTGGGTTTTTTTCCGGGTGCGGGTGCAATCATCTCAACACCCGCAAATACCCTAAAAGCAAGTTAGAAAAATCTGACCTGTGCTATGAGAGGCACGCGTAAGTCCTAAAGCCAAAGAGTCCTCCCCTTCGTGCGGGTAAAAGATGGTCCTCAAGGGCTCCAAGATACAACCCAATAGCTCTTAGCCACTCTCCTCGATGAGCATGATCACTGGAAGAATATGAACCAGTCTTACAAGTCGTAGTTGCAAAATTATAGAATTTTGGAATTGAAAATAGGGGAGTGATGGCTTTGATGATTAGTCTCTAAAAATTGAGCCTAAAAACCTCCTTATATACTAGTGTCCTAGACATTGTAACCTATATGATTAATAATGTAACTCCGATAACATAATGTGCTTATAAATTATGTAACCTACAAATGAAATTAAACTTTGTAACTCATGCAATAAATTTTATAACTCCTGTACAATTAGGTTTTATAACTCATAAAATTGAAAACCCTTTTTTATTCCAACACAATCAATATTATAATAATTTATAAGACAAATATTAGTGTGCATCGAAGTTTATGACGTGGGATTTACTGTCTCGTATACATTGATTAACATACTAGACTAGGCTGCAAATTAGGCCACATTATATTACCAACATGGAGTCAACACGATGATTAACATATAAGCCCAAGTTTGAGCCACTGTCTAGTGTCAACGTTATCATAATTATTGTCTGTACTCCGTTGCCATAATGAAAATTGCATGTTAATTAGGTACTTAATATCATTAATTTTTACTTCTGACTCGGAGGATTGTAAGTTTTAAGAAATGCTTATCTATAAATAAATATCCATTTCAGAAAATGATTAACTAACTTTCTGCAACCATTAGAATGTCTAATTTTATACAAACGAATAGATGGAGTTTAAGAGATGATGATTAGCAATCAAAGCCAAAAAAACCGTTCATTACACTAATTTTCTTCTTGGACTTTGCACTAGAATATTGCTTTATGTTGATATGCGATTAATTTTTTTCTGCAAAAGCATAGTTTTTTCCTGCTGTCTTGGTCAATTAAAATTATAACCAGAAATCGTAATATGACAACTTAGAACTTTTAAAAAAAATGTCACCACATAACAATTGGGTACTCCTTTTTTTTATTTTATTTGATGGTTTTGAAGACTTGCGATGTACTTTTGACAATTTAACATGCAACCTGTGACAAGGAATAAAGTATAAAGCAAAAGCTAGTTTGTTCTTTGAGTTATTAATGTGTTCAACGTACAGCAATGATTAAAAGCAGAATTCTTTGCTTACAATTTGCTTTCAGAACTTACATTTAGGTTTTTCGATTATATATGCATGTAGTCTACTCTTTCATTGCATCAGATTTATGCTTTGCATTGATGTACAATCACATTCTTTCAGCAAAATGGCCACCTCCAGCTTTAAACCTAGAAGAGATTTTAATTTATACAGTTTTATAAGTGAGCTGTGTGAAGTATATATAGGTTAAAGAGACATATAAAGTATAAGAACAATATTTTTGAGTATATATACGGAGGAAAGAATATGTGAATTCCTTGGAAAACACTGCATACGTTAAGTAGCATCAAAGTAACTAAAATTCTGATTTGAATTATGGACCAAGTAAAGAATTTATGTTTGGTTTATTCTATTCTATTTTATGTGCTATACAAATCAAAATGGATGGTAGCGTTATCTACCGCAACTCAAATTGTGACATACTGATTTGTAAGTGCGCCCATCCAATATTTGCTTGTAAGTGTATTATTGGTGTTATTAATTATTTGTATGCATGGTAGTGACATGTTAAGAGATATAAGTTGAGAGGACGACTTTATTGGACACTGGGCAACTTGGGGAATTTAAATTCTACATAAGAGGATATTTACATGAGAGGAGGGATTGAGAGAGTTCTAAGACCATTTATCATTTGGCTCTTGCTCTCAACCTCCAGCTCTCATTTCTCCCTATAGCTTTGCCAAAAAATTAAGGGAAAAGAAGGCCAAAATAGGCAGGGAAGAGGTAGGACTTAATTCCTTCTTCAATTTCCTGTATTTTTCCATGAAGTTTTGAATGAAATTAGTGTGTTATCGCATGAGTTATGGTATTTTTGTGTTGTCCATAACCTGAAACTTATTAGCAAACATAATTTATGATGAATTATGAAAGATCTAAGAAGATGCAATGGTGATAGGAAGTTAGAAATTGTGTTGAGTTTAAAATATTGCAGGGTTCTATACTAAGCAGCCTTGAGTTAAAAAATTCTTAGAAATTCTAAGGTCATCTTTTGGTTCTAAAATTTTTAAAATAAAACTAGACATGTCTAGGATTATGTAGAATTTTGAATCACCTAAAAATTTTAATTGTGTGATTTATGGTGGATTTTTGAAGTTTCTGGAATGGAATTGGACTTCCCCTGTTTTGAAACAGGGTATGTGAAGCAAATTTGATTTGAGCGACTTATCCTCGTAAGAACTCTGATTTTTGGTGTGTGAGGCCTAAAATATGTTTTCCTTTAAACTAGAAATTTTCATGGTTTTTGGATCTTTGTAGGAACTTTTATGATTTTTCAAAATTGAGTTTGAAAAATTGAGACTTATAACTTTTAGAACAGAGCAAACAAAATAAATTGCTTTTGACTGACCTAAATTCATTAAAAAGTTGTGATCTTTTAGTGAAATCATTTTTTGATGTGTCTTTTATTAGATGGGAAATCCTTGTAAAAATTTGATCATTGTTGAGGTTTATATAAATTTTCAAAGCTGGACTGCTTAGTTGGAGAGGCCATTAGGCAGGAATTGAAAGTATGTCAAATTAAGTGATTTCAAAGGGCATATGCTCCCATTTTGTTCTGATAATTTGTATGGGATGTGTTATATGTGTGTATATGTGATCCATAAATTTATGTAGATTTTTGAATAGGCATTAACTTCCTAAAAATCATCCAATTGAATTTGTGTAAAGTTGAGTTAGTGAGAGGAATTGTAATCCGCTATTGAATGATAATCCTTAAAGGAATTTGTCATAGTTTCTAGGTGGAATTAAGGACTCTACAGTGAAAATTTGATCAAATAAGCTAAACTTATTCTTATGTGGTATTTATGCAATGTGATTTTGTTAATGACTGTGTTATGGGATTGGAATGTAAATTCATGAATTGAATGTGAGGTTTTGTGATGAATGAGAAGCTTAACTTAGAGCTTCATTTATGAGATTGAAATGTGAATGTGATATATGAAGGCATGAATTGAACTGTGAAATGTTATGAAAGTGATTGGCATGCCAAAACCTTGGGACACTGAATGCTCATTGCATGATTGTGCATGGGAGACGCCCCTTGAAATTGTGTGGGGGCCACCTATTGAAGGTTATGGGAACCACGAAGTGCCACAAACAATTCAAAGTGCCACATACCAAAGTACCATATGCTAATATATAATCGATTGAATAAGGGGAGGTCCGAACCATGTGTTTCCTTGCGTAGAATTCGGTAGCATAGCCCTGGTATCACCCGAATTGTTTGACTAGCCTTAAACTTATGATAATATGTGATAAATGTGCCCCTAAGATTATATGGAAATGAAATATGAGCATATGTATATGTGTGATAAGAATGGCCTATGAAAGGCATATATGAAGTGAATTAAGTGTATGTGTGTATGTGAGTAATGGAAATGGCCTGAAAAAGGCATGTATGAAATGAAATTAGTAAAGTTGTGAATGTGCAAATGATGAAAATGAGCTAAGCATGATAGGCCATCATAGGCACGCAAGTAATATTGCGCAGGAGCGCCACCTTAACCGACCTAAAACATTTTGGACAGAGAGTTGGCGTAGGCGCACAACCCCTTTGGCGTAGGAGCACCACTTTGAAATTCTGAAAACCTTAGGAACCAAAGACTTGGCATCGCTACGATTTCTCTCGCAAAGGAGCACCACTTTTGAAACATGAGCAGTGTTTTTTAAATTCTGTAATAAGTAATTTGTCACTTGTATGACAAGTAATGAATAATAGCTACTCTTGTATTTGAATTTCTGTCCATTAACCATTGTTATTGCCTTCACTTAGCTTATTGAGTGATTACTCATTAGTTTGTTGTGTGTCTCAGGTGATCGTTAGGGTGATATACGATGAAGGGTTTTGGCATAGCGACGACAGAGTTCCCTTGGTAACCAAAGATCGCTGCAACATCATTTTTGTATCATTCTTTGTTTATGTATTTTTGAATATTGTGTATGTAATAAATTCTATGGTTGTGGATTGGAACTCTAGTTTCTTGAACAATTAGTTTTTGTTATAAAACATGGAGTTCATTGTTTGGATTGACTGTTTGTAGTTACACTCTGAATCTTTAGAAATCGGGATGTGACACAAACACTTGCACACCAGATAACAAATTTCTCATCTTCCTTTCATCAATCACCATCTTGGAGTATGGCTAAGATTCTTGTTTTAGTTATCTTGGAGGAATTGGCTTCAATCAATCGTCAACGTATACGCGAAAAGATGAAGCAAGACTTTCATCACATTACATCACACCTTGCCACCATGCATGATTGATGATTTTTTAAGATGAATTTATCAAATAAGATTTTATAAAATAAATAAATGCATAAAAATCTAGTACTATTTAACAGTGTCATCATTGCTTAAACTATACCGACCTGCACAGCTATGATTCCAGTAACTTCAAGCAAGGATCCTCTTGCCAACATTTTGCGAGGAAATTTTACTTGGTTTGAACTTAATGTCTCTATTTCAGCAATAGGCCATTCCCTAACTGTTTCCTAGATTTATCGAGCCAAAGACTCCTAGGAATTGCTTGCAAATGAATCCAGAAAAAAAGTGATATTGTAAAAGGTGAATACAGCTAGGCAACTTGATAGATTGAAATTGACAAATTTTACTCAAAGTTGCCTAGTTGTATTCACCTTTTACAAATTTTGTTTCCTCAATTTATCGAGCCAAAGACTCCTAGAAATTAATTTCTAAATTACCCGTAATCCTAACCAAGCCTTCTTGATATCATTATCATGAGTAAATGATTCATTAATCGATGCCCACAAAATCCACCTACTCTTAGCACTATCAAAGGAAGTCTTAGAAGCAAAAACTTTTCCATAATAGTATCGTAATGCTTAAACAACATCCAAGGAGCCCTCTTCCGGAATGAACTTATCAGCGATAATCTTATAAGTGCTAATAATGTAAAAATCATATTTAAAATTCCCTAGGCTTGCCTTAAATACATGTTTAATGTTTGGTCCAATTATTGATTTAGTGACACACTTTTGGTTCTTTGTTGAAACTGGGAAAAAATCTGGGCACTTCCACATTCTAGTATGCTCAACAAAATGCAAAGGTTATTTAGCTTTAGTCTATTGTACGAAATCTTTGTTCATGTAAAGAAATGCTAGTCCCTTGTCCTTGATTCGGGGAAAATTTTCATCAAATAACCCCTTGGGCCACCTACAAATTATATTTAACCCCCTTTTTTATTTTAACGATATTTAACCCGCTCTTTCGAAATAAAAGTACAAAGATACCCTTAATAGTTTTAAAAATAACAACAATAAATGACATGTATAGTTTTTTGCACAACATAGTTGTGCAATTGCATAAAAGAGTCGTGCAAAAAGTAAAAAAATAGATCTTGTATGTTTTGAGGACGTTCGATGGCGATGCGTGCATGGAAATCTAGTGGTCTTGAGGACGTCCGTTCCACGGATAAGGGATTTCTCATCTTCCATTTTAGAACTGAGGATGAGGTACATGCAATCATTGCTCGCAGTCCTTGGATGTTTGGAGGTAAATTCATTTATCTGCAGCAATGGCATCCGCATCTGGATTTCAATCTTACAGCATTCCGGACACTACCAGTTTGGATCCGTTTGTATGGCCTACTGTTTCCATTGTGAACAGCCAAAGGCCTTAGCATTATCTCCAGCATGGTTGGAGAACCTCAATCTTGTGATAAGGCGACTTCTGATCTATCTAGATTGGAGTATGCGAGGGTTTGTATTCTTATTGATGCAAGACGCCCTCGAATTAAGAACTTTGAGTTCAGGTGCAAACTCTCTCCAGAGCCCATTGAAATTCAAGTTGAATATGAGTGAACTCCAAAACATTGCCCCAAATGTTGCTAGTTTGGTCATCGTTGTCCAGAACCGGTAAAGACTTCAAGTCCAGATAAGAATGAGGCTAGCACCTCTGATAGTGCCCATTTGAGAAAAGAAAAGGATGTGACCAAGGTCACTGATTGCACCAAAATAGTTACTATTCCAGAAATTTCTACAGTGCAAGTTGAGCCTCCGAAGGCTACTACAGTTCCGAGTGCAGAGTCAGTTTCAAATTCTGATTCGCTATCTCCTTTTGCGACTGACGAGGGTAGACTTTTGGGCACTATCAAGTGTTCTATAAATCGTGAGGCATCTATTTCCTCAGGACGGATACCTCCTGAGTCTTCTCCCACTCGTTTTGAGCCTTTGAATGGGCTTAGTGAGGATGATCAATCTGATAGGATTGACCATACTCATTCGGACACCCCAGCTACCCCGGTAAAGAAGGGTAAGAAGAAGAAAAACAAGAAGGGTTAAAGCTCTTGTATTTTTATGTTTTAGACCGTTTGTGATCATTTCTCTTCTATGTTGTTAAGGCTGTTTGTGGCTTTTTTACTTTGTTTTAGGCTGCTTGTGGCCTTCATTTTCTATCTTTTTGTTGGATTGTATGTTTGGACTTTACGTCCTTTTGTAATTCTTGGGGTATGCCCTTCGGATTTTTGTACATTATAACTTTTTTGGATTTATATTACTAAGTAACTTTTCCAAAAAAAAAGGGGGAGGCGCCACACGGGTAAAAGAGGGTGTCCTATAAGGCCCTGTTCCCCGATGTGGACAAAACCGTGCGGGTCAGTGGACCTAGAGCAGACAATGCCGGACTGTGTCCATCCGAGGACAACCGTAAGGTCCCATGCGGGTAAAAGAGGGTGTCCCATGAGGCCCTGTTCCCCAAATGGGCAGGGGACCGGATGTGACATAAAAAGGCGCCTTTTTATGTCACATTCGGTCCCCTGCCCGGGCGCACCACAGCACCGGGACTTTACGGTTGTCCTCGGATGGACACAGTCTAGTATTGTCCCCTCTGGGGCCCCCCACAGGTCCCGCATGGTTTTGTTCACATCGGGAAACAGGGCCTTATAGGACACCTTCTTTTACCCGTGTGGCGCCTCCCCCACTCGAACCCAAGACCTCAAAGGTCATTGGCGTTCAGAGTGAGTACCATTCAGGCAAGGGGCCCTAGAGCGGACAATACTGGACTGTGTCCATCCGAGGACAACCGTAAGGTCCCGGTGTTGCGGTATGCCCGGGCGGGGACTGGATGTGACACTTTAAACATCAACTTCAGAACACTAAGAAAGGTTCTCTCTCTATCTTTGATTACATACTGAAAATAAAGGAAATTACAAACACTTTGATTGTTATCAGATATGATGTTACTGATATGGATTTGTTATTTTATTTTCTTGATAGTTTTGGACTTTCAGTAAGATACCATTATTGTTAATCTTACATCAAAAGTGGGTACAATTTCCTTAGAAGAAACTCAGTATCAACTTCAAAGTTATGAAATGAGGTTGGATAAAAATTGAACAGTTCACAGACATTGAACATCAGTCACGGTGTTAATGTTGCCGATAGATCTTTTGATGCCAATTAATCTACTAGTTTTAATGGTCAGAATTTTCAATTTGTTAATAGTTCCAGACAAGGTTTTAATCAAAGTTTCAAGGGAAGAGGAAGAAATCGTTCTCAAGGAAGAGGCCAAAATTTTTTCAATGGTAACAAACCTATTTGTCAGTTGTGTGGTAAGTAAGGGCACATTGTGGTTAAATGTTATCACATGTTTGATATTAGTTATTAGGGGCCTTCTCAAGCTTCATAGGCTGCTCAAAATTCTCAAGCTTCTTAGGCTTTCAATCATAATCAATCATCTTAACCTTCTCAACCTTTTGTTGCCTCTCTATCAACTATACAAGATCCTGCTCGGTATCTGGATACTGGAGCCACTGATCACATATATCTAAATAAACTAGCCATCACAAATTCTTCACTAGATCTGAGACAGTTCAAGTTGGTAATGATTCTCATCTATCCATTACCCATTATGATTTTGATGTCTTACATTCTCCATTCTCTTCAGTTAGAAGATACTATTTGTTCTTGCTAGTACTAAGAATTTACTTAGTATTTCTCAGCTGATTTAGGATAACAAAATAATTGTTGAATTTAATGATCATGGTTGCTTTGTAAAGGACAAGGACATCAAGTAAATTCTACTGGCAGGGGTCTCAGTAATGGATTGTATCAACTTTCGTTGTTATCTGTTAGTGCTTTTCCCAAGTATTCTTATTGTGCATCTCAAATGTCTTTGGCTCCTACTTCCTTGTTTTCTCTATTGTCCAACTCTACGTCTTCAATTGTTGAAAATAGTCAGACTCTTTGGCATAGGAGGTTGGGCCATCCACACTTTCAAGTGTTACAAAGATTGTCTTCTACTACTCAGTTGTTTAAGAATGTTAGTAATGTTGATTGTTTTTGTGAATCATGTAAGCTTGGTAGGTAATGTCATGCTTCTTATCCTAGTTCTAATAATACAGCAATTGCCCCCCTTGATATTGTACATTCTGACCTCTGAGGTCCTTCTCTCAAAAAATCTGTGGAAGGCTATACTTACTATCTCAGTTTTGTGGATGATTTCAATAGGTACATTTGGATTTTTCCTCTATGTCTAAAGCCAAAGTGTTCAATATGTTTAAACAATTTTTAGCACTTGTTGAGAGGTAGTTTGATACAAGGCTGAAATGCTTGCAATCCGCTTGGGATGGAGACAATAGGCCACTTGCAAATTTTTTTAAAGACCTTGGTATTGTCTTCAGACATCCCTGTCTGCACACTCGCCAGCAAAATAGGGTGGTAGAAAGAAGACACAGACAGATTGTGAACATAGGTATTACTCTTCTAGCTCGAGCCTTATTACCTCTTTCTTTCTGGTGGTTTTCATTCCATACTGATGTCTTTTTAATAAATAGATTACCATCAACTTCTTTGCAGTTTCATTTTGCTCTTTCTGCAAATTACAAATTGCTCAAACTCTTTGGTTTTGCGTACTATCCGAATCTTAGACCATGTAATTTTTTTTTATTTTTTAAGTCAAAACTGTTTATTATTCATTCTTCTAGGTAACCATGAAAATTATATTATCCTTAAATGCAAGTGGAACTGTCAAATTCATTCATAGATGTTGATAATAACATGCCTGAAAACTTGTTTTTTTGTGCAACCAAAAGACAACTAGTTGTAGACCGAAACCCCCCCACCCACCCCACCGCACCCCTCACCACCACCGCCACCAACCACCCCCACCCCCACCGCCGCCCCCCACCCAAAAAAAAAAAAAAAGAAACACACACACACACACACACACAAAAACACCATTGAAGACCCTTTAGCCTGCAAGATTGTTTACTTTTACATGAATAAAATGATCTGTTGGATGATGTTGTAAATTATGAGAAAATTTGACTTCTTTACACATTTTGATATGAGTTACTAATTTTATGTGACAAACCCGTTGTTACAAGTAATAAGTTAAGCAAGAACAAGTCGTTTGTGAATGAGTAAAAAAAGGGAAATTGTTTTATATATATTTTAAAAAGAGATGCATGTTTGCAACAAAAGATAACTATAGATGAAATATATCAAAAGAACTTTTACCTGGCCCATCTATTTGTTCCTAGCAAAAGACTTGTTAGTTGAAGGGCTGATTTTCATCTTTTCATTGATATGTCCCTGCAGCCTTCTGGTGAAACGATATAGTATTATGGATATTAATGCCATATATTTTCTATGGGAAGTACATAATAATTCTGGTGACCGCCCTTAATTAAGAAAGAATGTAATTATGCAATAGTTATGTTGATTTATATACTAAAATCTTTGGAGGCTCCGGATAGCGTAATATAATGCTGCACCCTGGTTGCCCTAAATTAGTTAGCAAACTAATATCTATCTTAAGTTTTTTATGATTAACTCATAAGTGGTACAAAGGAATAACCAGTTTTAACTTGTAATTTGAGTAAAATTATCCTATCCAACAACAATCGATATCTTGAGAGCAATGTACTATATATATACTTTGCTTACAATTCGGTTTTGGAATTGCTTGTTTGTTTTCCGCTGATTATTTATATATGTGTGCCATCTACTTTTGCATCAGATTCTTGCTTTGTTTTGGAAAGCAAAGAAATTCTTTCCACGAGACAAAGTAGTACCTAACATGTTCCAGCTATTTTAAACCTTGAAAATGGTGTAATTTAGTTATTGATCAGTCTTAAATTTCTTATAGGGCCTATATCACTGTTTTAATAAAGGAAACTATGAATCATAGATCATATAAATAAAATAAATAATTCAAATATGGGGAATTCCTTGGAAAACGCTGCATACCTTAAGTAGCATCTAAGTACAACTCTGATTTCAGCCATGCAGCAAGTAAAGAATCTTCGTTTCGTCACTATAAATATTGCGGGACGATAGCATTATCTACCACCACAGAGAAGCACACCAAGAATATCAAGTTTCCTTGCCTTCCTTCAATCAATTACCATATTTGATTATGGCTGGAGCACTTGTTTCCATAGTCTTGGAGCAATTGGCCTTTGTCATTCATAAACAAATAGAAGCAGAGGTGAAGCTTGTAGCTAGTGTTGGTTATGAAGTCCAGAAGCTCACTAGCAATTTCTGTGCCATTCGAGCTGTGCTTGACGATGCAGAGAGCAGAGAAGTCAAGGATCTAGCTGTGAGGGATTGGATAGACAAGCTTATAGACACATCTTATGACATAGATGATGCGTTGGATGAGTGGATTACAGGGGTTGAAATTAAGGGAATTGAAAATGCTTTCAAACCTAAGAGAAAGGTATGGTCATTCATCCCTCGTTACTGCTTTTGTTTTAGAAAAAATGTTTTCTTGCGTCATGATATTGCTCTCAAGATAAAAGAGTTGAATAGAAAGCTAGATGTTATTGCAACGGAAAAAAACATGTTAAACTTTAGGTTGACGAGGGAAACCATAGAACTCAAGCGACCACCAGCGACTACATCTATTATTGATGTATCTAATATTCATGGAAGAGAACATGATAAGGATACATTATTAATGATGTTGTTGAGTGACAATAGTCAAGCACCAACCATCCCGGTCATTTCTATAGTAGGGATGGGAGGAATTGGTAAGACTACCCTTGCTCAACTAGTTTTTAACGATGATCAGGTGAACACTCATTTTGATAAAAAAATATGGGTGTGTGTCTCTGAGCCTTTTGATAAGATTAGGATAGCCAAATCAATCCTTGAATCTTTTCTAGGCGATGCATCAAATCTAGTTGAATTACAAATTGTGTTGCAAGAAATAAGGAAATTTCTTAGAGGAAAGAAGTTTCTTCTTGTCCTAGATGATGTGTCGACTGAAAATCCCACTGATTGGGAACAACTGAGGGGTATTTTGAAGTGTGGTAATTTTCAACAGAGTAGAATTTTAGTGACCACACGTAAACAAAATATTGCAAAAATCATAGGAACCACAGACAACAACATGATTTTATTAGGGTTATTGTCTGAAGAGGAGTCTTGGTCATTGTTTAGTCATATTGCATTTTTTGAAAGAACTAATGAGGAGAGAGAAAAATTGCAAGATATTGGTAGAAGAATTATAAGCAAGTGTAATGGATTGCCTCTTGCTATAAAGATATTAGGAAGTCTTCTGCGTCTTAAGAGTAGTATTAAAGAATGGCAAAGTGTCCTAGATAATGAAATTTGGAGATTAGAAGAGGTAGAAAGAGTGATTTTCCCACCTTTGCTTTTAAGCTATTATGATTTAACATTTGCATCAAGAAAATGCTTCTCATATTGTGCTATCTTTCCAAAAGATCATGAGATAAAGAAAGATAAATTAATTAAGTTGTGGATGGCTCAAAGTTATCTTAGGGATGAGAGAGGCAAAGATATGGAGTTAATTGGTGAAGAGTACTTTGAAAATCTAGCAATGCACTCTTTTTTTCAAGATTTTGAGAGAGATGAATTTGATGGTAGCATAACAAGTTGTAAGATGCATGATATGGTGCATGATTTTGCTCAATATATTGCCAAGAATGAATGTTTTAGTATAGAGATTGTTGATTTTGGAGAGTCTCAAGCCCAATTTTCTTTTGAGAAGGGTCGTCATTTAATGGTAGGACTTAAACATGGAGACTCTTTTCCTATGTATATCTATAATGCAAAAAATTTACGCAGCCTACTGGTTGGGTGTCAAAACTTGAGCAACATGGCTATATCCAAATTATTTTGTGAATTTGCATGTCTAAGGACATTGGAGTTGAGCTATTGTGGCATTAAGTTATTATCAAGTGAAATAAAAGAATTGATACACTTGAGGTACCTTGATTTATCAAATAATCAGGAATTAACAGAATTACCCGAGACATTATGTGAGTTATGCAATCTTCAAACCTTAAATCTTAATGATTGTAAGGGTCTCAAAAAACTACCTCAAGAGATGGGAAAATTAATTAATTTGAGGCATTTATTAAATAATATGACTTGTTATAACAGTCTAAATGAGATGCCCAGGGGAATTGAAGGATTGACCTATCTTAGGACTTTAAGAGAATTCGGTGTGTGTAGAAATAGGGAGGGTAGTGGTCTTGAATATTTAAAAAACTTAAACAATCTTCGAGGGTCTCTTGATATTATAGGGTTAGGAGACGTGGGAGATGTGGGTGAGGTTAATAAAGCAAAGCTTATGAATAAGACAAACCTCATTTCTCTACGTTTTTATTTTAGAAAGTATGATGAAGGAAGGAAGAATAGGAATAATGGGATTGATGAAGCCATTTTTGAAGCCTTACAACCCCCTCCCAATTTAGAGAGATTGGAGATATATGATTATGAAGGCAAAGCTTTACAGTTGAACTCGATGATAGCATTAAACAAGTTGAGGTTTTTAAAGCTTGATAACTGCATCAACTTGGAAGATATTACAATCAGCATGCCATCTCTTAATTCCTTGGAGATCTGGTATTGCTGGAAATTAAAGTCACTGCCAGATCACATTCTTCAAACGCCATTATTGAAGGAATTCAAGATCTATGGGTGCCCTACTCTAAAAAAGCGCTACACAGGAGTGGATTGGATCAAAATCTCTCACATACCTTATGTCAACTTTGCAGAAAATATGTTTGATTACGAAAGCTAAACTTCATCAGTTATAGTCAGTTACTGTAACTGATGAAGACAATTCCCTGACAGGTAATTTGGCCTCTTTCTTTTCTTCTTATGTAATTGTTTGCTATTTTTAATTAATTAAAACAATATTTCTTACATGTTTGGCGGTTCAAATGCATTCGCATTAAAATGACGTTTATTACTCTCTTGGTTCATTTAATTATTTTTTGATTATTAGAATGAAATGATGGTGAAGAGAGTTTATCCACAACAGGTGGATTGAAAGATTTACTAAAGAATGGGTGAACCAAGGTTGCTGCTTGAGGCCCATATAGATACTGCTATCAAATATTTTCCGAGGAAAGCTGGGAATGTGGATAGGGAGGATATTGCGTAAATGGCCTCATCATTTAATATCATCCACTGAGCAAATGGAAAGAATCACCCATGCCTTGTCATGGGAAGCTGTTCTACTGGAACTTTTTTTGGGAGAGTTTGTGTTATTCTTCGCTTCTGTGAAGTAGAATTTGCCGAGGATTTAGCTTCCACTGCTTTGAGTTTGACCCATCAGGTACAACTTGACTCTGCTACAGCTTTAATATATCTCATGTTTAGACATTTTTTTTTGTGTTTATCTTGTGGCCTTTATTCCATGTACAGAAGATGTTTAATCTACAAAATAATGAGGTATGTCCCATGTGGATGCCTTTCCTTTTCTTTGATTCGGAAGAATATTAACAGTTAATAGCTTTACTTTGTTTTTATATCTAAAAGAAGAGGTTTTCAGCAGTCTAAAACAAATTTCTTATTGTTATACTCTTGTATATCAAAATTTTACGATGCCATCCTCCAGTTCTCGGAATCAATTCGAAAACTTTCGAAGTTATTATTTCTTCGCTTATTTTGGGCTAAATGTTTCCGTATCGCTCAGTCCACTTAAAAAAGCTTTAAAATATCACAAAGTTTTGCTCTGTTCTTCCATAGAAATTCTGTGCACAATTGTCTATGCTAAAATTATTAGTTTTTATGGTATGTCTTGGTTTAGGGAGAAACTGTACATGGGATCAGAATATTGGAGCTGAACATGATAAACAATTGTGATATGCAAAGAGATAGAAGAAGGTAGGGATATTTTAATCAAACTTCCTTTTATCTCCTCTTCCATCTTTTTGTGCTTGAATTTTTGATCCATTTAAATTGTCTACCATTGGATCTAACAAGCGATGATATAGAAAAATGCCATATTGCTATCAATAAGTTCAATGGAATGAGCCATCCTTATGGACATTAGTTGGAAACTTTCATATGTTACACAAGCAAGGCAGTAAAGCTCCCTACTTCAGAGTGAAGAATCTGCAGAAGGTGAACTACAACTGAATGAAGAATAGAAGCCTGAAGGAAAAAAATGCACGTTCAAATCTGAAAGTGTGCATTATACTTGTTGCCAAGTCATTTATCCTTACGGGATAATTTGACTTCTTCGTCATGACTTTTTGGGATTTCGACCTATGCTTCTCTTAATTTGTAGTTTTTTGTTTTCCAATATTTTATATGATTGTCATTTTTAATATATATGCAATTCATTTCATTTTTCTTTTGATTGTTATTATTTTATTTTTGTATTAGACTTTGCATTTAAGGGGTAAGGCTCATTACGTCCCCCCACTAGGTGTCATTATTTCCTTTTTAATTAATAAAATTTTTCCTCGTTCTATCGAGGTTTATTCAGATAGGGGAAAAAAACACAAATTCATATGATTGTCAAACAGTAAATCCAATGTGATGAAAAGTGATGCTAATGAACCCTTTGGTAGAGAAAACTATGTTTTAGATTGGGCTACATAACATCAAAGTCACAACATGAATGCTTGACCTTAGAAGCTCTTGTGTGATAGCTTACCATTAACAATGTCCATGTTCAGGAATGTTTTCTTATCATTGTTATTGTTTATGGAAGACCTGTCATCTATTGGGAAGTAAACAACACAAATTTATCAATGGAAAATATCAAACATATGAAGTTGTGATAGATTGAGAAAAAAAGTTGAAAGGCTTACCTATTTTGGTAATTAAGCTAATGTGCTCGAGTACAATTTGGTTTTAACATTTTTTCTTTGTTAAAATAAATAATTATTTATTTTAATAATGTTATATTGCGTTAACTATTTTGTATTCTTTTTTTCCTTAATTTTTTAATTGAATCTCTGATAAGGATGGGTTATGAATCGGCCCATAAATTTTGCGTACAGGGCAAAATAACTCCACCATCATGGATCCTCCATAATTGGATGAACAATGATTTTCATTGTTCATTTAAGCCATTTAAGCCCAAGATCCTCCATAATGATTTTCATTTAAGCCCATGATTAAACCCATTGGATATCGTTTCATTGGATGAACAATGACTGGTCGTTTATGAACAAGAAGCAAACCAGACCCAACCTATTACCTTTCCCTTCATAATTTGCTTAATTTTTGTACTTCAAGTACTCTAATTTTTCCATCAGATTCTTGCTTTGTGTTGAAACGTCTTTTTTTGTACTTCATAATGGAACTAGATTCTTTTTGCACGTCTTGACGACAATCCATGTAATGTGGGGGGGTAGGGTGGGGGGGAGGAGAGAGAGAGAGAGAGAGAGAGAGAGGATCACCTGTTCTGGAAAAAAAAAAAATTGATGTAACTTGTAATGTGAAACGTAAAATTTATAACTTAAGTAAAATAGAATATTAAAATTATAATATAAGAACATAAAACTTATGTGTGTGTGCGTACACACACATAAAGAAAGAAATTGATATGACCATCCTATAATAAATCAATGAATCATAATATTTGCATTCACATGGTAAATATTCCGAGTTAAAGTAAATGAAGCAGTATGTTTATTACAGTAAGGGACGGCTCAAGAATCAAAATGAAATGGAAAAAACAAATGCAGAAGATTGACAGCTGCAGAGATCAGCCGTATCTTGCTTTCGATACGTGCTTTCTTTTTGCCCATCAAAGAAAGAGACACACCAAAGCACAGATTAATTTTATTAGATGATAGAAAAGAAAGAAAGATAGAAAACAACAACAATAATTATCAAAAAAGTTGGGGTGTATATAGCTTTAAACAACATATTGGAATATTGAATAAAGCAACTTGCAAGCATAACCCTAGCTATACACTCTCTACGGCCATTCCATTTTTAACATCTAATGCAATTCCTTCTTCTCTTTATTATTGCTCTTAAAAAATTATTCGAGCCATTCTTCCCCTCGTGTGTGTGTGTGTGTGTGTGTGTGTGTGTATGCACTTATAAAATTAATTCTATTGAAACTAGAATTTTAGAAACTTACGTATGCATTGATTAGCTAGTGGACCTTTCGTTACTTAAAAGAAACCTAACACATGAGAAATTAATAATGTTCACTTGCCAATCTATGAATATATGGATTTCTTTGGATTAGCGAGCATAGGGATTTCGTTTACTTCTTCATAGCTTCTGGCATTGTTTTTGCCACCATCGCTCCAACCCTTTAGGCCCTGCATGCACAGTTCGTTGCCATTGTTGAGGTTATGCTGCAAAAATAATACACCGTTTCAAGTAAGACAGATGCTCAAAAGGCAACGATAATTTGATGCTCAAAATTAAATCGATCCAACTTTATTAGTAAAGTAATTAAGTAATGGTTTTTTTAAATAAAAAATTAGAATAGATCCAAATTAAGGAAATACTAAACTTACAAAAGTTCTTTAACAGCAACTTTTCATTAAGAAGATCCGTTACGAGGAAAATAATTTCATTACTCCGCATCATTGTTATCATTCAGAGAAGAACTATTGTGACAAAAAAATCCTTTACAAGTAAAATAATGCCATAAATGATTCCATATCATCGCTATCATTTAGGGAAGAACTATTATGACAAATGGGAAATAAGCAACAGAGAAACTCCCTACTAAAATATTTTAAAATAATTTTAAATTGACTTTTTAATATCGAATTAATTAATTTTATTTAAGTTAATAATAATATTATTATATTAGAATTATCATTTTCTATTCTTTTTTATTTTATGTTATATTTTTAAGAGTAGTTCTATTTGACTCCCACTTTTTTTTATATATCTTTTGACAATTCTATCCTACAATAAAATTGCTTAAAAAGATTAAAAAAAATCTAGAAGTACATCTATGTATTTACTATATTATGAACTCTAATTCCCTCAAAAAGTTAAATATTTTAATTTATATAGGCATTATTTTAAAATATTGGATACTAAATCTAATTTGACAACATTATATTTCACGTGAAGAGAAGACTTTGTGATATGAAAGAAGATGATGATGATAAACAAATAAGGTTTAACTAAACTTTTTTTTAATTCATAAAATTATGATTGATGTTGTTAAATCTAGCTAATTTATTGATGAACACTTAAATATGTATGTTTAATAAGAGCTTAATTTATCATATTGTATTAATAGTGTCATTAAATTCCTCAACTTAAGTATATTTGTAGTTTTTGCATATTTGGAATTAACTTTCTATTGAATTTGGTTTTGATGTAGGTTCGATAAATTAGGTATAACTTTCTATTTATAGATCAGAATGGTGCAAATCTTGATGTTTGAGAAAGCTGATTAAATTATCTACATGATTGCATCTTACAAGAAGCATCAAATTTACGCTTTTAGTGGACCAAAAATGGGCTTGAAGTGAACCCATCTACAGTCTCAGCCCAGTCTGACTATGCTTCAGTATTTTGACTATATCTCTCAAAATACGTATCCAAATCGTATGAATCAAGATGTTCTAGAAAGCTGAGAGAAATATCTACGACTTTCATGAA
Organism: Boswellia sacra; assembly: GCA_013180625.2. NCBI lineage: Eukaryota > Viridiplantae > Streptophyta > Magnoliopsida > Sapindales > Burseraceae > Boswellia > Boswellia sacra. The sequence continues at coordinate 503,162 of SNVD02013895.1, forward strand.
GACATATGATCAAAATTCTCAATAATTCAATGTTAAAATTGATGGTCAAAGTTGGTTCACTTAATTACCCTAATTGTCAAAGTTGGTGCACCTAATATTTGACAATTATTCATTTGTAATTTGACAAGTTTGCCCGTGAATATATCTATAAATAGAGGTATCTTGTGACCCATTAGGGCATCTTGGCCTTTGCTGAGATCCCTTGTTATTGTGTTTTTCTTTCTTGTATTTTTATGTTATTAATGAATTCCCTTTTTCTTATAATTTGTTTTCTTTCTCTTATAATGTCTTTCTAATTTCTCTTTTGCTAAGATGAAAGGGTGAAACATTTGATATGAGAGTAAGGATTTTCTAATCTTTGATATGTAAGGATTTTCTAACCTTTGATATGTGGTTAATAATCATGATCTTTTGTTGTTTATTTTATATGATTTATATTTATTTTCTTAATCAATCTTGATACCACTTGTAAAGTGGAGGCCTTGATCCATTGTCGACAATCCTTGGCATATCAAATGCTTGGATCCTTTCTAGATGTCGTATGGTTCTTCCTTACCGGTACAAGTCTAGTTATGAACCTTGATTTATTGTAGACATATGGTGATTGGTACATTGGATGCTTGAACCATTTACAAGAAGTGGTATAAATATTGGTAACGAAACAAATATAATTCATTTAACAAAAAAGGCTACTTATCCTTATTTGATATATCAAAGGCGGATCCCCTAGCCTTAGCTTTCATTATTATTGTGTTAATTCCTTTTACTTGCGTATTTTAATTATTCTCATCTATTGTTGATATTATCTTGCCATCTCTTTAAATCAGCCATATCATATTTGCTTATTTTAGAGTTTGTAGTGCTAAAATTCCCTTCCTCGTGGATCGACCCCGGTTTTACCGAGTTTATTACTTCGACACTCCTATACTTGGGAGACAATCCTTTTTCGGATGTGTCATTTATCTTTTAGGAAACAATCTCTCGTTTGTCATGATTCCTTTTACATATTCATGATTATTTGAAGAGACTTTTTGCTTAACAAATGTGGACTCTAATATGACATGTTTTTTCTTTTTCTTTTTTTTTTATAATAATCTTATCTTCTTCATTCAGCTTTTATTTTAAAGTTATAAACCACTTAAATAAGTTTTACATGACAACAGATCTGCATAGAAGTGCTACTATAGCTCTAGGAGAAGTTGCATATTAATAAATATCGAGAAGTCCTATAGCTGACCTAGCCTTCCAAATCCACATAGAGAGTGGTGTGGCAACCAAGCCAATCTTAACATTTAAAATAATGGTTTGAATGCAATCTAGCATGGGAAAAGAGAACAAGCAGAACTTCAATGAGATGTGCATACCTTCTTAGAGTGTGTTTGTTTGAGCTTCTCTACTAGTCAAAAGAGTTTTTTTAATGTTGAAAACTCTATTAACTTTATTTAATATCATTTGATTGCCACCTGAAAAATGCTTATGGATAATTAAATATGTATTCAAGGAGAAGCTCAAAATTGGAACTTTTAGGAAAAGCTATTTTTGAGCTTTTTAAAAATGTTGAAATGTTAAGTTACCCTCATTTGATTTTAAATATTTAACTTTGTTCTTTCCTTATACCAAAACTCTATTTTAGTAATTTAATTATAATAAGTACTTCTATATTTAATCTATCAAACAGTTAATAACATTTTAATGAAAGTTATATGAAGCTCTATTAATTAGCTCTACTTTAAAAAATCGAAACAAACAAGTCTTTAGTCCTTATTTTAAGTGGAGTTGTACTTAACTAGTTTTATCGTTGGGGAATAAGAACAAGAAGAGTTGTTTAGCTTTCTCAATCTCTACGAAATCAATTTATTAGGAAAAAGTAATTTGGGAATCAAATAGGGTTAAGTGAGAAAAAATATAAATTTAAGATCTTTTATTTCATGAATTTAAGATTTTTATTTGATGAATTTAGAAGCAGAGGTTGATGAGTTAAAAAGTTGGGCTGAATAGAGCAACTTTTTTTTTTAAACCTTAGAAATATGGGAGTATAAGAATAATGGGATTTGAGCTGGTCCTTAATTCTTTACAAGTTAACTATTCTACCAATATGGCTTGTATATACATTCATAATTGGTTTACTTCTTATTCATAAAATTATATATTTTATCACCTTTCATATAACAATTACAAATGAAATTAAAAATGAACATTGAACAATTGAGACTATTCTTTTGAGTGAATAGAAAGCAAAGAAACCAAGTTCTTTGCCAACCAATTCAACGCAGGAATCAAGCAATAACAAAGCACAATAGAGATATCAATCAAGGTAAGCAAACAGACAAGCAATAACAAACATAAGAGGTACAACACCAAGATTTAAATAGTTCAACTCATGAATAACCTACATCCACTAGGAAGGTTGTAAAAGAATTTCACTATGAAGAAGAAACAGATTACAAGGTATTACAATACTCTCTTACTAAGAATCGCTCCTTCTTAGCCTTACACGTTTCCCTAAAAATCTTACAAGAGAATATTATGAAGTCCTCTCTCAAATAGAAAACAAAGCCTTTAAATAGTATCTTGGTCATGAACAGTAAGCACCTTTTACAAAGCGATGCAATGTGCCTTGAGCGTGAGAGTGCAATATCTCTGCCTAAACATGAAGCATCTTTCCTTCGTTGTTGTGTAATGGCACAACTCATCTTGCGCAGAAGTAGAATATTTATGCCAGGTTGCATAGGATCGTGATCCTCCTTGCCTAAAAGTGGGTCACCAGGTTTGACATCGAATTTAGCTAGGATTTGTGAGCCAAAACTAACAAATCTCTACCTTGGATCTCAAATCCTTCATCTCCATAACATACTACAGTCTTTCCTCAATAAAGCTCATCAAGGAACCTCATCTTGGACCTTTAACAGATCCAGACAATGCAAGAACTTACTCAATAGTACTACTTTCATAGCCATATCAGCTAGATTATCTTTCATAAGGAATCTTTTCCACTTTTATAGGCCATTTCGCTACAACATCATGAACAAAACGCAATCTCACATTAACATGCTTAGTACATTCATGATACATTTGATTCTTCATCAAATGTATAACACTTTGATTATCACAAAACATAGTCATAGACTTTTGTGACACCCTAAGTTTAGCTACCAAACCCATTTACTACCAGGTTTCCTTTTAGCTTTGGTAACAACTATATGTTCAAACTCCGTAGTCCATAAAGTAACAATAGACTACAACTGAGCTTTCCAACTAACACATCCTCTATCATATGTGAACACATAGCTCATTTGAGATGTCTTTTTGTCAAGATCCCTTGCATAATTTGCATCAACAAAGGCTTTTAAAATTTGGTCCTTCATGTTAAACACTATGAAACATCAATCCTCTACCGATTGATGCTTTTAAGTATCTCAACACCCATTTTATTGCTTCCCAATGAACCTTACTCTGATTTTCCATAAACCTATTAACAACTGATACAGCCTGTGCAATATTTGGACGAATGCACACCATCAAGTACATGACACTCCCTATTCCATTCGCATATGGAATCATATCCATTTGAAGTTTCTTCTCATCTGTATTGGGACATTGCTCAGATGAGAGTCTAAAATGCGTCGTCAGTGGTATACTAATAGCCTTTGCACCACCTATGTTAAACTGATATAACACTTTTTCAAGATAGTTTTTCTAAGACAAGAAGAGATACCTTTGTCTCTATCTCTATGAATGTCTATCCCCAATATCTTATTAGCATTCCCTAAGTCTTTCATATCAAACTCAATCTGCAGTAACTCCTTCAAGTCTTGAATTTTTGAGCTTACTTTACTGGCCATGAGCATATCATCACCGTACAAGAGCAAGTAGACCATATCCAGATATATAATTCCTCTATAGTAAATACAACTATCATAAAAACTCTTTGAGAAACCCTTACCCAATATAAATGTATCAAACTACAGAAACCATTGTGTTAGACTTTGCTTCAAACTATATAATGATTTCCTAAACAAACAATCACAATGTTCTTTACCTAGAAGTTTAAATCTCTCATGCTGGCTCATGTAGATCTTCTCTTCTAACTCACCATGTAAGAACGTAGTTTTGACATCCATCTGCTCAAGCTCAAGATCAAAACATGCCAAAAGTGATAGAAGAACCTTGATCAATGTATGTTTCACCACTGAAGAGAAGAACTCATTATAATCAATCCCCTCATGCTGTGCAAACCCTTTAGCCACTAGCCTAACCTTATATCTAGGCTTATCACTTGACAACCCTTTCTTGCATTTGAATATCCATTTACAACCAGCAAGCTTTTGTTTTTCAGGCTTTTTTATGATCTCTCATGTCTTATTCTTATTCAAAGAATTAATTTCATCTAACATTGCCTCTTTCCACTAGACGCACTTATCATAACTTATGGCCTTAAGTTATGCAAGTGGCTCAATCATATCAATCATATTTAAAGCATAAACCACAAAAGTCAAAGTACTTATACCTTGTTAAAGGTTTGATCTACCTCCTTTCTCTGTCCCTTGCCAGTCTATAATATGGTTGTGGTAGTTATTGTTGCTCAGCCTCAGGTGCATTCTCAATCACTTGTTAATGAACAACGGTTACAGGCTCCACCTCAAAACCAATGGTCTGCAACTTTGAACTAGTTGCCTCAAATATGTCTAACCCAAAATCTTCACCATGCTGCGCAACTAATCCTGGAATTTCTTCTTCATTGAAGACAACATCTCATTGATAATAGGTTTTCATACTCCTTAAGCCTTGTATCACAATCTATAGCCTTTTGCACCTTCTAGGAAACCAATAAAGATGCATTTCAATGTTTTTGGCTTAAACTTCTCATCATTTACATGTGCATATGCTATGTAACCAAACACTTTGAAGTTGTCATAATTCGCTAGTCTACCACACTACCCTTCCTCAGATGTTTTACAATCAATAGTTGTAAAAGGACTTCTATTCACTATATAAGCTGTAGTACTCACAATTTTTGCCCAGTACTCTTTTTCCAGTCTCACATTTGAAAGTATGCACCTAACTATCTCTACCAAAGTCCTATTCATTATCTTAGCTAAGCCATTTTGTTAAGGGTATGCCTAACTATTTTATGCCTCACAATCCCATGGCCTTTACAATAAGATTCAAACTCATAACTATAAAAGTCAAGCCCATTATCTATCATAAGTATTTTCACCTTTTTACCAATATGAGTTTCTACAAGCTTTTTCCATGGTCTAAACTTTTCAAAAGCTCCATTCTTATATTTCAACAAGTAAATCCATACTTTCCTAGAATAATCATCAATCAAGGACAAGAAATAACTGTTACCACCATGTCAAGGCTTGCTAGCTAGACCTTAGAGATCTGAATACACATAATCAAGAGTATACTTTATAGTATGAACACCCATTGAGAAATGTAATCGACATTGCTTCCTAAAGACACAATGCTTGCAAAACTCAAGTTACCCACTTGATCACCACACAATAACCCTTGACTGCTCAGTTCTTTCAAACCTCTCTCACTAATATGACCAAGCCTTTGATGTCAAAGCTTAGTTTTATCCCTATCAGATGCTTCTTCAACTGCTAGTTCACCAGTTAAGACCTCTTATTGCAATATATACAAGTCATTACTCATCTTCGCTTTCATGACAACTAGTGCTCCCTTTGTCACGTGTAACATTCCAGATGATGCCTTGTATTCACAACCTATTTTATCCAATGTGTCCAAGGAAATTAAGTTCCTTTTTAGCCCAAGAACATACCTAACTTCCTTTAATATTTTGACAAACCCATCAAACATCCTAAATCTGATACAATCGATTTTTACCATATCACAAGCCACTTTATTCCCAATGAACAGATTGATAAGAAGCAAAAAATTCTTTCTTAGGACACATGTGAAATATGCAACCTGAATCGAGAATCCACTCACCATCAGATCTTATATCTGACATTGTCAAAACCTGTGCACCTTCATAGCCTGGTGTTGATGTCACAGCTACATCACCATCTTCAACTACTTTCCCTTTTTTATTTTTCCAATTATGACAGTCACGCCTGAAGTGACCCTCTTTCTTATAGTGTTAGCATCTCTTTCTTTGCTTGAATTTGGACTTTGATCTTGACTTGCCCTTACCCTTTTGCTCTTTTTTCTCTAATCTACCTCTCATGTCAAATCCTCTCTATTATTTTTAGGCTTTCTCTCAATCCTAATTTTAAGCTCCCTAGATCTCAAAGCCCCAAGAACATCATCCAGATCAAGACTATTTCTGCCATATTTAATAGCAGATTTAACTTCTCTGAAGTTTTCTGGTAGAGAATTCAACAATATAACTGCTAGGTTTTCATTACTTATTTTCTCATCAACATGAGCAAGGTCAACCATAATCATTTTAAGTCATCAAGATTATCTTCTAACACCTTTAACGGGTCCATCTTAAACCTAAACAATTGCTCTTTAATATAAATCTTATTAAACAAAGATTTAGTCATGTAAAAGATTCAAGTTTGAGCCAAACCTTTATCGCAATATCCTCTCCATCGATTTGACGCAGAACATTATATGTCACCTAAAGTATGAGAGTGTTATAGGCTGTCTCCAATATCTCATCTTTCTCCTCTTCAGACAGATCTTCTTTAAGGGCAATTTTACCTTCAAGAGCCTTCACGCACTTCTATTGCATGAGAATCGCCCTCATGTTTTTATTCCAAAGACCAAAGTTACCCTTTCTATCAAACTTCTATAATTCAAACTTTGTTTCAACCATTCCTTCTCACGTGGGAATTTTCATGAACATGTTGCATGTGAAAACAAGTCAAAACCAAGGCTCTAATGCCATATTGTTATGAAATCAAGATCTTTACCAATCAATTCCACCCAAGAATCAAGCAATAACAAAGCATAATAGAGATATCAATCAAGAAAAGCAAACAAACAATCAATAATAAACACAAGAGATAATACCAAGATTTAAGTGGTTTAGTTCATGAAGAACCTACATCCACTAGAAAGGCTGCAGAAGAATTTCACTATGAAGAAGAAAATGATTACAAGGTGTTACAATACTCTTTTACTAAGAATCACTACATTTCTTATCCCTAAACATTTCCTTAGAACCCTTACAAGAGAATATTACGAAGCCCTTTCTCAAATAAAAAAGAAAGCCTTTAAATAGTGCCCTGATTGTGAACAGTAACTGCCTTTTATGCAGTAGCACAACGAGCCTTGCACGGGAGCACAATGTCTTTCCCTGAACACGAATTGTCTTTTCTCTATCATTGAATAGTGGCACAACTAACCTTGCACAGGAGCGTAATATTTCTGTCAAGTTGAGTAGGAGTGTCGGTCACCAGGTTTGACACTGAATTTAGCTAGGATTTGTGAGCCAAAACTAACAACTATAATTTGCTTTTTGTACTTTACAAATATTATATTGTTTCCATCAGATTTTGTTTTTTGTTGATATAATATGCACTTAAATTAAATTCTTTCAACAAATATTGACGATAACAATCCATGTATGAAAACTAGTTCTATTGAAACATAACATTTTATCTTGTAACATCTGCAACGCAAAAATTCGATATGAGAACATAAAACTTTTATGAAATTGTGATATACGACATAAAATTGATTAAAATTAAGTTTTTCTGAATAAGAGAAAGGCCTTTTGGTAAATAGAAAATTATGGAAACAATGCATAATTTTTCCTTCAAAATTCTAGCTCTTTCCTTCTAACATTTCTTCTGGCTTAATCCGTGGTCCAACTTAACTCCATAATCTAGTAGCTTGCAATATCTTCTTTTATTTGAAATTTTGTAAATGCAATTAACCTTAACAATGTCAAAAGGTTTATGAATTTCTCAAACAAATACATGTATTCACTTAATTTACTTGTGTATAAGCTCTATATTTAGAAAATATAACATGAACACTAGCACAATGCACTGATGTGCATTCTAATTGAGCAATCAATAAATTTAGATAGTATATAGCAGTTACCAAACCGATTTGATCTTTCGATAGAGGCATGAGAGGTACCATTTGACTCTAGAGGTGGAATCAGGCCGGGTTGGGGGTGGGGATGCCATCCCCATCCCCATCCCCAATTAAAATATCAATCCCCATCCCCTATTAATCCCCAATTTTTTAAAGCGGGGATGGGGATGGGGAATCCCCAAAGCCAAAATGCATCCCCATCCCCATCCCCAACCCCATTTACTTGTTAAAAATTTTTACTTTGAAATAAAACATATTTTAAATTACAACTATAAACCTTAAGCAACATACCTACAAATAAATATTAATAAATCTTTAGACAATCAACATCCTTAAAATAAATCTTTAGGCTAACAAAGGTGGGCTAGGTTGGGCTTGAGTTTTATTAAAGTAGGTGGGACATTAAGTTTTATAATAAGAAAGATAACAAGGGTTTAAGTATTAGATTACTATATATATATATATATATATATTATTTTATTTTAATTTCGGGGAGCGGGCCGGGCTGGACTTGGAGCATAATCCCCATCCCCATCCCCATTTAATTTCGAGTAAAATTTTTGTCCCCATCCCCACCCCATTCCCCATTTTTAGCTCCCCATCCCCGACCCAAACGGGTTGGGGAATTGCGGGGCTCCATCCCCATGGGGATTGGTTCCACCTCTATTTGACTCCTACCATAGAGTTCTCACAACATTGTTCTAGAAAGGTGAATGTCGAACAGTTAACATATGGAGTAGTGTCATACATAATTTAAGAAAGACAACATTAGACTAGACCTTTTGTTCTCTTATGGGTGGTTGGATATCTAAACTCCAGCTACTTCCATTAAGCAAAATATATAATTACCTATAACAAGAAACTTAAGTGGTTTAGAATAAAAAGAATGGCATGCAATTTAACATTAAAAATCGGATAATCAATACATGAAAGGAGACAGAAAGTAAATATTTAGTGGTGACAAAGCGTGAACAGATATACCATTTGAGTCCACTCTGGTGGCAATCATTCTGGAAAGGAGACATCTCATGTCGAACCTTCTGCTAATACCAGGATAGTAAGCGAATGCACTTGTAGCTATAGTTTCTTCTACTGATACATGAAAAACTTTATGGATGTATATATGCCTCTAAAATATTCTATAATTGCAAGTAAATTTTTTTTAATTGTTACTATTTTCCTTTATTTTTGTTCTAAATTTGGTTAAGTAAGAAGACTAATGGCAGGTTGCTGCTGCATTTGTCCATAAGAAGTTAGTGCATTAATGTGCTTTAGCAGCTATATATTAATAAAAACAACCAAAATATCAATTTCAGAAGTGGGAGATAAATTGGAAAGTCTAATCCATGCAATATTAAAAATTCGTATAAGAGTACAAAAATTGCAGAAACAGTAAAGATCAACTTGAGAGAATATAGTGAAAAAAAAATTACACTAGTTGGAACATCAATGAGAAATCATGTATCTGACCTGTAACATTAAATTTTCAAATCAGCAAAAATAATACAAGTGCAAGAAAAAAAAAGTAATTCAACATTAAATAACTAAGCATAGACACCAATTGTTCTCTCGCTTCATTGGAGCTTTGTCACACCTTAATAGTGCCTGATATTAAACATCACCTTATTTTTCACTAGATATCCTGCCTGCATGGTGTCTGCTGCAACCTGAAAATCTTCTCTCTAGATAGAATTTGATGCCTATGGAAGCAAAAGAAAACACACTATTTTGTATTAGCTAACTGTAAAAGGATAATAATGAAAAGAAGTATTGTCATTTTATGCAACAGATTTACTACTCAGATACATGATGGCGTCAAGGATCTCACAAGAAACTTTTTAAGAAAGAAAATGTTGGATGTGCAACCAAAGTCCCACATTGGCTAGACATGAGAAAGATCATGGGTATATAAATGTGGACAAGCATTCTGTTGGTATGGAGCCTTTTGGGTAAAATCCAAAAGCAAATCCATGAGGGCTTGAGCCCAAAGTGGACAATATCATACCAATGTGGAGTTTTATGCTGTCCATGGAAACCCAACAAGTGGTATCAGAGCCCAGGCCCAGACTTAGCCAGGAGAATATGTGATGAAAATTCTCAAACCAAACAAAAGGTGGTGGGCCCCCAGATCTGTGGTTGAGCTCTATTTGGACACAAAGATAGAAGCAAGCTCTCGAGGTAGGAAGGCAGTCTCGATGAAGCAGGCGGATGGCTCTCGAGGTAGACAAAGGCCTCGATGAAGCATACAAATGAATAATCATTTGTGGTGAGGCTCGGGAAGAAAAATATGGTCCTTTGTTTGAGGGGGGGATTGTTGGATGTGCAACCAAAGTCCCACATTGGCTAGACATGGGAAAGATCATGGGTATCTAAATGTGGACAAGCATTCCATTGGTATGAGGCCTTTTGGGTAAAATCTAAAAGCAAATCCATGAGGGCTTGAGCCCAAAGTGGACAATATCATACCAATGTGGAGTTTTATGCTGTCCATGGAAACCCAACAGAAAACAATACCTCTTGGTGACACAAGCTCTTGGTGACAGGAGCCCGAACCCAAAAGTCATGTATTAACAAAGATAGATCAAATAAGAGCTACAATACAATGCATGCAATATCCACGTATAGTTCTAACAAGAAAATCATTGGACCCACGACTCTGCTTCCCGAATATGCATCCAATACTTAGAGGAAGACTTTAAATCTGTATACAGGAATCTACGTTCATAAAATTAATTTCGCTTCAGAATTAAGGAAGAAACACACACAGTAAAGAATAATTTTTAATTTGTAAAGGAGAAGAAGAATATACTGAGTGTAAATAAAATGCCTGAACATAGACACGAATGACAAGTTACCATTGATGATACTGATACTACAAGATTAATTTAGGGCTGCGTTCCTTGAAGAACTCTTCCATTATATTATTTAATGCTGTGAACATAACAACAGATTGATTCCTTTTACGACTTTCACAAGTGTCTTCGGCAGGACATTCAACTTTGTGTGTTAGATCAGCCGCATTAAGCGGATGAGAGGTTTTACATCCGCTATCTGCAATGGTGGAACTATGGTTTGGCCAAGGGGCTCCGAACCCCTCCAAATCAATAAAAAATTGTTACATTTCTTTAAATATTAAGTTTTGAACAAAAGAATTGAAGGGCTGGTAATGTTTTGTTTCTTTCTGATGTCCTTGACTTGCTAATTTTAATTCTTACTATTTTCTTGTTACACCTGCAACATTTGCTTCTAGTACTTCTCTTGTTTTTGTCTTATGGGAATGTTACACTTGTGCCACAGACAAATAGATGCATGCAGATCCAGATGGTTAGCAAATTATGCTTTTATGTTCTCGTTATGTTGACCAGATTGTTTTCTATTGTAGTCTATTAATGCTACAAAAGCTTGGATAGATTTTAATAGATAACCGACAAATTGGATTGACCGCTCAAGAAAGCTTGAATAGATTCATTTTTTGGACTTCATGAGCAATTTCTTTTCTAATACAGTGTTGACTTGAATCTTGTTCAAAATTTCGAGTAATGTTAATAATGGATATTAATGTGAATTTCAGGGCCTATGATTTACAAGGGAATTTACGAACTATTCTACCGATACAATCCACCAATTGCAGTTGCAGGCACCATGGCGTGGGTCCACTCTACATCAACAGATCTTATCAAGTGGACTCCACAGGAGTTACCCATCTAACCATTAGAAACATGAGGTATATATGGATGCTGGTCAGGCTCTGCCACAATTTGCCCTGGTGCCGAACAACCATTTTATAACTGGACGTGACCCCAAAATAAGACAAGCCCAGAACCGGCTGTGCCCAAAAACTTTTCTGACCCTTACCTTATAGACAAAAATCCATTAATGCAACCCCGTGACCAGATCAATCCAGTCGGCTTCAGGGATCCTAGTACAGCTTGGTTAGGCGCTAATAAGATATGGAGAGTGGTCATAGGAAGCCAAATTAACAAGAAGGGATTAGCAATTCATTACAGAAGCGGAGATTTTTCTTTATTGGACTAAAGAGAAGCACCCATTATATTCTATTAAGCACACAGGAAAATGAGAAGCACCCATTATATTCTATTAAGCACACAGGAAAATGGGATGCCCGTATTTTTTCCCAGTTTCTACTAAGAGCCGAAAGGGTTTTTGTCACACTCCCATTACTATACATACAGAGTATAACATTTAAACAGTAATTTAATAGTGAACCCTGTCATTTCTTTTAAAAATCCTATTACGCATTATCAATACAGAGTTTCTAGTCACAACCACAACATTTCACTATATATATGTACATTCAAAATCAAAAGGACTTCTACAATCTGGTCATGTTAATATACAGCAGCGGTCCGTGGTTTCAAGGAAACTCCATCAGTACTGCCAAAAATCCTCCATGTAGCTCCCAGTCTACTGATCACCTGAGGCAAACAATAAATTTAATGAGTAAAACTCAGTAAGTGAGCTTAATGGATGTGATACAGTGTTCACTAACAGTACAGATTAATTATAGAATGGATACTAGTCATAGATATTGTTCTCTTCTTATTACTCAAGCCTCAAGTAAACTTGTTGAAGAAATTACACAACAGAAATCCCTTTGCAGGGGTTGCACTCCTGTACCAGTGAATCCGTATAATTGGCTAACTTCTTAGGCCATTTTCTCACTTGCCAATCACATTTATTTTATTTCCACAATTTCCTGTCTAAGGCCATTACACATTCTCATCCACTATCACATAAGTAAGTTCACTTCATATTCACTTTTTCAATTCATTACATCCTCATGTGCATTCATAAATGCATAAATCATTCACACATAAGTTTCCTTAAGCTAGCTATATTATTTATATGGATATCCATACACATATACACATTTCATTTCAATGCACAATTTCGGTACTGTACTAATGACACATATCATGTCCATATTACAAAATTTGGAAGCTTCCACAGTATCAGTTACAGTTACTTAGGAAATAATGCTCTCTAATCAAGGTAGGATTTTTCATATCACGGTCATATCACACATATGGGCCCATATCACATTGCCACCTATTGCAGCATCCGTAGGCAAGGCATCGTCGTAGTGAACATTTCTCACATTCTCACATTGCACGAATCTGCCATCACCCAGAGGTGACAGCCATATAGTCCTATTAGACTCTATCCAGCCATACGAAATAGTACATATACACATAGTTGCCTACCCTTGAAATAGCTCAAAGCTAGTCTGACAATTCAGGTGATATCGGACCCATGCTACCAAATCTCGTCTAGAGAAACACATAGTTTAGACCTCCCCTCAAGTTATGAGAGCTAAGTATCCTAAGTTTTGGCATGCCAATCACATTTCACAATTCATAATCAATCACATAAAAGAAGCTCTATATTAAGCTTCTAATACAATCATAATATATCCCAATTCAAGCATCAAAGTGCTAATATTTAACAGCATCACAATATATAATGTAGCATACAGTAGAACACAATTCATTGTGGCCTCAGAACGGTTAGTTTATTTACCTTATATAGCTCCTTTGTTGATGCTTGTGTTTAACCTAAAAACAACACAAAATCATTTTAAGGGTCACCAAACATATTGATGAAATAATTCCTCCTTTTTGGCTCTATTTCTATACATACTCCATTAAACAATTTATAATAAATAATTATCTATTCAAAAATTCACACAAATGCATAGATAACTTTTATACTCATATGGCATGTCTCCTTAAAATTTTTAGAGCCAAATAAGGCTATATACCTACTCAAAATAACTTAATTCGTTAACTCAACAATTCTATCAATGCATTCATCTCACTAAGTAATAGAGACTTAAAAATTTATAGTAATTGCAATACTACTCAAATAATTACAAAATTTTGCAGGCTGGTATATAACACATATAAATACCTTCATACCAAAAATAGTGGCTTTACAAGAGGTTTAAGTTATTCAAACCCAATTATTTCTAACTGCCCTGTTTTGGAAACTAAAAATTTTGGTTCTATCAACCCAAATTTCAAAATTCATAGCAATTAATACAAAGCTTCAATCTTAGTGAAAATTTACAGTGTCATATATAACATGTAGAAGAACTTGCATATCAAAAATCAGGTAATTTTACAAAGATTGGGACCTTCAACCAAATTCGTTTTCCCCCACTCTGCTCTAAGATAGGGGAAATATGAAATTCCAGACCAAAAATTAAAAAATTTACTACAATTCACATACTACGAATTTTTGAGTGAATCCAATTTCTATACACTCTTTGACATGTCTATTTTTATCAGTAAAATTTCCAGAACCAGAAAACATTTTCTTGCATTTTAGAAATTTTTGAAATAGGCACTGTTTAGTATAAAAACACTACAGAATTTGAACTAATCTCTCATCCTCCTACTTAGTTTCTTTCAATTCTCATCTTAAATCATGTTTCCACACAAATTCCCAGCATACATGGCAACAATTCTCATATCCACATCACAACACAAGCAAATTCTTGCACAATATTTAATTAGAAAATTGATTCTTACCTCTTCCTTCTTCCTCCTTCATTCCTTGCCTTGGATTGTTGATGGCTTGGTGTGAAGAAGATTGAGAGACAGCAAGAAGGGCTGGAACGTGTAAGCCAAAAGAAGGAAAAAAATAACACAAATTCTAGAATTTCTCTTCCTTTTGTAGTAAACAAAAATTATATCATAGCCCTCCTTTTCTCATTCTTTCAATTAAGTCCATCTCACATTCAATTAAGCCCTTCATTCTTTCATTTATTACAATATAATTCAAATACATCACATATACATCAATACTTATTAATACATATGTTTTCATTATACACCATACCATGTACACTAGAAATTTAGGATGTTACAGTGTTGATACATCAATTATTGGACCAAAAATTAAACATGTCCCTATGGTTAGTTTGGAAGACACTAAGCGTAAATATTACACAATTAGGACATGCAACATCACCTCTGATAGATATGTCCCGGAAAGAGGTTCAATGGAGGTAGAACACTGGAGCCGGGATATAACCCAGCTTAATTTATTGATTTGACTCTTACAAAATTTATATTTTAAATTGAGAGATGGAAGAATTCAATGCAGACCACTTTAGCTAATGGTTTTTTGCCAGTAATTATTGAAATCTATAATATACATACATACATAATACATATAACACAAATTTTCAAGTAAATGGCGGAGACAGGGCTTAAATCTAATCCATAGAGATGGTAGTTATCCTACGTAGACCACCTGGCTGAACCTCGTTTTGTTATAACAAAAAAAATCAATAAATAATTGCAAACCCAGGGAATTCTAGGACCTTGGGCCCAAAAAAAAAATTTGGAGAGTTTCTCGAGACCATGGAGTAAAATTGATACTCGAGGCCGGGGACTCGTCGAACTGGCCTCAACCTTGGGTTTGGCCACCGGTACCACTGGTGGACTGTAGTTAAGGCCTAACGGACCTAGGCCCCACTATGCTAAAAAAGAATATTGAATTTTCTTATAAACATTATATGAAATAGATAATATATATTGAGTTTATTTAACTAAATTCATGTAAAAATATAATTGATATTTTAAATTGATGGCCTACAATTTTTTTGTTTTTATTATATTCAATTAATTAAATATTCTTTAAATTAGAAAATAATAAGTCCTAATTAAATTCGAATTTGTTATATAAATAAGTTTTCTATTGTTATAAATTGGAAAGTAGTATTAATAGATTTCTTAACAAATGATTTACAACGAGTTTCCAATTATAGTACTCATAAGTACCTTAAGCACAATTTTAATATAATTATTATACCTTTTGTATGCTATTAATATTAATAATTTTATTTTTATATTATATGATCTTTTATTAATATATTTTTTGGATTAGTTTATAAGTGATTTTTTTACATAACTCTGACCGGCCCACTTAGAAGTCCAATCTCACGTCTACCATTGATAGTGACTAAGGATTAAGATATGATTAGGGGAAATTTCATGCTTCGAAGAGCCGTTTCGGGTCCGTCTACAGTACATCTGATGTACCGGTACATCAGATGTCAATTTTTTGTAATTTTAGTGTAAAAGTTATAAATTCTTGTGTAAAAATCGTAAATGTGGAAAAAAAAGTTGTAAATTCCCATTTACAACTTTTACACAATCATTTACAACTTTTACACTAGTTTACAAAAAATTAAAAATAGTTTCATTTACAACTTTTACACTCTACATTTACGATTTTTACACAAAAATTTATAACTTTTACACTAAAAATTATAAAAAATTAGAAAAATGATGCACCGATACAGCTGATGTACCGTAATCAAAACCGTTTCTTTGACAGTGCTAACAATAGGCGGCTTTTGTTCGGATGAATTAATGAATCATCTAATGATGATATCAAGAACGGTTGGTGAGGATTACAGGTAATTTAAGGATTTATTATTGGTTGAACAACTTTGTCACGAATTCCAACTTGTTTAGAAAGGTCATGTCATAGATCTCGGGACTACCCTGTTACAACTTGGCTAATATATTAGCATATGAAAACTATATTCTTAAATATTAAATAAATTTTTTTAATCTAAAACTAACAAGTGGCCTAGTAGCCATTCACTCTTTTAATATGTTACCGCTTTTTTGACTCACTTATGTAGGCAACTCCTAGGAGCCTACGGCTTGATAAATCTATGAAACAGATGGTGCAATCGCCTGTAGCTGAGATCAAGACACTACACTCAAACCAAGTAAAATATCCTAGCAAATTTTTTGGGGGGAGGACTGGTATCACAGCTTTGCAAGTTAGGTGACAAATATCTTGTGAAATGTGAAGGGTGAGAAGACATTTTTGCCTTTCACATAATCCAATATTGATAGAAAACAAAATGTTAAAGGGAAGGCTATGTTATATAATAAAGCTTTCTCCTTCTCTTTTATTTGTCCCAAGCTTATATATTAAGCTTTTCTCTTCTTTCTTTCTTGTTATCTCCTCCATTCGAATTGTAAGAGAGATTGTAATATTTTTCTTTATAGTAAAATATTTTTGGTTTTGTCCTGTGGAGGTTTTCTTCAAATTAAGGGTTTTATCACATTAAATTTTTGTGCCTTTATTTTCTTTATTGCCTTTAATTTATTTACTGTGAAAGGCTGAGTCGCCCAAGTTATCTCTTTTATTTATTGTGAAAGGCAGTACCACCAAAATTGTTATTTCTAACATAACAATTTATTTTTTGTCTTTTATTTGAGCTGCGGCGGGAGTACTCAATCTCATAACAGTGGTATCAGAGCCAAGTTGCGAAGGCAGAGTCAAGGGTTAGGATAGTGAGTGGTTACGTGTATGGATATATACATGTTTAGGAAAGCTTTGTCAAAAAGATGATAAGAGTCTAAGGAGACTGGGTTTTAAGTGAGACCACTTGTGACCCCTCCAGTGTTTCCTGGAAGCTTTCCTAGTGTATATTAAATCATACCGGCACTTATTACTATTCCTGATTACTGTTTAGCAGTGGTGTACCTATACGGATATTGTTATTGTTCACGTATACGGTATTATTCAAGGGTACTGTTTACATATATGATACTATTCAAGGGTATTGTTCACATATACGGTACTGTTCACTATAAGATAAATGACAGTCAAATTTAAGATAGAGAAGATCGATGGAAACAACTTTGGGCTATATAAAATAAAAATAAAAGCTATATTGAGAAAAGAAAATTGCCTTGAAGCAATTGATGGAAAACCGGAAGTATACAAGATGAAAAGAGATGAGAGAAGATAGATGGTGATGCGATAGCAAGTTTACATCTAGCAGTTACAGATGAAGTGTTGTCAAGTATTCAAGAATTGAACTTTGCAAAGGAGATTTGGGATACGTTGACAAGCTTGTATGAAGCCAAATCTCTACACAACAAAATTTTCTTGAAAAGGAAGCTGTACACTCTTCGTATGTCAGAAACCACTCCAGTGACTGAACATATCAACACTTTGAAGACGTTATTCTCTCAGCTTTTAACCATAGAGCATAACATAGAAGAGAAGGAACGTGCTGAGCTTCTACTTCAGAGTCTACCTGATTCATATAATAATCTCATCCTTAACTTGACAAATGGTTCGATGAAGTCATCTCTAGTCTTTAATGATGTTGCGGTTGTTGTCTTAGAAGAAGAAAGCAGATGTAAAAACAAGGAAGACAGAATAATGATTTCTCAACAAGTTACCATTGTGGAAAGCAAGGGCATGTGAAAAACGAGTGTTGGCATCTTAAGAAGAATGGAGAGGGAAACAGCAAAGGAAAAGAATCCGAGTCGTCAGGATCTCAGGGTTGTGTAGCAAGTACTTCAGGAGATGGCGAAATCTTGTGCAGCGAGGCAACGACAATTACAGAAGGTAGAAAAAGGTTTGCTGATATATGGTCAATTGAATCAGCAGCAACAGGGCATATGACTTCTACAAAAGATTGGTTATATCAGTACAAGTCTTTCTCAGAAGGGTCTGTGTACATAGGTGATGATCATGCCTTAAAAATCGCTAGTATTGGAACCGTCAAAATAAAAATGTTTAATGGTACAATTTGCTCCATCCAAGATGTACGACATGTGATTGGCTTGAAGAAAAATTTGCTATCAATAGGACAGTTGGATGACCTCAGATGTGAGTTTCATACGAAAAATGGGACCATGAACGTTGTCAAAGGTGCGCTTGTGTTGATGAAGGTTGAAAAGATTGCTGCTAACCTATACATGCTCCATGGAGAAACTGTTCATGAGGCAGAAACAGCTATTGCTAGTTCTGGAGAAGAATTGTCCATGATATGGCATTGAAGGCTTGTCATATGTCTGAAAAGGGTTTGAAGATTCTCTTTGATCGAAAAATGTCTCCTGGAATTAAAACTATAAGTTTACCATTTTGTGAGCATTATGTTATTAGCAAGCAAAGTAGACTGAGATTTAGCAGATCTATTGCTAGGAGTAAAATATTCTAGACTTGATTCATTCTGATGTTTGGGAATCGCCAGTCACATCCCTAGAAGAAGCAAATTACTTTGTATTGTTTGTGGATGATTATTCTAGGAGATGTTAGATATATGTCATCAAGAAAAAGTTAGATGTAATTCCTGTATTTAAAGCTTTCAAAGCACAAGTGGAACTTGAATCCGGAAAAAGGATCAAGTGTTTAACGACAAATAATGGGAGAGAATTCTGCAACAAGAAGTTTGACGCATTTTGCAGTCAAGAAGGTATAAAATGACAGAAGACAGTTGCTTACACACCATAACAAAATGGAGTGGTAGAGCGGATAAATAGAACTCTCGCAGAAAGAATGAGAGCGTTACTAAGGACTACGGGTCTACCCAAGACATTTTAGGCAGTAGCAACCACTACAGCCTGTTACTTGATAAATAGGTCTCCATCAACATCAATTGAGATGAAGACACCTATGGAGATGTGGACTGATAAGCCAACTGATTATTCCTCCTTTCATACTTTCGGATGTCCTGCATCATGAACAAGAAAGAACGAAGCTAAATCCAAAATCCAGAAAATGTATCTTCTTAGGTATGTTGATGGAGTAAAGGGATATCGTTTATGGGATCCTACTGCACATAAGGTTGTCATCAGCAGGGATGTTATCTTTGTAAAAGACATGTTTAAATGTGAAGAAAGTGATAGCACGAAGAAAAATGTTGAGACTGCATCAATACAGGAAGAAACAGTTTCTTCTAAAGCAATACCAGAACACGATGATTAAGAACCAGTTGAGTCAGAAGTGCCTGAAGTATGTCGATCAACTCGAGAAAGAAAGGAGCCTTCTTGGCACTTAGAGTATGTGATGGCGAGCAATGTTGCATACTGTCTCCTAACAGAAGATGGGAAGCCTTCAACCTTTCAAGAGGCTATAAAGGGCGCGTTTGGGAAAGGGCTTAACATGGGATTAGACTAAACTTAGTCCAATCCCATGTTTGATGTAGAAGTGGGACTAGAGTGATAGTCCAAGTTAGTACCACCTCTCTTCCAACCAAAGCCAAATTAGTGGGACTATTAGTCCCACCTTATAGTGTGGGACTTATAGTCCCAAATTGGGACAAATTTTTTTAATTTTTAATTAAAATTAAAACTAAATAAAATAATAAATATAATATAACAATAATTTTTAATTATATTTAAATATTTAATAAAATCAATTTTGATTGTTTACTAAAAAATAATAAAATAATAGTATGATATTAATATAAAAATAACTATTAAATTAATAATATAAAAATAAATATCATCTAATAATATTTAAATACTAATTATTAATAAATTATTATATTTATATAAAAATTAATTTTAATATAAAATATAATTTTATTATTATTTATATAGAAATATCAACAAATATTTAATATTTAGTTTTTATTCAAGTTCAATTTAAAAAAAATTTAAGTTATTTTATTTTTTAAAATTATTATCTATGTTAATAGTTCAGTCCCATATTACACCAAATATTAGACAATATTATTTAGTCCAATCATATATGATACCAAACATAAGACGGTATTACATAGTCCAATCTAGTCCAATCCTAATCCCAATCCCAATCTCAGTCCAGTCTAGTCTAATCCAATTCCACCTCCCAAACGTGCCCAAAAGGTTCTGATGCATCTCTATAGATGACAACAATACATGAAGAGATGGAAGCTTTAGACAAAAACAAGACATGGGAACTTGTGTCACTAAAACATGAAAGAAAAGCTAGGGTCTACAAGATCAAATATGATGGCAATGATCAAGTGGAGCGATATCGTGCTAGACTGGTGGTAAAAGGATATGCTCAGAAAGAAGGAGTTGATTGCAACGAGATATTCTCTCATGTGGTAAGACTTACAACAATTCGAGCAGTGTTGGCTATGTGTGCTACATTTAACTTACACTTAGAGCAATTAGATGTAAAAACTGTGTTTCTTCATGGAGAACTTAAAGAAGAAATTTATATGCTCCAACCGAAAGGTTTTATTAAAAAAGGAAAATAGAACTTGGTTTGTAAGTTGATCAAATATCTATACGGCTTAAAACAGGTGCCAAGGTGTTGGTACAAGAGATTTGATTTATTCATCATCAGCCTTGGATACAATAGACTCATTTCAAATCATTGTACGTATTACAAGAGGTTTGAGGAAGACTTTATCATTTTGCTGTTGTACGTGGATGATATGTTGGTAGCAGGCACTAACAAAGATCAGGTCCAAGAATTGAAGGCACATTGGCTAGGGGATTTGAAATGAAGGATTTAGAATTGGCAAACAAGATTCTAGGGATGCAAATTCACCGAGACAGAAAAAACAGGAAGATTTGGCTATCTCAAAAGAACTACTTGAAAAAAATCTTGTGCCGCTTCAATATGCAAGATTGTAGGCCAATTTCCACCCTATTTCCTGTTAATAATAAATTATCTTCAAGTATGAGTCATAGCAATGAAGCAGAGAGGATGGAAATGTCTCGAGTACCGTATGTATCAACAGTAGAGAGCCTAATGTATGTTATGATTTGTACAATATCAGACATTGCACAAGCAGTGGGAGTGGTCAATAGATTCATAGCTAATTCGGGGAGAGAGCATTAGAATTTTGTTAAGAGGATCCTTAGATACATCAAAAGGACCTCTGATGCTGCACTATGCTATGGAGGATCAGAGTTCATTGTCAATGGCTATGTTGATTCAGATTTTGTAGGAGATATTGACAAAAGGAAGTCCACTACAGGCTATGTGTTTACACTTGCAGAAGGTGTTGTGAGTTGGGCATCCAAACTATAAACTATTGTGGCTCTATCTACAACAAAAGCAGAGTATATGACAGCTACAGAAGCTTGCAAGGAAGCTATCTAGATCGAAAGGTTATTGGAGGAACTCGGGCACAAACGAGAGAAGTTTTCTTTATTTTGTGACAGTCAAAATGCCTTGTCTATTGCAAGGAATCTAGTCTTTCATTCAAGAACGAAGCACATAGGAGTTCAATATCATTATGTACGAGAAGTAGTGGAAGATGGAATAGGTATTGACCAAACCAATCAATGCTGGCAAGTTCATCTGGTGTAGAACGTCTTGTGGCTTATTAAAGACGTGAGCAGCATGTATAGAGACAAGACTAAAAGGAAAAATGCCTTCAAATGGGAGAATTTGAAGTGTGAAGAGTGTGAAGGCATTTTTGCCTTTCACATAATCCCACGTTGGTGGGAAACAAAATGTCAAAGGGGAGGCTAGGCTATATAATAAAGCCTCTTCCTCCCCTTTTATTTGTCTTAAGCTTATGTATTAAGCTTTTCTTTTCTTTATCCCTTATTATCTCTTTCATTCTAATTATGAGAGAGAGTGTAATATTTTTATTCACAGTAAAATATTTTCGGTCTTGTCCCATGGAGATTTTCCTCAAATTGAAGGTTTTACCACGTTAAATTTTGTGTCTTTATTCCTTTTAATTTATTTACTGTAGAAGGCCAAGCTGACTAAATTGTCTATTTTATTTATTGTGAAAGACAATGTCACCCAAATTGTTATTTTTAATATAATAATTTGTTTCTTATCTTTTATTTGAGTTACGGTGGGAATGTTCAATCTCCTAACATACGTGTGTGTGTGTGTATACACGCACGCGTTGATTTGTTCAGGTCCAGGCTCTCGAATTTTCATTAAGTTTGGATCACTTGTTCTCCATTGTCAAATTAATCCAACGGTAGTTCTCAAAGTTCCATTAATTACTTAGGAAACTATGCAATATTATCTCTCTTGTGTCTCTCTCCACGTTTCTCTCTCTTTTTCTCCTTATTTTCATGAATTCTCTCCATGAATATTATCTCTGCAATATTCCTCTCACCACAAACCAACTCTCTGTCTTCTCGCTTTTGATTGACAAAATCCATTTAACTTGAGCAAAGGAACGGAGTAGGCAATTTCGGCAACCAATTTTCACTGCCTGCATTTTTAATCCAAAAAATGAAATCGTAAAAGATATCAAATAAAATTTAAGGCTATAATCAATTTTCACTGGCTGCATTTTCATCTCCAAACCCGCATCCATGATCCAATAAAACAACTATCAATGTTAAGAGCCACCCTTACCATCATCTTCATCTGGACTTACATCGGAAATTAATCCATCAACAATGACTAAAAATATTTTAAATATATTAAAAAACCTCGATCATCAATTATGCTTCCCAGCAAGATGTTTATCTAAACGACTCATTTCAATTTCTTTTTATTTTCTTTCCAAAGATTTATTTTAGTGGAGACGAAGAAGAAGAAAGAAAGAATAGGCATATGGTAGACACATGGTAGGGAGAGAATTGTAATTAAGAGTGACAAGAGAGACAGATGTTTTGACAAAACCAAGAGAGAGAAGATTTTGAAGAGTTGTCTTTTGGAGAGGTAATTAATGCAACTTCGAGAGGTAATTAATGCAACTTTGATTTTTGTTTTTTTTTTTTTTCACTTAGAACCGTTGGATATATCAGACAAGGGAGAAAAAACGGTTCGGATTTAATGAAAATACGGGCGGGAGTCCGGACCTGAGCAAATCTGTATATATGTGTCCAACGAATGAAGAGACTCTCGAGTAGGACTACAATAAAATAAAAATAGGAGGTAGTTTCTTCTCCTCTATTTTTTTAGCTGTTAAATATGTTTAGTAAAACCTGAGTATTGAGATAGCCGGTGGTGATCCAGGATTGAATATTTGATCAACCAATTAACTCTTTCAAAAAATGTATTACAAATAAAGTTTAAGTAATATATTGATAAACTAAATTATATTTATATAATTAAGAAAACAATAATATTATTATTCATCTTAATAACATGAAAAAGAAAAATATGTATATAATAATTTATTAAAGTTATCAAAGTTATACTATAAAAGTCTAATTGGCAAAATCCTCTTAGAAACGTAACTTTCATTGTTTATTTTTTTTCTCTTCTAATGAATTTTTTTCAAGTATATTATCACATTAGGTTGTAGACTTTGCATTGTATTTGGACTATAAGTGTAGCACTATTGATAATATAAAAAGAAATTACGCATTCAAATCTCATAAATTATTTATAATGGTTTCTTTACTATATTTTTGTTGCATGATAATGACAAAGGAGTGAGTAACATTTCTTTATATGGGTATTAATTATGACTTTTAGAAATCTATTTATATGATAATTCTTATTTCTCTAGTAAATATTAAATTTTAATTTAATTAAACTTGAAAAAG
Organism: Boswellia sacra; assembly: GCA_013180625.2. Lineage (NCBI taxonomy): Eukaryota > Viridiplantae > Streptophyta > Magnoliopsida > Sapindales > Burseraceae > Boswellia > Boswellia sacra. The sequence continues at coordinate 527,458 of SNVD02013895.1, forward strand.
AATAATTGATTAATATAATTTAAACTGAAAAAAGTATACGGATCCACTTATTAATACAATTATGTGTTTTTATAAATGCAATAATGTAATATATGTAAGGTGGCCGAAATAGGAAAATCACGTGATACAAAACATATAAAAATATAATATTTAAAGAAATTTAATAATTCTTTATTGACTTGGTGGGGTCCGGGCGCTCTGTGGCCAATGCATAGTTCCGCCGCTGTCAAACTAATATCTATCTTAAGATTTTTTATGATTAACTTATAACCGGTACAAAGGAATAACCATTTTTAACTTATAATTTTAGCAAAATGTTATCCTATCCAACAAAAATAGATATATACTTTGCTTACAATTCACTTTTGGAATTACTTGTTTGTCGATTATATATATATATGTGCACGCGCGCGCCATCTACTCTTTAGTTTCATCAGATTCTTGCTTTGTTTTGGGATGCAAAGAAATTCTTTCCACAAAAAAATTAATAGGACCTAACATGTTCCAGCAATTTTAACCTTGAAAATGATATAATTTAGTTATTGATCAGTCTTAAATTTCTTATTGGCCTATATACACTGTTTTAGTAAAGGGAACTCCGAATTATAGATCATAGAAATAAAATAACTAATTATGGGAATTCCTTGGAAACCGCTACATACCTTAAGTAGCATCTAAGTAAAACTTTGATTTTGGCCATGCATCAAGTAAAGAATTTCTTCGTTTTGTTACTATAAATATTGAGGGGACGATAGTATTATCTACCACAGTAGATTAGCACACCAAAAATATCAAATTTCCTTACCTTCCTTCAATCAATCACCATATTTGAGTATGGCTGAAGCACTTGTTTCCATAGTCTTGGAGCAATTGGCTTCCGTCATTCATAAACAAAGAGAAGCGAAGGTGAAGCTAGTCGCTGGTGTTGATGATGAAGTCCAGAAGCTCACCAGCAATTTTCAGGCCGTCCGAGCTGTGCTTGAAGATGCAGAGAGCAAACAAGTCAAGGATCTTGCTGTGAGGGATTGGTTAGATAAGCTTAAAGACACATCTTATGACATAGATGACGTGTTGGATGAGTGGGCTACATGGATTGGAATTAAGGGGATTGAAATTGCTTCTAAACCTGAGAGAAAGGTATGTTCAATAGCCATCCCTTTTTATCGCTTATTTTATTTGAGCAATCATGCGTCATGATATTGCTCTATAGATAAAAGAGCTGAATAGAGAACTAGATGTTATTGCAACGGAGAAAAACATGTTTAACTTTATTTTGACAAGGGGAACCTTAGAACTTGAACGACCAGTGACTACATCTCTTATTGATGATGTATCAAATATTCATGGGAGAGACCATGATAAGGATACATTATTGATGATGTTGTTGAGCGAGAATAGTCAAGCACCCACCATCCCAATCATTTCTATAGTAGGGATGGGAGGAATTGGTAAGACTACCCTTGCTCGACTAGCTTTTGATGATGATAAGGTGAACACTTATTTTAATGTAAAAATATGGGTGTGTGTCTCTAAACCTTTTGATGAGATTAGAGTAGCCAAAGCCATCCTTGAATGTATTGTAGGTGATGCATCAAAACTAGTTGAATTGCAAACTCTATTGCAAGAAATAGGGAAATTTCTTAGCGGAAAGAAGTTTCTTCTTGTGCTAGATGATGTTTGGTATGATGATCCCATTGATTGGGAACAGTTGAAAGGTTCTTTTGAGTTTGCTTCTCCAAACAGTAGAATTTTGGTGACCACACGTAATAAGAATTTTGCAAACAGCCTAGGAACCACAGAAGACAACATGATCTCAATAGGGCTATTGTCTGAGAAGGAATCATGGTCATTATTTAGTCAGATTGCATTTTTTAATAGAAACACTGATGAAAAAGAAGAATTGGAGGATATTGGTAGAAAAATTTTAGAGAAGTGTAAGGGTTTGCCTTTTGCAATAAAAACAGTAGGGAGTCTTTTGTATTTTAAGAAAAGCACTAAAGAATGGCAAAGTATCTTAGATAGTGAGATATGGGAACTAAAACAGGAAAAAAGGGGGATTTTCCCACCTTTAATGTTGAGTTATTATGATTTGCCATCTCAACTGAGAAAATGCTTATTATGTTGTGCTATTTTTCCAAAAAATTTTGATATAGAGAAAGACAAATTAATTAAGTTATGGATGGCTCAAAATTATGTTAGAGATGAGCGGATCAAAGATATGGAATTAGTTGGTGAAGAATACTTTGAAAACTTAGCAATTCGATCATTTTTTCAAGATTTTAAGAGGGATAAGTTTGATCGCAGCATAATAAGTTGTAAGATGCATGACATAGTGCATGATTTTGCTCAATTTCTTACCAAGAATGAATGTTTTAGTATAGAAAGTGATGATTTTGAAAAATCTAGAGTCCAATTTTCTTTTGAGAAAGGTCGACATTTAATGGTAGGACTTAAATGTGGAGACTCATTTCCTATGTATATTTATAATGCAAAAAATTTACGTAGCCTATTGGTTGGGTGTGAAAATATGAGCAACGTGGCCCTATCCAAATTATTTTGTGAATTTACATGTCTAAGGACATTGGATTTGAGTTATTGCGGCATTAAGATATTACCAAGTAAAATAAAAAAATTGATACACTTGAGGTGCCTTGATTTATCAAGCAATTTTGAATTAGAAGTATTACCGGAGACATTATGTGAGTTATATAATCTTCAAACCTTAAATCTCAATGATTGTGAGGGTCTCAAAAAACTACCTCAAGACATGGGAAAATTAATTAATTTGAGGCATTTATTGAATAATCGTACTTGTTATGGAAGTCTAACCAAGATACCAAAGGGAATAGAAGGATTGACTTGTCTTAGGACTTTGACAGAATTTGTCGTGTGTAGAAATAGAGAGGGCAGTGGTCTTGAATATTTAAAAAACTTAAACAATCTTCGAGGGTCTCTTCGTATTTTCAGGTTAGGAGACGTGGGAGATGTGGGTGAGGTTATTAATTCAAAGCTTATGAATAAGACAAACCTCGTCTGTTTAGGTTTATATTTTAGAGATTATGATGAAGTGAGGGAGAATAGGAATGATGGGATTGATGAAGCCGTTTTTGAAGCCTTGCAACCCCCTCCCAACTTAGAGACATTGGAGATACATTTTTACGAAGGCAAAACTTTATCGCTGAATTGGAATTGGATAGTATCATTAAGCAAGTTGAGGTGTTTAACGCTTTGGAATTGCATCAACTTGGAAGAGTGGGATATGCCAAAGAAGGAAGATGAAGATATTACAATCATCATGCCATCTCTTAATTCCTTGAAAATTTGGGTTTGCAAGAAATTAAAGTCACTGCCAGATCACATTCTTCAAACGCCAACATTGAAGGAATTGGAGATCTATGGGTGCCCTATTCTAAAAGATCGCTACACAGGAGTGGACTGGATCAAAATCTCTCACATCCCTTACATTGATATTTGATTACGCGAGGTTCAATTGATCAGTTTTAGTATTGACTATAACTGATGAAGATAATTCCCAGAGAGACAAACAGGTAATTTAGTCTCCTCCTCTTCTTCGTATTTAATTGTTTTTTATTTTTAATTCATTAAAACAATATTTCTTACATACTCTGGCAGTTAGTTATTATATTCGCATTAAAATGATGTTTTGCCGCAATATTTTGGTTCAATGAATTATTCCTTGATTATTAGAACGATGGTGAACAGAGTTTTTGCACAGCAGGTGGATTGAAATTAAAGATTAAAAAAAAGGGTTGCTGCTTGAGGAAGCATATGTATACTGCTATCAAATATTTGCTGAGGAAAGCTGGGAATATGGATAGGGAGGAGGGGCTCTGTAAGTTGCAAGATATTGCGTAAATGGCCTCGTCTCTTAGAAAAACATCATCGACAGAGCAAATGGACAGAATCAGCCATGCCTTGTATTGGGAAGCTATTCTAGTGGAACTTTCTTGGTAGAGTTTGTGTTATATTTTGCTTCTGTGAAGTAGAATTTGCTGAGGATTTGGCTTTCGCTGCTTGGGGTGCGACCCAACAGGTAATAAACTTTACCGTACTATTGCTTTAATACATCTATTTTTTAGTTTGTTTTGTAAGTATTAATGGCTCCTGCTACAGGTTTTTACTCAACTTACTCACGGCATCAATCCTCAAATGTGTTGTGCATTAAATGGAATCAAGGAGTACATTTTTCAAGCATCTTATATATCAAGAATTTCATGTCAATATCATACTACAAAGCAGCAACATCAACTATAGTTATGAGCAATTCCTGTTCATGTTCAGGTATTTCATTGTGCAATCTTGCGCTGTTAGTCACTGACATCGGATTGAAAGTTAACTTAAAAAAAAATCTCTTAATTTCTTAAAAAGAGTTGGGATTTACAATAATTGTGTAATTTCATTTTCTCTGCTAAGATTTTTTCTTCTGCTTCCTAACTCAGAGTTTTTATTTTTATGTTTTAAGAATGCTCTTGTAACAACCCAGTTCCCCGTAGGATAACCCGTTATGAATTGCGGGCGCCCATAAGGTCGCGGGTTCGAGTGGAGGATGCACTCCTGGGTGCAGTCTGTGCAGCCTGTAATGGGTCGTTGGTAGACCGGTGGCCCAGTTGAAACAAAACCTTGAAGGTGGTATCAGAGCCAGGCCCAAAGAGGACAATACGTTGAGTACAACTGGGGGACTCTACGGGGAACTGAGTTGTTACAATAATACCATTCTCGAATGGTACCCGTTATGAACTGCAAGCGCCTATAAGGTCCCGGGTTCGAGTGGGGGATGCGTCTCCTGGATGCATTCTAGCGCAATCTGTAATGGACCGGTAGCTAGACCGGTGGCCCAGTGAAGGACAAAACCGTAAGAGAGCCCACTACCTGCCAAAGCGGACAATACGTGGACCGTGCAATTGGAGAACCGTGGAGGCCACCTCTTGAGGCCTACAGGCGCAAAGTGCCACATGGGACCAGGTTATTACAGCTCCTTTTGATGTTTTCTTTTGATCAGCGAAGACATTCAACTTTTATTTCCTGAAGAATCAACGTCAGGAGTTGATGTAATTATACAAGCTTGATTAGTTTTTTTTTTCCCCTCTTCCATCTACATGTGCAATCTCATGTTTAGACTTTTTTTGTGTTTATCTACAAAAAGGGTGAACCACAACTGAGTAAAGCGGAAGATCGAAATTATGAGATGCACTGAAGGAATAGAAGCCCGAAGGAAAAACATGCATGTTCAAATCTGAAGGTGTGCTTCATACTGGTTGCCAAATCATTTCTCCTTATGGAATATTTGACTTCTTCGTTATGCGTTTTGGGATCTTCGGAGCTTTACTTTTCTTAATATGTAGTTTTTTGTTTTTTAATACCTTATATGATTGTCATTTATAATGTATATGCATTTCATTTTCATTTTTGTTTTGATTGTTATTATTTTTCATCTTTGTATTAGACTTTGCATTTGAGGGATAAGGCTCATTTCGTCCTCTCTTACTAAGTGTCATTATTTATTTTTTTCATTAATAAATTTTTCCTCTTGCCGTCGAGGTTTATTCAATTAGAAAAAGAAAAATTCATATGATTGTCAAACAGCATATTGAATTTGCTGAAAAGTGTAACCATGCAAATGAATCCCTTTCTAATGGAGAAAACTTTTTTAGATCGACTACGAAACATGAAAGTTATAACATGAATGCTTGACCTAATTAGAAGCTCTTGAGTGACAGCTTCTCATTAACAATGTCCACGTGCAAGAATGGTTTCTTTCCTACTTTGGTCACTAAAGCCAATGTGCTTGAGTATAATTTGGTTTTAACTTTTTTTCTTTCTTAAAATAAATAATTATTTATTTTAATAATGTTATATTAGATTAACTATTTTGTATTCATTTATTTTTATTTTTTAATTGAAATTCAGGAACTTAGAAATATTAGGCTGGGTTATGGATAGGCCCGTGACTATTGCATATGATGCCCAATAATTCCACCAACATGGATCCTCTATTATCATTTTCATTTAAACCCAAGATTGACCCATGGTATATTTTTCATTGGGCAAAACAATTATAGGTTGTTTATAAACAGCAAGCAAACGAAATCCAACCTATTATCTTTCCCTTGATAGTTTGCTTTTTGTACTCCAATTACTGTAGTTTTTCCATTAGATTCTTGCTTTGTGTTGATACAAAATGAAATTAAATTGTTTCTGCTCCTCTTGATGGCAATCCATGTTATTGGTTTGGGGTGGGGGGTGGGGGGTGAAGAGAGAGAGAGGATCATTTGCTCTGTAAAAAAAACATGCGACCTCCAGTGTGAAACCTAAAATCTATAAACTTAAGTAAAATATAGAACATTAGAATTAATGTAATATAAGAACATCAAACTTTGAAATATATATATATATATATATATATTGGATTTATTTAATTTAATAATAATACTATATTGGATTTATTATTATGGATTTCAATTAATTTTATTCTTTGAGTGAATAGCAAGCAAAGAACCTAAATTAATATCCTTCATTCCTTTGTTATAATTTGCTTTTTGTACTTTACAACTACTGTACTGTTTCCATCAGATTCTTGCTTTGTGTTGGTATAAAATGCAGTTAAATTAAGTTCTCAGCAAATATTGAAGACGATAATCCATGTAATTTGGCAAAATATATTTAGACGAAAACCAGTTCTGTTGAGAGATGCACATCTTATCTTGTAATATATGCAACGTAAAAATTCCATATGAGAACGTAAAACTTTTATGAAATTGTGATATACTGCATATAATTGAAATATTAAATTCAAGTTTTTCTTAATAAGAGAAAGGCCTTTCGGTATCCTAATAGCCAAAACCAACAAACCCCTGTGAGCTATAAGAGGATTGCGGGAGAGCAAATTTGAGGAAAATAGAAGCTGACTAACACAAGCTTCATAAAATGCCTATATCTTACTTATTTTACTGCTTTAAAATCCTTACTGTCATAAATAATCTTTAACTTGATAAAGAAGAAAAATGTTGTGATGTAAATCAGTAATAAACATAAAAGCTCAAAATTTCCATTGTGAGATAATGGTGGTCTGTGACACCTTAATAATGCCTGATGGTAGACATTGTGCTCTTTCACAAATATTTTGTAAGCATATCGTTGTGTTGCTGCTTGGAAACTTTGAAATTTTTCAGTGGAAGAAGAATTCTACAGAAAATTGTCTTCCAATACCTCAATTTCGTAATTAGAAAATTATGGAAACAATGCAGAATTTTCCGTTCAAAATTCCGGCTCTTTCCTTCTAACATCTCTTCTGGTTTAATTCATGGTCTGAATTAAGTCCATGATCTAGTAGCTCGTACTATCTTCTGTTTATTTGAAATTTTGTAACTGCAATTAATCTTAACATGTTAAAAGTTTTATGAATTTACTTGTGCATGGTAGTAAATAAGCTCTATATTTCAAAAATATAACAAGAACACCAACACAATGCAATGATGTGCATTCTAATTGAGCAATCAAGAAATTTAACTAACTAATTTGATCTTTCAGGGGCACAAGAGGTACCAATTGATTCCTCTCATTTAGTTCTCGCACCATTAATGTTCTGGAAAGTAGAATGTCCAACAGTTAACATGTGCAGTGGTGTCATGCATAATTTAACAAAGACAAAACATTAGATTAACACCTTTTCTTCTCTTGTTAGTGGTTGGATATCTGAACTCCAACAGAACATTACGTTTTGTCTTTGTTTTTAAATTACCTGTAACAATAAACTTAAGAGGTTCAGAATTAAAAAGAAGGGCAATTTAAAATTAAAATCCGTACAATCAATATATGAAAAGAGACACAAAGGAAATATTTAGTGGTGAAAGAGTGTGAGATATACCATTTGAGTCCACTTTGCTAGCAATCATTGTCGAAAGGAGACATCTCATGTTGAATCTTCTGCTGATACATGGATAGCAAGCGAGCACACTCGTAGCTATATATAGAATCTTCTGCTGATACATGAATAACTTCGCATATATCTCTCCAAATATTCTATAATTACAAGTTTTTTTTTTGTTAATTGTTATTATTTTCTTTTATTTTTGTTCTTAGTTTTAAGTAAGAAAACTAATTGCAGGTTTCTGCTACATGTGTCCAAAAGAAGTTAGTCCATTAATGTGTTTTAGCGGCTAGAAATTTCTATGTTTACATTTCATGCAACAAGCTAGTAAGAACAACTAATATATCAACTTTAGAGGTGGGAGATACACTGAAAAGTCTAATTCATGTAATGTTAAAAATTCTTATAAGAGTATAATAATTGCAGAAACAGTAATGATTGTTGGATTTTTAGAAAATCAAAGACCAAAGATAATGGGAGAAAACCGATTTACAGTTTGAAGAAGATATCTTTTATTGAGCAGCAAACCATCTATTTATACAGCATAATGAAAACAAATTGTAGAGAAATATGCTCAACAATGAAAACCAATTTGTAACGACTCGGACTTCAAGAGGTAGCCCCCGTATGGCACTTTGTGGCCCTTTCGCCTTCAAGAGGTGGCCCTCACGTGGCACTTTGTGTCCGGCCGCACACAGTCCGGTATTGTCAGTTTTGGGACTCACCGGTCCGGCACGATTTTGTTCCTGTTAAGCTCACAGGCCCCAGGACGCCTCCCCCACTCGAACCCAAGACCTCAAAGGTCATTGGCGTACTCACTTTGAACGCCAATAACCTTTGAGGTCTTGGGTTCGAGTGGGGGAGGCGTCCTGGGGCCTGTGGGCTTAACAGAAACAAAATTGTGCGGGAACGATGGGCCCCAAAACGGACAATACCGGACTATGTGCGGCCGGACACAAAGTGTCACGTGGGGGTCACCTCTTGAAGGTGAAAGGGCCATAAAGTGTCACACGGGGGCCACCTCTTGAAGTCCGGGTCGTTACACAATTACAGAAAAATCGGCTACATCTTGAGCATAACAACTAAGTGCCTAAAAAATAGTATAAAGATATAGTCATGATCCTAAAGAATAGCAACAAATAAGACTGATTCAGCTTCATGTATCATGCCAGTCAACACTCCTTGACTTTGGAGCTATATACACCAAGCTTCTGCCTTAAAGAATTCATATCTAAACTTTGGAAGTGCCTTTGTTAGGATGTTGACGCTTTGATTTTCTATTTTGCAGTGAATTAGCTACACTTCTCCTTCCCTTTGTACTTCTCTTAGAATATAAAACTTTATCTTGAAGTGTTTTGTTTTGCCATCGAACACTGGATTGTTAACAATTGAAATTGCAGCTTGGTTGTTCACAAATATTTGTGTGCCTTCTTGTTGCTCCATATGCAAATTTGTCATGAGTTTCCTAATCCAAAGGGCTTGATTCACAGCAATAGCAGCAGCTATATATTCTACTTCTACTATGGATTGAGCTATGACTTCGTGCTTCTTAGAACACCATGAAAAAATTCCAAAACCAAAGCTAAAACAATAACTTGAGGTGCTTCTCATATCATCAACACATCCAACCCAATCACTATTAGAATAACCATAGAGACTGAAGTTTTTCACTTGACTGAAATGTATTCCATAATCACTTGTGCCCTTAACATAACTAAGAATTCTTTTTGTTGCTTGAAAATGAATTTCACTACCACAATGCATATACCTTGATAGCAAACTCATTGCATGCATAATATCTAACCTCGTTGCAGTTAAATACATTCGGCAGCTTATTAGGCTCTTGTACAACCTTTCATCCATTTTTTCAGGTCCATCTTCTCTGCAAAACTTCCCATTTTGACTCATTAGAGTTGCAGTTGGCTTGCACTCTTCCATGTTGAATTTCTTGAGGACTTCCTCTGCATATTTATGTTGGCATAAAAATATTTCATTATGCTTTTGATGTACTTGCACACCAAGGAAGAATGTCATCCTCGTAAGATCTGTCATTTCAAAGACATCTTTCATTTCCTCTTTAAACTTATCAATTAACTCCTTGCTAAAACCTGTAACAAGTAGATCATCAACATATAGAGATACCATAAGTATTTCATCATCAACCTTCTTGATGTATAAAGTGGATTCACTCAAACTTTTTTCAAAGCCTAATTTCACTAAGTGTGTATCAATTCTGCTATACCAAGACCTTAATGCTTGTTTTAAACCATACAAGGCCTTTTTCGGTCGATATAGCTTCACCTCTTGTCCTTGAAAAACATGTTAGCCCTTAGGCTACATAACAATTTTGATGATAACAATGCATATTGATTTATTGAGATTTACTAATATATTTATTTATGTGCAAGAATAAGATCATTGAAATAATTATAAAATCAAGAAGAGGCTTATTAAAATGAAGTGTTGAATCTAAGGAGAAGACTACATGTTAAAGGCACCAAAGTTTAAGAACAAGGTTTGACTCAAGGAATGTGACACATGAGCAATGTTCAATCAATTGGTCATATATTTCGCTATAAATGTCCAAATGACATGATTCTTGAGCCTTTGGAAAGCTTACTCAATTTATAACATTTTATATGTTTTAAAGAAATTCAAATTTCAAGTGCAAGATGTCTAACTCATCATGCAATTTCAAAGACAAATAGAGGCAGCTGACATGAGCATCGAATACTATTTTGGACATATCTTGAGCTAAGATATTCAAATGACTTGATTCTTGCAGCATTGGAAAGATGATTTAATGAAGCACATTTCACATTTTTTGAAGAAATTCAAATTTCAAATGGAAAGCTGACATAATTGACATGCAATTCGGTGGACTGGCACAAAGAAGAAAAATCAACTGACATCAGCACCGAATGGTCTTTTATACATATCTTGAGAGAGAGAGATATCCAAATGACTTGATTCTTGTGGCATTGGAAAGATGATTTAATGAAGAACATTTCATATCTTTTGAACAAATTCAAATTTCAAATGGAAGGCCAACATAATTGATACGAAATTTGGTGGACTGACACAAGAAAGAAAAATCAACTCACATGAGCACTAAATGGTCTTTTATCCATATCTTGAGCTAGAGATATCCAAATGACTTGATTCTTATGGCATTCAAAAGATGATTTAATGAAGCACATTTCATATTTTTTGAAAAAATTCAAATTTTAAATGGAAGGCTGACATAATTGGCATGCAATGTGGTGGACTAACACAAGGAAGAAAAATAAAGTCACATGAGCACCGAATGGTCTTTTATCCATATCTTGAGCTAGAGATATCCAAATGACTTAATTTTTGATACGTTGGAAAGCTTGTTCAATTATGCAGATCATTTATGCTTTGCATATTTTCAAATTGCAAATGAAATATTGACAAAAGTGGCAGACAAAATTATGGTTTTTATGGTGAGCAGAAAATTTGGAGTTAGTGTCTTCACTTGATTAAGTTCATCTCATTTGCCTATAAAATGAGCCATTCTCCCGTGCATTCAACAAGAATCAATCAAGCCACAAATAAGAGAAATATCAAGTTTAGAGAGCTTTTATATTCTTTATCTACTCTTTGAGGAGAGTTGTATTTCATTGTAAATAGTTATCTTTGTTCATATATTGTGGTGAGAGATCTTATTGTAAAAGATAATAGTTATCCTTGAGAGAACTCTTGGTGAGATGTTATCAAGGGTTGAAGGAAGAAGCCTTGATGAGGTTATTCATCAAGAAGAACTCTTGGTGTGATATTATCGATGGTTGAAAAAAGAAGCCTTAGTGAGGCTGTTCATCAAGAAGAACTCTTAGTATGGTGTAATCAAGGGTTGAAGGAAGAAGCCTTGGTGAGGTTGTTCATCAAGAAGAACTCTTGGTATGGTGTTATCAAGGGTTGAAGGAAGATGCCTTGGTAAGGTTGTTCATCAAGAAGAACTCTTGGTGTGGTGTTATCAAGGGTTGAAGGAAAAAACCTTAGTGAGGTTGTTTATCAAGAAGAACTCTTGGTGTGGTGTTATCAAGGGTTGAAGGAAAAAGTCTTGGTGAGGTTGTTCATCAAACAAGTTGTAAAGAATTCTACAACTTAGTGGAAAGCCTAGCTTATGGACCTAGGAGCCCGTGGACGTAGGCTAGGTTTATCAAACCATATAAATTGAGTTTGCACCCTCTCTATCCCTATTCTCTTTATATTTACTTGCACTTGTGATTGTTTATTATTGTTATTCTCTTGATTGCATCTTAGATCACTTCTAATTTTATCTTCTTCACCTTTATTCTCAAAGAAAGAGTGAACTAATTTTGATCTTTAAAGAAAAGTTTTCTAAATCCGTTTTTATAAATAAAAACCTAATTCACCCCCGTTCTTCCGTTGCCATACCTGGGTCAACAAAACAAACCCTTCAGGTTACTCCACAAAAATTTGTTCCTCCAAGTATCCATTCAAAAAAGCTAACTTGACATCCATTTGGCGTATAACCTAGCCAATTTTGTGCAGTAAGAGCCAGCAACATCCTTATTGTACCCAACTGGAACTAGGGCAAAAGTTTTCGAAAAATCTACCCTAGACATCTTGGCATATCCCTTGACAACAAGTCTTGCCTTGTATTTATTTACAGAACCATCAGGATTGAGCTTGGTCTTGTAAACCCACTTGACTCTTATAGCTTTCTCGTGTTTAAGTCTGTCCACCAACTCCCATGTCTAATTCCTTTCAATCATTTTTAGCTCTTCCTTCATTATAGCTATCCACTTCCAATCATTTACAGCTTCTTCATACCCTGCGGGCTCCATTACAACAAAATTACAACTCTAATAAATGTTAAAGAGTGATCTGATTCCTCTAACAGGTTCATCATCTATATCACAATTCTCCTTCTAAACCTTAAGCTTCTTGTCATTCTCCTAACTCCAATTATCTAACTCAAGGAAGTGAACATCCTTGTTGACAATTACTTTGTTACTTTGTGGTACGTAGATCCTATAGGCTTTTGAAATTGAGCTATAGTCCACAAAAATCCTATATTTTGCTTTTTTGTCCAATTTATCTCTCTTACTTGAGGAATATAAGAGAAACATAAGTAACCAAATGTTTTCAAATTAAGCAACTTTGGTTTGTAGCCATACCATGCTTCAAATAGAGTCATTTTCTGCAAAGCTTTTGTTGGCTATCTGTTTGGTAAAAAAAATGCTATGTTTACAATCTTGACTCAAAATTTCTTTGGCAACCCATTGTCAGGAAGCAAGCACTTTGTCATCTCCATAATTGTTCGATTTTTCCTCTCAACAACACCATTCTGTTAGGAAGTTTAAGGTTCTGTCAACTGATGTTCAATGCCTATATCTTCACAAAACTTGTTAAATTTTTTAGAGGTATATTTAGTTCCATTATCAAACCTGATCACTCATATTATGCATCCGCTTTGAGTTTCAACCCAAGCTTTAAACTTCTTGAAGATGTCAGCAACCTCATATTTAAGCGTCATAAATAAATCCTACACATTCTTGAGTAATCACCAATGAAAGCAGTATAATACTTACTGCCATTCAATCATGGTGTTTTCATTGGACCTTCTATATCTATGTGTATTAATTATAGCCTTTGTGCAGCCCTCTAGGCCTTGTTTTGTCGAAAAGGAAGCCTAGTTTGTTTCCCATACTGACAGGAAGCACATTTAGGAGGCTCCTCCTCTAATTCAGGCAAGGCTTTCACCAGTTAATTCTTCTTCATAAAAAGTAAAGCTGCATGATGGAAATGCCCCAATCTCTTATGCCAAAGTACTGTATTGCAATCTTTTTTGTGTACAGCCTACTCCTTTTTTATCAAATCTAAGGCAAAGCTTTTGCCTTTCATTTGAACTTTGAACACCTCTATGCCTTTTTTATATTTAATCACACAATTTTTGTCTTCAAACAATACCTTATAGCTTTTTTCCAACAACTAAGTAACACTTAAAAGGTTTTGATTAATTTTAGACATACAAAACATCAGAGATTAATTTCAGAGCTATGTGGCCTTCAATTGCTACTGTTCCTTTGCCTTTCATTACAATGTGTGCTATATTTCCAATTCTGACTTTAGAAATAGCAGTTTTGTCAAGCTCTTTGAAGAGCTCTCGATCATAAGTCATGTGGTTTGTACAACCGCTATCTATAAGCCAGCTTTCTATGGAGCTATTGGTGGCAAAGCATGATACCACAAACAACTACTTCTCTTAAGGTTGATCCTCAGCAACCTTAGTTTCTCCTTGTTGCTGTCGAGTATTACATATCCTTTCCATGTGTTTTAATTGATCACACTTGTTACATCTTGCATCTAGTCTCCACCAATACTTATTTTATGGATGATTGGTTTTTTTTGCAATAGAGGCAAGGTGGAAAGATTTGAGCGTTGCTGCTTTGGCTATTTTTGTTGTGGCTTGCAGAACCTCCAAGCTTTTTTTTTATCTTTTTTTTTTGTGTTTTTGCCACCATTGTTGTTCTGTGATTTGGCTTGAAAAGCACCCTTCATAGATCATTCTTGCCTCATAAGTCTCCTTTGTTCTTATGCCCACAGTGCATTCAACAGTTCTGCCAAGGTAATGCTTGACAGATCTTTTGAGTTTTTCAAAGATGAAATTATAGCCCCAAACTTCTTAGAAATTATGACTAGGACCTTTTGAACGATTCTAGAATCAGAAAAATGAGTACCAAAGAGTCTTACTTTGTTGACAATACTAAGAAGTCTGTCAAAATATTCTTTGGTTGTTTTTTATTCTTTCATCTTTTGCATCTCAAATTCTCAGATCAAATTTGGCACTTGCATCCCTTTGATCCTTTCATTTCCTTCATGTTCTTGCTTCAAAAAATCCCAAATTTCCTTGGCTGTTTTTAATGTCATTATTTTGGTAAAGATGGTGGATGAGACTGCTGCAAACAAGGTTGCCATTGCTTTTAATTTTCTTTGCTTCCTCTCCTTTTGATTTTTGATTTGTGCAAGAGTTGGACTGTCTGGCAAAGGTGGAACTTCGTGTTCTTGTTCAACGGCTTCCCATAGATCATTAGCATCAAGATAGGCTTTCATTCTAACAGCCCATACCTGATAATTTGTTCCATCAAACACTAGAGGTGCAATTGCAGTGAATGAATTTTCTAAATTCATTCTGAATAGGTTTTTGTGTTTTTTATTAAGAGATAGGTGATAGGTGTTTAGGAATTGTGTTTGAGCTCTCTTAATCTCACAAGTCCCTCAAGTTTATTGCTTTGATATCAGTCTGTTGGATTTTTAGAAAATCAAAGACCAAAGATAACGAGAGAAAGCTAATTTAGAGTCTGTAGAAGATATCTTTCATTGAGTAGCAAACCATCTATTTATACAGCATAATGAAAACAAATTGCAAAAAATTTTGCTTAATAATGAAAACCAATTGCAGAAAAATCTGCTACATCTTAAGCATAACAGTAAGTGCCTAAAAAACAGCATGAAGAGATGGTCATGATCTTAAAGAATAGCACCAAATAAGACTAATTCAATTTCATAAGTCATGCTAGTCAATAAAGATCAACTTGAGAGAATATAGTGAAAAAATTTACACCAATTGGAACATCGAATGAGAAATCATGTATCTGACCTTGTAATATTTAATCTTCAAATTAGCAAAAACAATACAAACAAGCACCAAACATTAAATAACTGAGCATAAGACACCAATTGTCATCTAAGTTCAATGGAGCTTTGTCACACCTTAATAGTGCCTGATATTAAACATCACCTTATCTTTCACAAGATATCTTGTCCGCATTTTCTCTAGATAGAATTTGACGTCTATGGAAGCAAAAGAAAACACACAATTTCATATTAGATAAGTGTAAAAGGATAATAACAACAAGAAATAATGTAGTGTTATAGGCTAGATTTACGACTGGGCTCCATAATGACATTAAGGATCCCAAAAGGATGTTTTAAGGGACAAAATCGTACAAGCATGCTACAGTTCAAAGAAAACAATACCTCTTTGGGACACAAGCCTAACCCCAAATTCATGTATCAACAAATATAGTTCAAATAAAACTATAATACAATTAATGCAATATCCACATATAGTTGTAATAAGAAAGCCATCGAACCCCTCTACTCTGCTTCTCAAAGATGCATCCAATACTTAGAGCAAGACTTCAAATGTGTCAACAGAAATCAATGATTAGAAAATTGATTCCACTTCAAAATTAAGGAAGAAACACACAGAGAAAATAACTATTTTTAATTTGCAAAGGAATAGAAGAAAATATTGAGTGTGAATAAAATACTTGAACACAGACTTGAATAACAAGTTCCTACTAGTATGACCATTGTTAAGACCGCCAGCGCTAAATATGATACTAACGCTAAGATTCAAGGCTACATTACTTGAAGAACTCATCCATTACGTTATTTAATGTTGTGAACAGTGTAAGAGATTGATTCCTTTTACAACTTTCGTAAGTGTACGTCTTCAGCAGGACATTCAACTTTCTGTTTTAGAACAGCCTCATTAAGCGAATGAGAGGTTTTATCTTCGCTATCTGATAATGCAATAGCTAGTTTTTATGAAGCATATATAACCACTAAAAAAATAGAGAGAGGAGAAGAAACTACTGGTTGGTTCAATCACGGATGGAACATTATCCTTGGCGTTGATCCCTTTGCCATCTCTTCGCACGTCCTCAACAGAAATCTTGATGTTAGGAATGTGAGAGATTTTGGACCAGTTTTTTTTTATTGCTATTATAACTTTCATTTAGAAGAGAGCAATTATATATGTCCAATTTTAGTAATTTTGGTGTTTTAAGAATTTTATCG
Organism: Boswellia sacra; assembly: GCA_013180625.2. Lineage (NCBI taxonomy): Eukaryota > Viridiplantae > Streptophyta > Magnoliopsida > Sapindales > Burseraceae > Boswellia > Boswellia sacra. Next base: position 544,205 of record SNVD02013895.1, read on the forward strand.
TGCAAGACATCTAATTTCTTCCAACGTGAAATCTTCAATGAATGAAGAGACATGATTATATCTTCCCACTTACTCCATACATCCATATTCTTAAACTCAGTTCTTAAATTTGGGAAGACAATACCAATACCATTAGTTTCTTTACCAAAAAATTCCTTACCTACACTTTTAACACTCTTCATATATGATATATAGAGTGATTCAAGAAATGGTAATTTCCCCAAAAGAGGCAGTTGCTCAAGTTCTAGGCAAAATGATAACTTCAACACCCTTAACTCTAGTAGCGACATCAATGGATCTAGAGAAATAGATCATCCTATATAATGTTGTACAATTAACTCCTCCAAATTTGGAGCTGGTTTTAAGCCTTTAAAAATTGCTTCATCCTCAACATGAGTCAATCCATCAAATCTTAAACCCAAATCAATGAAAATTTCCTTGCCTCAAAGACTTGCATCATTCACCTCTTTTGCATCATTGACATTTTTGAACCCAATTATAGTAAGAAACCCTCTAAGATGCTTCAAATTTGCCAAGTATTGCAACTTACATGCTCTCTTATCATACTTTTCATCATTCACAACGAATTTGGATAATGTTTGAAGATTTGTTAATTTCTCAATTTCCTTTGGTACATAACTTAGAGGAGTCCCATGGTTTATTAAATGCAAGGGTTTGATCAATTTCTTGTCAATCCATTGTGGGTAGGAAATTGATGTGAGATGGTTATTTTGTATTTATAGGCCTAGCCCATGAGACTGGTTGGGCCTGAGGTCCTCCAGAGCAACCCAAGATTCAAGCATGAGGACGATGAGAAATCCTCAATGTCTGTGAATAGGGGTGGCAATTTGGGTCATGACATGCGAATACGACATAAATACGATACGAACACGATACACGATTAATAAATGGGTCGGATTCGTGTTAAAGGTATTCAACACGTCAACCTGTTTAATGACACGTATAGTTAAACATATTTTATCTATCATTAACATGTAAGCTCATTTAATAATATAAATTGTTACCTACTTACAATATATATATATTATAAAACTAAAAATTTTATATTATAAAGTAAATTAATTTACAAAATAATAAATTATGATGATTTTAATAATATTTTATATGAACAATGGTTTATATCCTAAAAATAATTTTAATTGATATAAATATATAGAATATCATATATTATGCATAACTAGGTTAAACAATTAAGTAAATTATGTAAATTAAATATGACATGATTATAACACGTGGGTAACACGTTTAATAATCGTGTCTGATCCGTGTTTTATGTCTTGATACGAATAATTAAATAGGTCGACACGAATGACACGAATTGCCACCCTTATCTGTGAAGTTGGTCTAAAGTCTTTGGCCCCTAAGTCTTGGGCTTATATGTGCCCGCTAATAATGATAGGCCTGTTAGTGTTACTCTCAAGAGTTTTGTTATTGAATCCCATTTTTACAAATATTTTTTACAAATACTTTTTAAATGATATTATAAGTACTCTTTCTATTACAATTTATAAATATAGTTAGTGTATTTTTCTTATCTTCTTCCCACTTTTATGTTTTCTTTGCCTTTATTCTTTTTGAGCAACCATTTTTTTTTTTGGTTTTTGAGAAACTTTTTTTTTCGCGTGATCAATTAAATGAAATGTAGGATTTCAGATAATAAAATTAGATATTAAAAAAAATGGTAGTTCGATAGTATCTATAATATATTTAGATTTGGGGCTTCAAAGAGATTTTCACGGCTTAAAGTACGACAATCCAGTTTTAAATAGTAGACCAAAATGATAGTTGTGTTTTGGCCATGAGATGTCTAATAATTAACTTCCAACCCGTACAAAGGAAAATAAGGCAGGTAGCAAAGCTTGTTGGTTGAGTAAATGTTCTCCTACAAACAGCAATGTAAAACCAAAATCGTTCCTTACAATTTGCTTTTGGAATTTACATGTTGCATTTCCAATTATATGCATGGTGGATTATCTACTGCTTAATTGATCAGATTCTTACGTTGTTGATATGCAATTAAAGCTTTTCTGTAAAGTGGTTTATTTAGTCTCAAGTGAACTGTGTCAATTATATTACACATCACAAAGAAAATCAAAAGAAATAAAAATAATGAGTTCATGTATACAAAGGAAAGAATATGTGAACTTCTTGCAGAACACTACATATGTCAAGTGGCATCAAAGCCAAGAATCTCTGTTGGTTTATTTTCTGTGCTATAAATATCGAAAATTTTCTACCACAACACAAACACTTACCCAATTGATATCAAATTAATTTCTCATCTTCCTTTATTCAGTTACCATCTTTCAATATGGCCGAAGCTCTTGTTTCCATAATCATGGAGAAACTGGCTTCAATCATTCAATTAGACAAAGAGGTAAAGCTAGTAAGGGGAGTCGATGACCAAGTCTAGAAGCTCACCAGCAATTTCCACAGCATTGAAGCTATGCTTGAAGATGAAGAGAAAAAACAAGTCAAGGATGTTGCTGCAAGAGATTGGTTGGATATGCTTAAACACACATCTTATGACATATATGATGTGTTGGATGAGTGGAAAACATCAATTGGGAAATTACAAATTAAGGCCTCTGAACCTTGGAGAAAGGTATCTTCCTTCGTCCCTTGTAATGGCTTTTGTAGTAGATCAGTCATGCATCATGATTTTGCTCACAGGCTAAAAGATCTGAATGCAAAACTGGATGTTATAATCGCTAGGGAAAAAATGAGTTTAAATTTAGTTTGAGCACAAGGGCTGGGCACCATAGAACTACAACAGCCAGTGAATATATAGATTAATGATTATGTTGATAATGTAACAAACATTCATGGAAGAGATCATGAAAAGGATACTTTACTAATGGCGCTATTGAATGAGAATAGTCAAGCACCAGCCATCCCTATCATTTCTACAATAGGGATTGGAGGAATTGGTAAGACTACTCTTGCTCGACTAGCTTTTAATGAAGACAAAGTGAACACCAATTTTGACAAAAAGATAAGGGTGTGTGTCTCTAAACCTTTCAATGAGATTAGGATTGTCAAAGAGATATTCAAATTGGTTGTAAGTGATGCGTCAAAACTAGATCAATTACAAACTATGTTGGAAGAGATAAGCGACTCTCTTATAAGAAAGAAATTTCTTCTTGTACTAGATGATGTCTGGCATGAAGATCCCTTTGATTGGGGACAACTAAAAGATTCATTTAAGTTTGCTTGTCCAAGAAGTAGAATTTTGGTGATCACACGTAACAACAATTTTGCAAATAGCCTAGGAACCATAGAAGCCAACATGATCTCACTAGGATTATTGTCTGCGGAGGAATCTTGGTCATTCTTTAGTCAAATTGCATTTTTTTAATAGAAAAGCTAATGAAAAAGAAGAATTTGAGGATATTGGTAGAAAAATTTTAGAAAATTGTAAGGGTTTGCCTCTTGCTATAAAATTAATAGGTAGACTTTTGTGTTTTAAGAACAGCTTTAAAGAATGGCAAAGTGTCTTAAATAGTGAGATATGGGAACTAAAAAAGGAAACAAGAGGGATTTTCTCACTTTACTATTGAGCTACTATGATTTGCCATCCCGATTGAGAAAATGCTTCTCATATTTTGCTATTTTTTCAAAAAATTCTAACATAGAGAAAGAAAGATTAATTAAGTTATGGATGGCTGAAAGTTATCTTAAGGAAGATCAAACCAAAGATTTGGAGTTAATTGGTCAAGAATACTTTGAAAACTTAGCCATGCACTCATTTTTTCAAGAGTTTAAGAAAAATTAATTTGATGGTAGGATTGAAAGTTGTAAGATGTATGATATAGTTCATGATTTTGTTCAATCTCTAACCAAGAATGAATGTCTTAGTATAGATATTAATGATTTTTAAAAGTCAGAAGCCCAATATTCTTCCGAGAGAGCTCAATACTTAATGGTAGAACTTAAAAATGGAGAATCATTTCCTAGATATCTGTTTAATGCAAAAAATGCACGTAGCCTTTTGGTTAAGTTTGAAAAGATGAGCAAGGTCACTACAACTAAATTATTTGAAAATTTTGCTTGTCTACGGAGATTGGAGTTGATTTTGTTTTGATAATGATCTGTTGCATAGTATGGGCATGGGCATCAAGGAATTGCCATCAGAAATAGCAAAATCAATACACTTGAGGTACCTTGATTTATCTGGAAATAAGATATTAGAAAAATTACCGGAGGCATTATGTGAATTATATAATCTACAAACTCTAAATCGTAGTTATTGTAGTGCACTCAAAAGTATACCTCAAGAGATAGGAAAATTAAGAAACTTGAGGCATTAATTAAATTATGAAACTTGTTATTGCAGTATAAGTGAGATGCCAAAGGGGATTGAAGGATTGACTTGTCTTCAAACTTTGATAGAATTTGTTATGTAGAAATAGGCAGGGTACTAGACTTAGTAATCTTTTTTTTTTTTGTAACTGAGATGTCCGAGCCAGCTTACGCGTACCACAACTAATCTTCGGGGGAGACTAGCGCGACCACAATCCACTGTCACAATCTCTCGCTTACCTCATGGGGAAAGGCCATTGTAAAGAGTCAAACCCAGGACTTCACCACAACTAATCCTCGGGGGAGACTAGTGCGACCACAATCCACTGTCACAATCTCTCGCTTACTTCATGGGGAAAGGCCATTGTAAAGAGCCAAACCCAGGACTTCACCGTTGGCCTTACCAACTCCCTCCTGGACCGCTCTTACCACTTGAACCAACTCATTGTGGGTTAGACCTAGTAATCTTGAATATTTGAAAAACTTAAACAACCTTGGAGGATCCCTTCATATTATTGGATTGGGAGAGGTGGGAAATGTGAGTGAGGTTAATAAAACAAACCTTATGAATAAGAGAAATCTAATTTCTTTAGGTTTGTATTTTAGAAGGGATGATGAAGTGAGACCGAATAGGAATGGTGTTGATGAAGCTGTTTTTGAAGCCTTACAACCTCCTCCCAATTTAGAGACATTGGGGATTGGTAATTACGAAGGCAAAACTTTATCATCGAGTTGGATGGCATCATTGACAAAGTTGAAGTTTTTGACATTTTGGAAGTGCATCAATTGGGAAGAATGGGAAATTTTGAAGTAGGGAAATGAAGATATTACATTTGTGCCGTCTCTTTATTCTTTGACGATTGATACTTGCAAGAAATTAAAGTCACTGCCAGAGTATATTCTTTAAATCCCAACACTAAAGCAATTGAAAATCATTGGGTGCCCTATTCTAAAAGAACGCTACAACAAGATGACAGGAGTAGACTGGAGCAAAATCTCTCACATCCCTGATGTCCAAATTTGATTAATCATTCCTTACTGTCAATATTGTGATTGTATCTTACGGTGTCAAGACAGCTGCAATAGAAAGGTAGTTTGGTCTCCTTCTCTTATTCTTAGTTAATCATTATTTATAATAAAGTAAAACATCTTTATATTAATGTACGTAAGTCATAGTCTTTCTAACATGATCAGTATAGCAAAATACTGAATTATTGTCACAATATAGTTTATCGCTCTGTTACCCATCAACTTTGTGTTAATTTTCATTTCCACTCCTCAATATATACATAAATGAACTGTAGCTGTATCCTTATTGACTAATTCTTTTGATTTTTGGAATGATGATGAACGGAGTGTTTGCGCATGAGACGTTGATTGAAAGATTTACCGAAATGAAGAAAGGTTGGGATTTTTTTTATTTTTCTCTTCTAATTAGAAGAAGTTGCTTTTGATATTTTCATTTGTTCAGTGAAGCAGTTCAGCACTATTTTCTTTTAGAATCAGTGCCAGGAGTTGATGATTAAACAAGCTTGGCAGAAAAAAAGGTCTTTCCCCTTGTCCTTGTGCATCAAATGTGCTATCTTATGTTAAGATAAATAGAATTATATTTTATCTTAATTTTTCACACTCAGTGCTTTCTAATCAAAGTTTTAAATCATTTATTTTTTTGGGCTAAATGTTATTTCACACTCATGCACTCGAAAAAATGTCAAAAAATTATTGTAGTTTGTATACTTTATGTCACAACCCATACTAGACATACAAAATATAGCATTTATACAGTCATTTAAATATGAGCTCTGTTATTTCTTTCATTTATTAATATTAGTATCACACAAAACAAAGTTTCTAATCACAACCACACCATTTCACTATATATAGATACATTTAAAAATCAAAAGAGGTTCTACAGTATGGCTATACTAATATAGAGCAGCGGTCTTTGGTTGCCAAGGGAACTCTGTCAGCAATGCCAAAAGTCCTCCATCCATAGCTCAATCTACTGATCACCTGAGGCACACAACAACTTTAATGAGTAAAACTCAGTAAGTAAGCTAGGTGAATATACAGTAATAAACAATAACAATAGAATTCAGTCCAATATGAAACTATCCATTTCTAACTACACAAGCATTAGCTAACTCGTTAAAGAAAGAATGCCTCAGAGTTCACTTCGGTTACATTTGTGCTCCCGCCCCGATTTTCTTTCTAGACCTCTATAAGTCGATTCAACCTCACATAAGTGAGTTCACATTTCTCTACTCATCGCTTTTTCATGTACAATCACAATCACATAATGAGGAAGCTTCCATAGTATCAATTACAGTCACCTAGGGGAAAAGGCTCTCTAATCAAGGTAGGACTTTTCATTTCACAGTCAGTTCCCATATAACAGCTCAAGGCTAGTCTGACAATCCAGGTGATACCAAGCCCATGCTACCGAATCTTGTCTAGAGAAACACATGGTCCAGACCTCCCCTCAAGCCATAGGAGTACGGAATGCTCAAGGCTAGTCTTACAATCCAGGTGATACCGGGCCCATGCTACCGAATCTCATCTAGAGAAACACATGGTCCAGACCTCCCCTCAAGCCATGGAACAGTACAGAACAGTACAAATACATTTAGATGCCTACACTTGAAATAGCTCGAGGCTAGTCTGACAATCCGGGTGATACCGGGCCCATGCTACCGAATCTCATTTAGAGAAGCACATGGTCCAAACCTCCCCTCAAGCTATGAGAGCTAAACTTCCTAGGTCTTGGCATGCCAATCACGTTTCATCATTCACAATCAGTCACATTAAAGAAGCTAAATATCAGGCTTTTAAAACAGTCACAATTTATTATGGCCTCAGAATAGTTAGTTTACTTACCTCGTATAGCTGCTTTTCAATGCTTGTAATTGACCTAAAAATAAAACAAAAATCTCTTTTTAGGTCACCATACACTTGTAAAATATTTTCCCCTTTTTTTTGGCTCTATTTTCATACTTACTTTGACAAACAATTCACAACAACAATTATCTACTTCCAAAAATTCACACAAGTAGGTAGACATCTTTTACACACATACCTCATGTCTCCTTAAAATTTTTAGAGCCAATTGGGATCATTTGGCCACTAAAAATAATCAAATTCATTACCTCAACAATTCTGCTATTGTATTCATTTCACTGAACAGTATAGACTTAAAAATTTGTAGGAATTGCAATCCTACTCAATTGGCTATAATAACAGATATATATACCTCCATACCAAAAATCATGACTTTTCAAGGTGTTTGACCCATTCAAATCCAATTATTTCTAACTGCTCTATTTTGGAAACTAAAAATTCCAGTTTTAGCAAGCCAACTTTAAAAATCTATAACAATTCACACAGAGATTCAATCTCAGTGAAAATTTACAATCTCATATATGACAGATAAAAGGACTTGAATACCAAAAATCAGGTAATTATATGAAGATTTGGACCTTCAACTAAAATCGTTTTCCCCTCCTCTGTTCTAAGACATGGGACATATGCAATACCATACCAGAAATTCAAAAATTCACTACGAATCACCTACTTTGAATTTTTGAGTGAATCCAATTGCTATACACTCTTGGACATGTCTATTTTCATCCATAAAATTTTCAGAACAAGAAAATGTCCCCCTGATTTTTGGTAATTCTCGGAACATGTACTATTTAGTGTAACAAAATTTCCAGGATTTGAACTAAACTCTCAATTCTAGCTTATATCTTCATCTCCTTACTTAGATGCATTCAAAACTCATTCAAATTCACATCTCCATACAATTTCCAGCATACAAATAACAGTTCTCATACTCACATCACTACACAAGGAATTTCTTTAAATTAAATAAGCAATAATGAGAAAATTGGTTCTTACCTTCTCCCTCTCGTTTTTTTTTTCTACCTTTCTTCCCTTGATTCCTTGATGATTTGTGTGAAAATTTTCTGAGAGAGTAGAGGGCTGGAACGTGTATGCAAGGAGAGGAATGAAAGAATTCTAGAACTCTTCCCATTTATGGATAAAATTAGGCCAAATTTCTAGTTAGTCCTTCTCTCTTCCTTTATAACCATTAGACCCAATACTCTTTTAATGAAGCCCCTCATTCTTTCATTTATTACATTACAATTCAAATACATTACATATACATTAATACATATGTAACCATAACACATGATATAATGTACACTACAAAATTTAGGATATTACAGTTCATCCAAAAAAAAATTTGCACAACTTTCGTGATAAAAATATTCCTGCTCTAATATCTTGTTTAGTCAAAAACTATATAGGATATGAGAGTATTGATTCAAAGAATGTTGATGATGATGATAATTAAGGACAGAAGAAGAAGGTTTAAACATTCCAATTAAACTTCCTTGTTATATATATACAGGCTGGCCTCTTTCCTCTTTTGTATGTTGATTATGATCTATTTTTATTATAATCCATTAGTCCGAATGGGAGATCAAATAGCAGCATGCCACGTGATATCAATAAGTTCAATAGATAGAATCTGCCATCCTCTTCCACATTAGCAAGGTAGAAAATTTTGATTAATTCTGATGACATCTACTTAAGGTGACGATGATTCTTATTTTAATATATTTACGACCTTGCTATATATACATATATATTGAAAAAGTGTGTTTCAGTTCATTATTTTTTGTTTCCCTATTTTTCACAATAGTTTTTTCATATATGGGTTTAGCCCTGTCAAAAAGTGTGATATTTTGACTATAACGGTAAAATTAAAAATAAATTTTTTAAAAATAATTGAATCTGTCACGGTATTTTTTATCTTTAGTTATGATTATATTTGACTTCAACAATAATCCCTTTATATAATAAAAGCAAACTTATTTACTTGACTTTCCAGGGCTTGTAATATGCCTTTTAAAAGGACTTATCGACTATTAGCATCTACAATAACATATTCTAGACTCAACTAGTTAAAAAAAAGGCAAAGAAAAAACTTATTTATTGTTCTATTTCATCACAATTGAACACTGCTATTGGTTTTTACATTGCATACCTTGCACTTGAATGGAATTTGTTTTGTCATCTCGTGGAAGAAACTTTTATTTATATTGTATTCTTGATGTGTATATATTTCCCATTTATTGTATTGTCTAATTCATAAAAGTTTCACATTAAGAGAATCCTAACCGGGATACGATAAGTAAAATTAGAATCCTAGTTAACTAGGAATCTTGCATTAATTATCTCATATAGGATTAGGATATTAATCATAGTACACTAGACCACTTATGTGAATATATGATTACTTCCTATTATTCATTGATCATAATCTGAGATTATTTCCTAAGTTACTTTGAATATCTTGTAGGTCAAGGAAAGAAAAAGCATTGGAAAAAGAATAGTATATATAGCTATTTTCATAGCTTGGGAATTAACGCATTCAATTAGGCTACAGAGAAGAGCAAATTAATAGGAAGAAAGAATGCGTCTTTTCTTTGTGATGTGTGTGAAGCATTATGTTTCTTTTGAGAGTTAGATCATGTAAGGCTTAAGGGTTTGAGTACTTGCATAAGTCTGTAATAGTTATTAGTCTGTAAGGCTTGGGGATAAGTGTTTACATGAGTATGTAACTGGTATTCGATATAGTAGCTTTCTGAACTGGGTATAGTTAAGATAGTTGTGACAGACAAAGTGTAACTAGGTTAGGAAGTTGGTCTACGATAGTTAAAGTTCTTGGAAAGAGAGCTTTGGTTACAAAGGGAAGTGAGTGAGACAGAAAAGGGGTTTCTTCTACTATAAATCCAAGTAATTGTAATCACGAACGATTTAGTAGATTGTTGCATGGCTACCCATGAGGTAAGTTGGTTATAGCTGAACCACATAAAAGTTTGTTCTACACATTTTACTTTCTTCTTGTTTACATCTGATTTAACCACTTAAGTTTATCTAATATAACTAAATCCTAGGATTCAAAACTTTCATCCACATTTACAAGAAGCTCAAAATTTAACAAGAGGACATAATTCATCACTGAAAGACAAACTTTCCTCAACTGATTTCAAATTTTCTTCATTCTCTTGCAAGTACTCTACTTAAAGGCATAGCAGTTGCAAAGTGATTCTTCCTTTTGGGATTATTTTGTCTTCTTCATTATGATTCTCGAGTCTTCGTAGCAGTTTTTATCTTAATAGTAGTGTTATTTTACTTTTTAGAGTAATGTTATATATGCAAAGTTGATATCTCAAGTGAGATGGCTGCTGATATGTCAATATAAGCAGTGGCAGACACGGGATTTTATCTTAGAGGTGGGATTATTTTGTCTTCTTCATTATTATTCTCGAGTCTTCGTAGCAGTTTTTATCTTAATAGTAGCTTTATTTTACTTTTTAGAGTAATGCTATATATACAAAGTTGATATCCCAAGTGAGATGGCTGCTGATATGTCAATACAACCAATGGCGGACACAGGATTTTATCTTAGAGGGGACATCTTTAATATTTAAAAATTAATGTTTAAAAAAAACCTCAATAGTGTAACAAAAATTATTTCAAAAAAAGAATAGACGTAGATATATAGGAGACATAATATATCTTATCTTTCAAAATTAAATAATCTTAATATAATAAATCAAAGAATAAAATACTAATATTTTATAAAAGCATATTAGTTATTGTCATTGACAAGTATTTATATTAAAAAAATATTACATAATTACTTTGTTATCATATATGAAAAAAAATTATTTATAATCCTATATTAGCATTATAATCCAAAATTTGAGTTCTATGTTTGAAATTTGCAAACAAACCTTTATATTGATTTCAGGATAGCTTTGTATTGAATTGTTAACATATTTCCTAGATATACTGATGTCAACTTAAAAAAGAATTTTCTTTTAAAATATCTCTCCAAATTTTTTTCTCAAAAATAATTAATTTATAATAACCATTAAATTTTATCCAAAAAGGTTACAAATGCATAAAAATAATAAAGAAGTTTATTAATTTTTATACTAATTGGTATATATAAATTACAAAGAGAAATAAATAATACAAATATGATATGTAATATTGTTATAGAAATATAAGTTAGATAGGGTACTAGTTTAAAAAATGAAGAAAGAAAAATAATTTAAAATTATTGTTCAAGAAGAGTGTAACTGTAAACTATAAGAAATAATGAAGTAAGAGGATATTTTATAGTTTCAGAAGGGGTCCAGGCTCCCTTAGATCCTTTCTTAGGTCCGCTCCTGAATACAAGTAATTTATCATATCACACCTCTTAATTAAATTAATTAACTACTTATTGATATGTCAGTAGCCATCTCAATCGGGACACAAAGTTGGGATACCAACTTTATACATTTAGCATTGCTATACTTTTTAAGTGATTAATTGTCATTTTTCAAGTATATGCATTTCATTTGTAGTTTTCTTTTGATTATTATTATTTTTCCTTTTTATTTTCTATTAGATTTTACATTTTGAGGGGTAAACGCCCCAATTCAATGTTATTATTTATTTTGCAATTAATAAATTTTCCTCCCTCGGCGGAGGTTTATTCAATAAAAAGAAACAAATCATATTAGGAAGAAAATCATTAAAACAGATAAAATTTTGCCATAATAATATGAAAGGGGAAATTTTGTTATTTTATGAAATTTTAGGTAAAATTAGAGATGTCATCTTCACTGCTCTTTAAAACTATCATGTAGCATTAACTAGAGGATTAAAATTAATTAATAATTCATTAACAAAACATCAAAATTTAAATTATTGAGTTACCCCTATTAAATAGTTGTAAGACATGGACTAACGGGGGCCCAAGAGCAATGCTCTTGGGTATAAACTTTGGGAATATAAAGTGCGCTTTCAATAGTCTTAATACCAGGCCCAATGATTCTACCAATATGGATCCTTGTATTTAATCCCAAGATGAAGCCATTGCATACTGTTTGTCTCATTAAATAAAGAACTTATAAACCATTTTCATGGCAAATACTGTGAAATATTTTATATATTCCTATATTCAACCAAAAGATTTTACAAAGCAATAAATAAGCATTGAAGCAATTAAGCTTATGTTTTGAGCTAACAGAAAGCAATGAATTGCTATAATTTGCTTTTTGTGCTTTGCAACTAATTGATCTACTTTTTGCATCGTATTCTTGCTTTAATTTGTGTTGATATGCAACGCAATTTAATTCTTTATTCAATTTTTAAAGACAATACATGCAATGTGATGCAAAGTGGGTGGCACTTTGTATAAATTAATATATCATGAACCGCAAATTTTTTTAGAAATTAAGATATGCACATATAACTTCTAATGCGAAACATAAATAGAATATTAGTAACTGTGATCTGAGAACACAAAACTTCTAAGAAAAATATTAAAAGTATGTGCCACCCACTGGGCCACTGAGCTGAGTTAACTTATAACATGTACCAAGGAATTAATAACAGCAACAAACATGAACATAAAAGCAAAATGTTCTGCTTTAATACCATCTCAAGAAACCATCTAACTGAAAACTTAATCTTGACACTCAATACTACTTTAATTGTATCAGATTCTTGCTTGGTTGGTATGCAATTAATATCTCTACGCAGAGTGGCTTGTTCCAGCTTTTAAAGCTAATAGAAAGTAACAATTTTCAGTCTTGAAATTCCTGTGAGGCTTTATATGTACCTGTATGAGTAAAAGTAACGAAGTGAGAATTACAGACCGCGAATGAAACAAAATCATTAAAAAAAAAAATTATTTTCAAGTATGCAAAGGAAAGAATATTAATTTTTAATTTTCATGGAGAAAAGAATACATACGTTGAGTAGCAGCAAAGTAATTGAAATTCTGATTTAAGTCTTGCAACAAGTAAAGAATTTCCGTTGGTTTATTCTATGCACTATAAAAATTAAATGGACGATAGCATTTTCTACCACAACACTAAACACTTCACCATATATCAAATTTATCATCTTCCTTCAATCGGTTACCGTCGTTCAGTATGGCTAAAGCTACTGTTTCCATTATCACGGAGCAGTTGGCTTCAATCATTCAAACAAAGAAAGAGGTGAAGCTAGTGGTGGGTGTTGATGATGAACTCCAAAAGCTCACAAGCAATTTCCAGGCCATTCAAGCTGTACTAGATGATGCAGAAAGAAGACAAATCAACGATCCTGCTATCAGAGATTGGTTGGATGAGCTTAAAAACACATCTTATGACATAAATGATGTGTTGGATGAGTGGAAAATATTGATTGGAAAATTGCAAATTAAGGTTTCCAAACCTATGGGAAAGGTATGTTCCCTCATCCCTTGTTATCGTCTTTGTTTTAGCCATGTCACGCGTCGTGATATTGCTCTCAAAATTAAATCTCTGAGTAGAACAATAGAAACTATTGCTTTGAGAATGAAGACACCTAATTTTTGTTCAACAGAGGGCGGCATAGAACTAAATAAACTATATCAATTATTGATGATGTATCAAACATTCATGGAAAAGACCATGAACGATACATTATTAATGATGCTTTTGAATGAGAGTAGTGAACAGCCAAAAGTTCCCATCATTTCTATTGTAGGGATGGCAGGAATTGGTAAAACTACTCATGTTCAAGTAGTTTTTCAAGATAACAAAGTCGGAAAACACTTTGATAAAAAAATATGGGTGTCTGTCTCTAGTACTTTTGATGTCATAAGGATTGCAAAAGTGATTCTAAAATCTCTTGGAGTTGATGTATCAAAATTAGATAATCAAAGAGCGTTGCTATCACAAATAAGTAACTCTCTTGGAGGAAAGAAATTTCTTCTAGTATTAGATGATGTATGGACAGAAGATCCAAAAAGTTGGAAACAATTGAATGAACATTGGGAACAATTAAAACATTCTTTAGAGAGTGGTTCTTCTGCTGGAAGTAGAATTTTAGTGACCACCCGTGAGGAGAATCTTGCACAAAACATAGGAACAACCAACATGATCTTATTAGGGACCCTATCTGAAGAGCAATCTTGGTCAATAGTTAGACAAGTCACATTGTCTAAAAGAACCAGTGAGGAGATTAAAGAACACGAAAATATTGGTAAAACAATTATAAGCAAGTGTAAGGGTTTACCACTTTCTATATTGACATTAGGAAGTCACTCATGCCCTATAACAACTATTGAAAAGTGGCAAAATGTGTCAGGCAATAAGTTAGTGGGAGAAGAGGTAGAAATAGAGCTTTTCTCACCACTATTATGCTATTTTAATTTGCCCGTTATGTTGAAAAAATGCTTATTATATTGTACCATCTTTCCAAAAGATTTTGAGATAGAAAAAGATAAATTAATTAGGTTATGGATGGCTCAAGGTTATCTTAGAGGAGAAGAAACAAAAGATATAGAGTTAATTGGTGAAGAGTATTTTGATACTTTAGCAAAATGCTCTTTTTTAAAAGATCTTAAGAAAAATGCATATAATGGAAGTATAGAAAGTTGTAAGATGCATGATATGCATGGTTTTACTCAATTTCTTTTTGAGAATGAATGTTTTACTCAAGAAATTGATGATTACGAAGAGTCTCGAGTACAATTTTCTTGTAAAAAAGCTCGTCACTTGTTGCTACGGCTTAAGAGAGGAGAATTATATCCTTGGCACATTAGTGATGGAGAAAACGTACGTGGCCTTATGGTTATGTGTGATTACAGTATGAAGAGCGAGACTCTATCCAAATTATTTGGTGACTTTACATGTCTAAGGTCTTTAGGCTTGAGTAACTGTGATTTAAATGTTAAGAAACTGCCAGGAGAAATAAAAAAATTGAGACACTTGAGGTATCTTGATTTGTCAAGAAATTTGTGGTTAAATGAATTGCCCGAGGCATTATGCGAGTTGTATAATCTACAGACCTTAAACCTTGATGGGTGTGTGGCTCTAGTAAAACTACCTCAGGGGATAGGAAATCTAGTGAACTTAAGGCATCTAATGAATGATTGTACAAACCAAAGTCTAAGTCACTTGCCAAAAGGAATTGAAAGATTAACTTGTCTTCGAACTGTGAAAGAATTCATTGTGGGTAGAAAGAGGTTGGGTGCTATAGCTGGGCTTGAATGTTTAAAAAGCTTGGACAATCTTCAGGGGTCTCTTGATATTTTCAAGTTGGGAAATGTGGCAAATGTGAACGAGGTCAAGAGTGCAAACCTTAAAAATAAGAAAAACCTCCTTTCTTTATATTTAGATTTTGGAGGGTATGATGAAAAGAGGAGGGTAAATAGGGAGTGGTTTGATCAGGAAGAAGTTTTTAAAGCCTTAGAGCCGCCTCCTAGTTTGGAGACATTAGGGATGAATTCTTATGAAGGCAGAACATTATCACTGAATTGGATGGTAACATTAACCAAATTGAGGATGTTGACTCTTAATAATTTCAGCAAATTGGAGTTTTTGCCTTCATTAGGAAAACTGTCATCCCTTGAATCACTCCATATATCTTGGATGCCTAGTGTGAAAATAGTGGATTCTCAATTTTTGGGAATAGAAAGTGATGAGATATCTATTACTGTCTTTCACAAGTTGAAAACTCTTAGGTTTTCGCATATGGAAAACTGCGAAAAATGGGTTGTTAGGTTGAGGGGGGATGAAGATATTACAATCATGCCATGTCTTCAGTCCTTGTCAATCCGTTCGTGCAACAAATTAAAGTCACTACCGGATCATATTCTTCAAATACCAACACTAAAGCAACTTGTGATTGATCAATGCGATGATCTAAATAACCTTTACAGCAAGCAGACAGGAAACAAGTGGTACATGATCTCTCACATTCCTGGGATCGAAATAAATTAATGATTCTGAGAAGTCTACCTCATCGGTTGTTGCCAATGTTGTGCTCATTGAGTCCTGCAGGAACATATCAAAATCCATCTCAGACAGGTGATTTTTCCTTCTTCAAATTTTTAAGTTCGTTAGTACATCTCCACACTTATTTGAATTAGTTGATTTATTTAGTTATATCATTCTCTTTACTTTTAGTACAATAATCTGCTAATCATATTCTATATAGTTTCAGTTTCAATTGTGCTTGCTATGTAATGATTTTGCTCACTTTACCCGCACGGTCCGGCCAGGGAAAAACCCGAATTTTCGGTGTTAAGGCCCCGAGGGCGGGGCCTGCTAAGTGCACACCGATCCGGGTGCGGGGTAGTATTGCTGAAGACACCCTGCACTATTAAAGCAAAATTATGCTATCTGCAGGATTCGAATACATGATATATGGGATTGGATTGCCGCCATTTACCACTAGACCACATGGCTTTTTTGCTAGAATAATTGCATACAATTTTAATTAATCAATTCATTTGTATATTTAATTAAAACTAAAATCTTGAACAAAGCCAGGATTCGAACTTGGGTTATAACACACCATTATAACGTGCTTTGCCACTTCTGCCGACCGTGCACTTGGAATAATTTTGGCAACATTATATTATCTAGCCAATTCAAGACCTGAAAATTTTTAAAAAAAAATAAATCCGGGGATTTTCTCCGAATGCGGGTGTTACATTCTAAAACCCACAATTACTCGCACCCGGAAAAACTCGAAAAAATCCGGAGATTTTGCGGGGACCAGGGAGGAGTTTTTTTATCCGCTGAGGGTGCGGAAATGCAAAACCTGCACCCGCACCCGGATTTTGCCATCCCTAATTGAGTTAGTATTTTGATTAATGTAATGATGATGTTTTTGAGAGAGTGTAATTAGGTGAACAGAATTTTTGCAGAGGAGGTGGTTTAAAGATTGACTGAAATGGTTGAACCAAGACTGGCGCTTCAGGGAACGTATAGAATATAGATAATGCTATTTAATTTTAGCAATGCCCAGCTGGGAATATGGATTCGGAGGACGGAGTGTGAGCTGCAAGATGTTGCTTAAATGGTCTCATCTTTTAACATCATACAGAGGATTAGACAGAATCACCAATGCCATGGAAGCCACTCTGGTGAAACAACGAACGCTTGCGGTCGGTGTTCAGGTACTGTACTTTCTGAATCTCTGCTCTCTGCTCTTAGGTCGAAACAATTGATTCTGAATTTCCTATCATTTATAAACATCACTTCCCTTAAGAGGGTTGGAGTTCATGAGTGTTTCTGAAACTAAAAAAAAAAATTAAAAAAATTAAAAAAAAAAGTCAAGTTGCTCTGGTAAATCTTTTTTTTTTTTTTAATTCTCAAGTGAAACCAATTCAACGTCATGAATTCCTAGAAGAACCACTGTCAGGAGTTTATGTTTTACACAAGCTTGGAAGGATAATAAGTTTCCTTTTCCATTTCCATCTGCAGAAGCTTCGCGAACTTGTCATGCTGGACTAATTGATCGATGTGCAGAGTCTTACCATTAAATTTTATGTGTATGACCAAAGGTTTGAATGCCTCCGAATTGCATAGGATTATAATTTTTCACCTTAATATTTCACGGTTTCTCTTAAACGATCACTAGAAATTTATGTAATTTAATTAGATGCCTTTTCTTTTTCTTTTTCTTTTTTCTTTCTCATAATGACATCAATTTATAAATTAAGATGTTCTGTTGTTTCAATTTTATATTTAAAAGCAGATTTTTTAGTAAAAGTTATTTGAGTTTATTTCGTGACAGCTCCAGGCACTTAAACCTGCGATCTTTACACCTTCAGCTCCATTATTGAAAGAATACAAGCCAGGCCTTGTCATCAGTTACCAAGGTAGGATAAACTCTGCCTGTGATGCAATTTTTCCTCCACCGAAGCTCTCCTCATGGGTGATCAAGCTGCAGAAGGGGTCAACCACAAAAGTGAGTTAAAGCAAAATGGCCGGAATGATGAAATAGGTTGAAGGAATAGAACCCCAGGGAAATTCATGGTCGCCAATTGATTCATTCTTTTGGGATTGCTCTTTTTCTTGATCATGATTTCCTCGAATCTTCCAAACTAAAGGTTTTTTTTTTCTAACATCCCACATCGCTTATACTCTAAGAGCTCCTTAAGTTGTTAGAGGCATTTTGGGTTGTAAAACCCTTTTGGATAGTAAAGATTGGATTGCAAAGTCCGGAAGTAAAACCATGACGGACTGTATGTCTCCGAATGACAAGCATGTGGCACCGAGATGTGACATTTTTAATTTGCTATAGGTATTTTTGTTTTTATTATTGTTGACTTTCATATGTATTTTTCTTCATGCATTCTATTTGGATTTTTTTTTTTGGTTATTTTTATTTTTTATTTTTTACCTATGTATTTTGTAATAGACTTTGCATTTTGAGGGGTAAGGCTCAATATGTCCCCCTCTAACTAGGTGTCATTTTTTTTTTCAATAATAAATTTTCCTCACTACGTCGAGGTTTATCCCATTGAAAGAACATTTTTTTCATTAATAAATGTTCCTCATTCCATCGAGGTTTGTCCAATCGAAAGAAAAAATTTGTTACAGATTGCCAAATGTGAACTAGAGTGTAAATATGAATTATTAACTCCTTCATGGCGTCAGCAAAATATATGTTGGATTGAAATTGTAAAACAATCGAAGTTATATGACATGAAATGCTAGACTTAATTATAAGTTATAACCATATAAATTATCTTAATACTGTAAGTGTCTTGTTTATAAAAATGGTTGCAAGCCTGGGCTGGATAGGCTAATTTACCCAGCAGTATACTCCTCAGCAAGCTTCTTAATGGCAGCTTCTCATTCACAGGTCCAGATTCAGGAAAGCTTCATATATAAATGGTCTTATGAAGTTGTGTGAGATGGATAGGTTGAGAGAAAAAAGTTGTGAGAGAGAAATTGAGGTTCAGCTTTGGTCACTGCATGTAGCACATGTTTTTAGCTGGCCTTGTGTTTGAATTTTAAGAAGAACACTGCATTTTGTCATAAATATTGTTACAACCCATACTCGACATACAAAATATAGCATTTATACGGTCATTTAAATATGAACTCTAATATTTCTTTGAAGGATTATTATAAGTATAACTCCAAATAGAGTTCCTAATGACAACCACCTGATTCTACTGCATTTATGTACATTCAAAAATCAAAAGAAGTTCTACAGTATGGCTATGTAAATATAGAGCAGCGGTCTATGGTTGCCAAGGGAACTCTGTCAGCGATGCCAAAAGTCCTTCATCTCTAGCTCAATCTATTGATCACCTGAGGCACACAACAACTTTTATGAGTAAAACTCAGTAAGTAAGCTAAGTGAATATACAGCAATAAACAATAACAATAGAATTCAATACACAGTATGAAACTATCCATTTGTAACTACACAAGCATTATCTAAATTGTTAAAGAAGAAATGCTCCGAGTTCACTTCGGTTACACTTGCGCTCCCGCGCCAATTTTCTTTCTAAACTTCTATAGGTCGATTCAACCTCACATAAGTGAGTTCACATTTCTCTACTCATTGCTTTTTCGTGCATAATCTCAATCACATATTGAGGAAGCTTCCACAGTATCAGTTACAGTCACCTAGGGGAAAAGACTCTCTAATCAAGGTAGGACTTTTCATTTCACATTCAGTTCCCATATAATAGCTCAAGGCTAGTCTGACAATCCGGGTGATACCGGGCCCATGCTACCGAATCTCATCTAGAGAAACACATGGTCCAGACCTCCCCTCAAGCCATGGGAGTACGGAAGGCTCAAGGCTAGTCTGACAATCCGGGTGATACCGGGCCCATGCTACCGAATCTCATTTAGAGAAACACATGGTCCAGACCTCCCCTCAAGCCATGGAACAGTACAGAACAGTACAAATACATTTAGATGCCTACACTTGAAATAGCTCGAGGCTAGTCTGACAATCCGGGTGATATCGGGCCCATGCTACCAAATCTCGTTTAGAGAAACACATGGTCCAGACCTCCCCTCAAGCTATGAGAGCTAAACTTCCTAGGTCTTGGCATGCCAATCACGTTTCATCATTCACAATCAGTCACATAAAGGAAGCTCTATATCAGGCTTCCAAAACAGTCACAATATTTCACATTCAAGCATCAAATTGCTAGCATTTAATAGTGTTACAATCCACAAAATTTCATACATACAGTACATAATTTATTGTGGCCTCAGATTAGTTAGCTTACTTACCTTGTATGGCTGCTTTTCAATGCTTTTGATTGACCTAAAAATAAAACAAAAATCTCTTTTTAGGTCACCATACAATTGTAAAACATTTCCCCTTTTTGGCTCTATTTCTATACTTACTTTGACAAACAATTTACAACAACACTTGTCTACTTTCAAAATTCACACAATTTGGTAGACATATTTTAGACACATACCTCATGTCTCATTAAAATTTTTAGAGCAAATTGGGGTCATTAGGTCACTTAAAATAATCAAATTCATTACCTCAACCATCCTGCCACTGCATTGACTTCACTGATCACTATCAACTTAAAAATTTGTAGGAATTTCAATCCTACTCAAATGGCTACACAAATTTACAGGCTGGTATATAACATATATATATACCTTCATACCAAAAATCAGGGCTTTTCAAGGTGTTTAACCCATTCAAATCCATTTATTTCTAACTGCCCTGTTTTGGAAACTAAAAATTCCAGTTTTAACAAGCCAAATTTAAAAATCTATAACAATTCACACAGACCTTCAATCTCATTGAAAATTTACAGTATCATATATGACACATAAAAGGACTTGAATACCAAAAATCAGGTAATTCTATGAAGATTTGGACCTTCAATTAAAATCGTCTTCCCCTACTCTGTTCTAAGACAGGGGAATGTGCAATACCATACCAGAAATTCAAAAATTCACTACAAATCACCTACTTCTGATTTTTGAGTGAATCCAACTGATATACACTCCTGGACATGTCTATTTTCATCCATAAAAATTTCAGAACAAGAAAATGTTCCACTGATTTTTGGTAATTTGTAGAACATGCACTGCTCAGTGTAACAAAATTTCTAGGATTTAAACTAAACTCTCAATTCTAACTTATATCTTCATCCTCTTGCTTAGATGCACTCAAAACTCATTCAAATTCATGTTTCCACACAAATTCCCAGCAGCACAAACAACAATTCACATACTCACATCACAACCCAAAAGAATTCTTGCAAATACATACACAATAGCACAAGAATTCTAAAGGAGAGAAGAGTTCTTACCACTTGCTTGCTTGAATTCTTGTTGTAGTTATGTGTGTGTGTGTGTGTGTGTGTGGAGCTTAGAGGGAGTGAAGGGCTGGAACGTGTGTTTAGAGAGCAAGGATGGAAGAAATTCTAGAATTCTTCCTATTTATTAAATATCATAAAGCACAATTTCCATTTAGTGCTCCCTTACTTTCCTCCTTTCCCCTAAGCCCATCATCTCTCATCTATTACATTACAAATCCAACACATAACACATTAATACATATATTACACATGTAACCATAACACATGTTATAATATACATTACAAAAAAATAGGATATTACAACTCTCCCCCCCTTAAAAGAATTTCGTCCCCGAAATTCAGTACAATCATTCGAATAGAGAGGGGTATTTGGTACGCATTTCCTCCTCTAATTCCCAAGTTGCTTCCTCTATGGAGTGATTTTCCCACAGTACTTTCACCAATGGTATGCTCCTCTTTCGAAGTCTATGTTCTTTGCGATCTATGATTTGAACCGGTCTCTCCTCATATGTAAGATCAGCTCTCAACTCCGGAAGTTCAGAACTCAACACATGGGATGAATCTGAAACATACTTCCTTAACATGGAGACATGAAAGACATCATGTACTCCAGACAATGAAGGTGGTAAGGCAAGTTTATATGCTGCCTCTTCAATCCTTTCCAGAATCTCATAAGGGCCAATATATCTTGGACTTAATTTTCCCTTCCTTCCAAATCGCATCACTCCCTTCATAGGGGCAACTTTAAGGAACACTTTATCTCCTGTTGCAAATTCTAACTTCTTCCTTCGTTGATCAGCATAACTCTTCTGTCTGCTTTGTGCTGCATTCATTCTATCCTTCACTTTTCGGATGATATCACGTGTTTGTTGTACAATTTCGGGCCCAAGTATCTTTCTTTCGCCAACCTCATCCCAATGGATGGGTGATCTACACTTCCTCCCATACAAGGCTTCATAAGGGGCCATTCCTATTTTGGATTGATAGCTGTTGTTGTATGCAAATTCAACCAAAGTCAAGTGCTTGTCCCAGCTATCCTTGAAGTCCAACACACAGGCTCTAAGCATATCTTCCAAAATCTGGATGGTCCTTTCCGATTGACCATCTGTTTGAGGATGGAAAGCTGTGCTGAACTTTAGTTTAGTGCCCAAAGCCTTATGTAAACTTTTCCAGAATTAGGAGGTAAATCTTGGGTCCCGATCTGAAACAATAGATACCGGTACTCCATGCAGTCTAACAATCTCATCAACATAGAGTTGGGCATATCTGTCCATAGTGAAGGTAGTGCGCACAGGAAGAAAATGCACTGATTTTGTCAACCGGTCCACAATCACCCAAATTGCATTACATCCATTCCTTGTCCTCGGTAGACCACAACAAAATCCATAGTGATGTGTTCCCATTTCCATTCTGGTATTGATAGTGGATTTAGTAATCCCGATGGCCTTTGATGCTCAGCTTTAACTTGTTGACAAACTAAGCATTGTTCAACAAACTGAGCTATTTCTTTCTTCATACCAACCCACCAATAGTTATTTCGGAGATCCCTATGCATCTTTGTACAACCAGGATGCACCGAATAAGGAGAACTATGTGTTTCATTCAATATTTCTCGTTTCAACTCTATCACATTTGGCACACATAATCTTCCTTCGAAGTATAGTACCCCGTCGGAGGAGATAACAAAACCTGGCCTCTTCCCCAATGGAACTTCTTCCCTCACCTTCTTCAAAAAGGAATCTTTACATTGACTCTTCTTGATCTTCTCAATAATGGTGGGTTGCACTATCAATGAAGCCAAGTGTAAGCATTTATTTGGCTGAACAATCTCAATAGCAAGTTTCTCCAGATCTTGCATTATTGACCGTTGTGTGGTAATTAAAGCGGCCATATGTCCAGAAGACTTTCTACTCAAGGCATCCGCCACCACATTAGCTTTTCCAGGATGATAATTAATGACACAATCATAATCCTTGACCAACTCTAGCCATCGCCTTTGCCTCATATTTAATTCCTTCTGAGTGAAGAAATATTTAAGGCTCTGGTGGTCGGTATAGATCTCACATCTTGCTCCGTATAAGTAATGCCTCCAAATCTTCAATGCAAACACCACTGCTGCCAGTTCTAGATCATGGGTAGGGTAATTCTTCTCATAGTCCTTCAATTGTCGAGATGCATAGGCTATAACCTTGCCATTTTGCATCAAAACACACCCCAACCCGTTCTTAGAAGCATCACTGTATATCACAAATCCTTCTGAACCAGAAGGAATGGTCAGTACTGGAGCTGTCACTAATCGATTCTTGAGTTCCTGGAAACTCTTTTCGCAGTTTTCCGACCATACAAAAGCTACATTCTCCCCGGTCAACTGTGTTAAGGGCGAGGCTATCTTGGAAAAGCCTTTAATGAATCTTCTATAGTATCCAGCCAATCCCAGAAAGCTACGCACTTCGGTTACATTAGTTGGTCTTGGCCACTTCACAATAGCTTCCACTTTGTTTGGGTCTACTGAGATTCCATCACCTGAAACAATGTGACCCAAGAAGGAAATTTGATTGAGCCAAAACTAGCATTTCTTGAATTTGGCATACAGTTTCTTCTCTCTCAATAATTGCAATACCCTTCTCAAATGCTCTTCGTGTTCTTCAGAATTCTTAGAATACACCAAGATATCATCTATGAACACAATGACGAATTTATCCAAGAATTCCTTAAAAACACGGTTCATAAGATCCATAAAAGCAGCTGGAGCATTCGTGAGTTCGAAAGGCATCACCAAGAATTCATAGTGCCCATACCTCGTTTGAAAAGCAGTCTTGGAGGTGTCTTCCTTTCTAATCTTTAACTGATGGTATCCGGATCGAAGATCGATCTTAGAAAACACACTTGCGCCATGCAACTGATCGAGTAGATCATCAATCCTTGGAAGTGGATACTTGTTCTTTATAGTCACCCGATTCAACTCACGATAATCAATGCACAATCTCAATGTCCCATCCTTTTTCTTCACAAACAAAACTGGTGCTCCCCAAGGTGAGACACTTGGACGGATGAAGCCCTTATCCAGTAACTCCTGTAATTGCTCCTTCAGTTCTTTAAGTTTTGTTGGTGACATTCGATATGGAACTTTGGATATAGGAGTGGTTCCCGGTAAAAGATCGATAGTGAATTCAATTTCTCGATCAGGAGGGAGTCCGGGTAAGTCTTCTGGAAATACATCTGTAAATTCATTTACCACTGGAATGTTCTGAATACTCTTTCCTTCCTCTAGTGTCTCCATAACACAAGCTAAGAAACCCATACATCCCTTCCGAAGGAACTTTTGGGCTTTCAAAGCTGAGACAATCCGTGGCAATGAAACTATATCCGTCCCAACAAAGCTGCACTCTAATCCGAGTGGAGTATGGAATACCACTTTCTTCTCAAAACACTTGACATCTACATGATATTTAGATAGCCAATCCATACCCAAAATCACATCAAAATCATGCATCTCCAAGATGATTAGATTGACCTCTAACTCTTGGCTGTCTATTTTGATCGGGCAAGATTTCAACTCTTCTTTAGTACATAATGTCGTCCCCGAAGGAGTAGAAACACACATCTCAACCTCTATAATTGAAGGCTTTACCTCCACTTTATGAGCAAAAGTATGAGACATAAAGGAATGAGTGGCACCCGAATCAAACAATACATGAGCATTATGACCAAGAACAGAGATAATACCAGAAACAACCGATGGAGCCTCCCGTGCTTCGGTGGTGGTGAGGGCATAGACTCTTCCCTGAGCTCGTGGTTCTCTGCCTGGTGCATTCTGAACTCTACCAGGAGTAATTGGAGCTTGACTGGCTTCAGGACATGAAGCAACAAAGTGTCCGGTTTTTCCACATCGGAAGCAAGCTCCAGTCTTGAAATGACACATTCCTTTATGTGGTTTGTGGCATGTGTCACATAAAGGAAATTCTTTTCTGCCCGTATTCTGCTTCTTCTTTCCCTTACCTTTCTCGAACCGTTTGCTATTATTCCTCCATGGCTTCCTTGGTTGAGAACCAGAACCCTCTTCTTTAGACTTGCCAGCTTGAGTCATTTCTTCATCTTTGTCCAATATCTGAGCCTTCCTCAGCACTGCACTGTAGCTTTTCAATTCAAAAGCTGCCACGTGCCTTCGAATTTCTGGTTTCAGGCCTCTCTCAAAGAGCTTGGCTTTCTCCTCTTCTGTATTGATGAGGTGTGGAGTAAATCTAGAGAGAGCCTCGAACTTCCTTTCATATTCTGTGAGGGACATGAACCCCTGAGTTAACTGTAAAAATTCAGCAATCTTCTCATTCTTCAATGACTGAGGGAAGTACTTGTCATAAAACAACTCTTTAAACTGAGCCCAAGTAAGCACTCCATCTTCTCCAGTGTGAGCTCTCTTGGTCATTTCCCACCAGTAACTTGCACTATCGTCTAGCATAAAAGTAGCACATGTGAGCCGTTGTGTATCAGTACACCCCATAAGCTCGAATATTCTCTCCATTTTACGAACCTATTCTTCTACAGCTAATGGGTCTGTTGAGCCTGTAAAGGATGGAGGGTTGAGTCTTTTAAACTGCTCCACAACTTGTATATTTTCAGAAGTGGTGGTGGAACTAGGTTGTGTAGCCTCTCGTCTCACATCAGTCAAAATCTGTACTAACTCCTGGACTGTAGTGTCCTGAGCCCGTGAGCTGCTACTAGTCCCAACCTGCCTCTTCGATCTTCTATTTCTGACCAAAGCAAGTTCATCCAGCTCCAAGGTTCGTCTCACTCTAGATGTGGTGCTACCTCTTCTCATTTCCTCCACGGTGGGGTTATCGGTCCTCCTGGGTCGTCCCGGTCGAGACATGACTATCAATTCTGATCATTAGAACAGAATGAGGCACCATATAAATAACGATAATTCTACTAATAATAATAATTAGCACTCCTCATCATATACAACCATTTTAGAGATTTCAATATAGAAATCAAACAATTATCAATCTTACTTACTATGGAGGATTTGGCATGGACTTGGTTCCCTTGACCGCTTGCAACAAAATGTCTACAGAACCTTAAGCCTATGCTCTGATACCACTACTGTCACAACCCATACTCGACATACAAAATATAGCATTTATACGGTCATTTAAATATGAACTCTAATATTTCTTTGAAGGATTAATATAAGTATAACTCCAAATAGAGTTCCTAATGACAACCACCTCATTCTACTGCATTTATGTACATTCAAAAATCAAAAGAAATTCTACAGTATGGCTATGCAAATATAGAGCAGCGGTCTATGGTTGCCAAGGGACTCTGTCAGCGATGCCAAAAGTCCTCCATCTCTAGCTCAATCTATTGATCACCTGAGGCACACAACGACTTTTATGAGTAAAACTCAGTAAGTAAGCTAAGTGAATATACAGCAATAAACAATAACAATAGAATTCAATACACAGTATGAAACTATCCATTTGTAACTACACAAGCATTATCTAAATTGTTAAAGAAGAAATGCTCCGAGTTCACTTCGGTTACACTTGCGCTCCTGCGCCAATTTTCTTTCTAAACTTCTATAGGTCGATTCAACCTCACATAAGTGAGTTCACATTTCTCTACTCATTGCTTTTTCGTGCATAATCACAATCACATATTGAGGAAGCTTCCACAGTATCAGTTACAGTCACCTAGGGGAAAAGACTCTCTAATCAAGGTAGGACTTTTCATTTCACAGTCAGTTCCCATATAATAGCTCAAGGCTAGTCTGACAATCCGGGTGATACCGGGCCCATGCTACCGAATCTCATCTAGAGAAACACATGATCCAGACCTCCCCTCAAGCCATGGGAGTACGGAAGGCTCAAGGCTAGTCTGATAATCCGGGTGATACCGGGCCCATGCTACCGAATCTCATTTAGAGAAACACATGGTCCAGACCTCCTCTCAAGCCATGGAACAGTACAGAACAGTACAAATATTGTCTGTATTCTGTTGCCATAAATTCGTGAATGAAAATTGCATGTTAATTAATTACCTAATCATTAACTTTTATTTCTGACTTGTAGGATTGTAAGTTTTAAGAAATGCTGACATATAAATATATATCCATTTCAGAAAATGATTAAATAATTTTATGCAACAATTACAGTGTCTAATTTTACACAAAGGAATAGATGGAGTTTGCGTGATGATGAATAGCAATCAAAGCCAAAAAAACCTTTCATTACAATAATTTGGTTTTTGGACTTGGCACCAGAATATTGCTTTATGTTTATATGATATTAAATATTTTCTACAAAAGCATAGTTTTTTTTCCAGCTGTCTTACTCAATTAAAATTATAACTAGAAATTGTAATATGAGAACATAGAGCTTATTAAAAACATAGAGCTTATTCTGGGGAAGTGTGTAGAGGAGGTTCCAATCTATAGAATGGTGACGGAGGTTAGATGACACTTGCCGTTTGATGGTGATGAATAGTACTTCGGTATGAACAATTTTTTTTTATGGGTGGTGTATAGTGGTGTTGGGATAATTTGGGTTACAGGAAAGCTTTGCCTGATGCAGAGGAAGGCTCTGATACCAATTAACGCAGCGGGTTAGCTAGATATCGCTCTAACTTATGCGTTCTTAGAACTAGGGGTGTGCAAAATAATCCGATCCGACCCGACCCGATCGGGTTTGTCAGGTTTATCGGGTTTTGGTCGGGTTAACCGTGAACAGTAACCCGAAATCGGGTTGGAATGGTCGGGTTTGAACAGTACCGGGTTATAATCGGGTTTGAAAAGTATGTTTGAATAAAACCAAACCCGATCCAACCCGACCCGATCGGGTTGTCGGGTTTTAATCGGGTTAATATTAAATAGTAACCCGAATTCGGGTTAAAAGGGTCAGGTTTGAACAGTATCGGGTCAAAATCGGGTTTGAATAAATCCGACCTGACCCGACCCGTGTGCATCCCTACTTAGAACTGAGAAGTTGATCTCACACACAGAGAATAAGAAAGCACAACGTTTAAATTTTGATTTGATTTGTGATTTGCTTGCTTTTTCATTACAAACTCATGCCTTATATAGCCGAAGAAAACAATATAACAAAAACATCATTATTAGAAATAAAATAAAGAAGTAAAATAAAAGGAAACATCATTTTTACAAATAAAAAAGTGGTAGAAAGCTACGTCAGTTAAATAAAGTGGTCGAAAGCTGCATCATCATGCCAATCATAAGTCCTTGTCTTTTATCGATAACCAAAGGCTCATGAAAGCTTATCTCTAACCTCCTGAGACTCTCTCAAAATAAGGGCATCGCACAAAATATAATATACAAAACCCTAGCAACTATTTATAGAGGTCTCCCAAACATAATCCTAATAGGGTTTGGATCGTAACATAATCTTATTTCCTATTTGAATGGAGAATATCACTTACATATTAATTCTAATCCAAAAAAAAGATTATAACCTACAAAAGTACTGAAACACCCTTTCTCAGTTAAAACAGCGTTTCAAATCTTGGGGCCTTACACTAATATATAAATATATATCAGGAAATGATTACCTAATTTTATGCAGCCATTATAATGTCTAATTTTATACAAAAGAATAGGTGAAGTTTAAGTCACGATGAATAGCAACCAAAGCCCAAAAAAAACTCTTCTGTACACTAATTTTCTTTTTGGACTTCGCAACAGAATTCCAGCTGTCTTTTTTAATTAAAATTATAACTAGAAATTGTAATACGAGTACATAGAACCTATTAAAAAAATGCCACCACATACCAATTGGATCCTTCTCCCTTTTTTTCCTTTATTTGACGGTTTTGAAGTCAGGAGATGCACGTTTGATGATTTAACCTGCAACATGTAACAATGAATAAAGTATAAAGCAAAAGCTTGCTTGTTCTTTGAGCAATTAATAAGTTCTCCTAATAACGTGCAGCAATGTTTAAAAGCAAAATTCTTTGCTTAAAATTTGGAGTTTTGCTACAGTATAGCTACACTGTAGTATATAAAAATTGTAAATATATGTATAAAAATCGTAAATGAGTAAAAAAAATCGTATTTACTATTTTTATATATTTTAAATTTACGACTTTTTTACATACAACTTCTATTTAATTGCTTATGACTTTTACATATGTGTTTATGATTTTTATATAAAATACATGGTTACCCTATGGCACAGTCACTGTACCGTAGTTTTCTCCTAAAATTTGCTTTCAGGACTTACATGTTGGTTTTCAATTACATATGCGTGTAATATACTCCTTAATTGCATCAGATTCATGCTTTGTTGATATGAAATTACATTCTCTCAGCAGAGTGGCTTCTTCTAGTTAATTTATTGAGTCTTGAAGTGAGACGTGTGAAGTATATATAGATTAAAGAGACAAAATACAGTATAAGAATAATATTTTTCAAGTACATATGCGGAGGAAAGAATATGGGAATTCCTTGGAAAACACTGCATTCGTTAAGTAGTATCAAAGTAATTAAAATTCTGATTTGAATCATGGACCAAGTAAAGAATTTATGTTTGGTTTATTATGTTCTATTCTATGTACTATAAATACTGAAATGGACGCTAGCATTATCTACCGCAACTCAAAGCACTTGCACGCCAGATAACAAATTTCTCATCTTCCCAATATCAATCACCATCTTTGATTATGGCTGAAATTCTTGTTTCGGCTATCTTGGAGGAGCTGGCTTCAATCAATCGTCAACATGTAGGCGAAGAGATGAAGCAAGGCTTCGAGAAACTCACCACCAATTTCAAGGCCATTTTAGAGGTGCTTGTCAAAGCGGAGAGCGGACTACAAGTCAGAAAGGAAAATGCTGCTGACAAAGCAGAGAGCGGACTGCAAGTCCAAGAGGAAAATGCTGCTGATAAAGCAGAGAGCGGACTACAAGTCGGAAAGGAAATTGCTGCTGACAAAGCACAGAGCGGACTGCAAGTTGGAGAGGAAAATGCCGCTGACAATGCAGAGAGTGGGCTACAAACCGGAGAGGAAAATGCTGCTGACAAAGCAGAGA
Source organism: Boswellia sacra (assembly GCA_013180625.2). NCBI lineage: Eukaryota > Viridiplantae > Streptophyta > Magnoliopsida > Sapindales > Burseraceae > Boswellia > Boswellia sacra. The sequence continues at coordinate 574,726 of SNVD02013895.1, forward strand.
GCGTACTACAAGCCGGAGAGGAAATTGCTGCTGACAAAGCAGAGAGCGGACCACAAGTTGGAGAGGAAAATGCTGCTGACAAAGCAGAGAGCGGACCACAAGTCCAAGAGGAAAATGCTACTGACAAAGCAGACAGTGGACTACAACTCGGAAAGGAAATTGCTGCTGACAAAGCTGAGAGTGGACTACCAGTCGGAGAGGAACTCGCTGCTGACAAAGCAGAGAGCGGACTACAAGTCAGAAAGGAAAATGCTGCTGACAAAGCAGAGAGCGAACTACAAGTCAGAAAGAAAATTGATGCTGTGAGAGATTGGTTGGAGAAGCTTAAAGAAACATCTTATGACATCTACGACATGTTGGTTGAGTGTAGAACATTGATTGATAAGGCTTCCAGAAAGGTATTTTCGCTCACCCCGTGTGAACGCATTTGTTTTAGACAAGACATGCTTCATGATTGTGCTCAAAAAATAAAACAACTGAGTGAAAACCTAGATTCTTTGGAAAAAGACAAACCTGATTTTTCTTTCAACATAAAACTAGAACGACCACCCACTACATCCACTATTGGTGATGCATCAAAAGTTCACGGAAGAGCTCAGGAAATAGAGTCACTAGTGAATGAGTTGTTGAAAGAGAGCAAAAAACCAGCTTCCATGCCTGTCATTTCTATTGTAGGGATGGCAGGGATTGGTAAAACGGCTCTTGCTCAAGCAGTTTTTAAAGATGATAAGGTGAAAAACCATTTTGAAAAAACAATATGGTTTAGTGTCTCTGGACGTTTTGATAACAGTAGGATGGTCAAAGAGATCCGTGAATCTCTAGAGCCAAAATCAGATGAGTTGCAGGTGTCAAAAAAGAAAAGTAAACCTCCTCTAGAAAAGAAGTTTCTTATCGTCCTAGATGATGTGTGGGCTTTAGATCCTAGTGTTTGGAAACAATTGAAGGATTATTTGGAGAGTTATTCTAAAGAAGGCTCTTCACAGAGTGATTCTAATATAGGTAGAATTTTAGTGACTACTCGTAAGAAGGATATTGCAGAAAACATAGGGGGCACTAAAATGTTACAGCCACTGTCGCAAGACGAATCTTGGTCATTATTTAAGCAATTAGCAACTTCTGGAAAATACAGTGAGGAGTTAAATAAGCAATTTGAAACCATTGGCAGAAAAATTGTAAACAATTGCAAGGGCTTACCTCTTGCCATAATGACATTAGGAAGTCTCTTGCAGTCCAAAACAGATATTAAAGAGTGGCAAAATGTAGCAGATAGGGAGATGTGGGAATTGAAAGCAGTACAGGAAAAGATTTTCCCATCTTTATTATCTAGCTATTTTGATCTACCCTTTGAATTGAGAAAAATTATCTCATATTGCGCTATTTTCCCGAAAGATTATGAGATAGAGAAAAATACATTAATTGATTTATGGATGACTCGATGCTATAGTAGGGAAAAGCAAACAGAAGATGCTGGGTTAATCAGTGATGAGTGCATTGAAAAGTTAGCGACATACTCTTTCTTGAAAAATTTTAGAAAAAATGAATTTGATGGCAGCATAGAAAGTTTTGTGATGTATGATATAATGCATGACTTTGCCCAATTTCTTTCTAAGCATGGATGGTTTACTGAAGTTATTGATGATTTTGAGTCTAGAGTAGAATTTTCTTGTGGAAAAGCTCAACACCACTTAGTGCTAGAACTTGGGAGAGGAGAATTATTTCCTATGCACGTGAGTGGTGGAAAAACAGTAAGTAGCCTTGCAGTTAGGTGTGATAGACACATGAATAGCATGACTCTATCCAAATTATTTGGTGACTTTCCATGTCTACAGAGATTATATTTGAGTGACTGTTTGAATGTTGAGAAACTGCCAAGAGCAATAAAAAAATTGATACATTTGCTTTACCTTGATTTGTCAAAAAATGAGAGGTTAACAGAATTACCCGAGGCATTGTGCGAGTTAAATAACCTAAAAACCTTAAACCTCAATGGTTGTATAGCTCTCAAAAAACTACCTCAGGGGATGGGAAAACTGGAGAAATTAAGACATTTGCTAAATAGTTGTACTTATCGTAATCTAAGTCACTTGCCAAAGGGAATTGAAAAATTGAATGAACTTCAGACTTTGAAAGAATTTGTTGCGAGTAGAGATAGGCAGGGTGTCAAAGGTGGTCTTAAATGTTTAGAAAAATTGAACAATCTACAAGGGTCTCTTGATATTTTGAAGTTACAAAATGTGGCAAGAAAGAGTGTTCAGGTCCAGAGAGCCAACCTTAAGGATATGAAAGAACTGCTTTCTCTACGTTTAGATTTTGGATGGGAGGGTAAAGAGCCAAGGTTGAAAGAGACTGTCATTGAAGAAATTCTTGAAATTTCTGAAGTCTTGGAAGCACCTCCTCCCAATTTGAAGACATTGGGGATATACTCTTACCAAGGCAAAAAAGCATCCTTCAACTGGACACCATTGACCAAGTTGAAGGTGTTAACTCTTGATAATTGTGTCAATTGGGAGAATTTGCCTTCTTTAGGAAAATTATCATCTCTTGAATCACTCCATATATCTTTTATGGATAGTGTGAAAAAAGTGGGTGATGAATTTTTGGCAACCGGAACGGAAAACATATCTGGTACTGCCTTCCAAAATTTGAAAATTCTCACTTTTTCTCAAATGCCAGAGTGGGAAGATTGGGTTGTTAGCAGGAGGGTCACGCCCAGTCTGGAATCCTTGTCAATCAGTGTCTGCAACAAATTAAAGTCGCTGCCAGATTACATTCTTGAAATTCCAACACTAAAGAAATTGGAGATCAATGAATGCAGTCGTCTAAAAGCCCTTTACAATGAGCAAACAGGATCGGGCCGGTCCAAGATCTTTCACATACCTAACAGAGAAATAAAATGACGATTCCGAGAGCTTGGCTTCATCTGTTACTTTCAACACTGCCATTATCTCGTGGAATCATGCATCAATATCAAAATCAATTTTTGATTATGATGGTAAGAAGCCCAATCGTTCAGTTCTCATGCAGGTAATTTTTCTCCTCCTCAATTTTTTAGTTAATTGTCATTTCTAATAATTCTTTTTTTTTTTTTGGTTATATCATCTTCCGTGTACTTACTGGAAAATGTTTTTGCAATTCACATAAAATTAAGTAGTTGAATTTTTTTTTTTTTTCTACCCAGACAATTTGAAACAAAAACTTTGTTTACTATCCCAGAAGGATGCCTTCTTCGCCTTCCACCTAAGCTGTGCAGGAAAGGCCCAAAGCCAATCCCATGGAACAGTAAAGTTTCGTAGGATCTTTCTGTCCCGACGCACATCTTCATAGGCATGTCTATTTCACCGTGCCTCTCTCCAAGACAGTGCACCCAAACCGTTACACCTTTTTTGTGGGCGGGTATCATTAACATGCCATTATTTTCTCCAGTAATTCATGCACGATGTCAATTTATGCCAATGGAGTTAAGTGCATTGTCTTCCAACCATATTCTGTACACTTTGAACTCTATTAATTTTATGTTATAATATTTTCTATTTTCTGTTTTGGTTTTCTCCATGCATATATATTTAGTCAATAATATTTCATATGCAATGCAGTGTTTAGGCAGAATCAGCTACAAGACTTTTACTGCAGTTAAGGCATCATGTGTTCAAAAAGGGAGTTAAGTGTCGGCTGCATTAAGGAATATTTGATAAGGTACTTAGATTTGCAAATTTGTGCTCATGGCACAGACAATTAATTATGAATTTCGTTTCAGAAAGGATCACTTTTCATTAAAAGGTTGGGATATGACAGGTTGTTGAATCTAAAAAACCCACAGCAAAGTTCGTCTTGTTTTGTTTTTCATATTTAATTTTTACAACTAGTGAAATTTGCTTTTAATATTTCCTTCTGTTCAGAGAAAAGGTTCAACATTTCATGAAAATTCAAGGACAATGAATAGCAGGAGTGAATGTATTACACAAGCTTAAGTGGCAGACTAGTAAGGTTCTTAATTTTCCCTTTCCATCTACAGGATCCACCTCATGTTACGGTATCTAAAATAGACTTAAAATTCTGTATGCAGAAGATGTTTCGTCTCGGCCCAATTTGCCAGGGTTCAGAGAGGCATGTCTATCATTAAATTTAAGATGTTTTTGCATAGATTAAATTGTGCAACAGGGTTTGCGTGCTTCCTAGTTTCTGGGAATTGTGTTTCAACTTAATGTTTCATTTTTCTTGAAAGGTTGCTGCAAATTCAGGTAATTATCCTATGTATACACCTTTTCATTTTCGTTTCTTGTAGAATATTTCGGTTATTAAGATAAGAATAGATAAGAAAAAGATAAACGAAATTTACCCTTTTTATTAAGCTTTTTTTTTTGTTTTCATAGTATTTCATCAACATCACATTTACAAGAGATTAGTTCAACTAATTTGAGCTTTCTTCATGCTCCAGGCACTCAAACTTGCAATTTTTACACCTTCAGTTCCATTATTGAAAGCATACAAGCGGACCTTGTCGTCAGTTGCCAAGGTAGGATAAACTCTGGCTGTGATGCAAGTTTTGCCACCTCCACCAAAGCTCTCCACTATAGAGTGATCAATCTGCAGAAGGATGAAGCAAAGTGATTAAAGCGAAAAAGCCAAAATGGTGAAGTGAGAATTAAAGGAATAGAATCCTGATCAGGAAAAGTATGCATAATTGCATATCCAAATCCAGAAGTGCGCATCATAGAAGTTGCCAAGGATTCTTCCTTTTCAGATTGTTCATCTTTGTCATCATGATTTCCTCAGGTCTTCCGAATTGTTATTTTCTTTTAAACTGCTGTAGGTTCTTTTTCATTTAATTGTCGTTTCCTTGTATTTAGATGCATGCATTTCATTTGCATTTTTCTTTTGGTTTTTATTACCTTTTGCTTTTAATTTTGTAATAGAGTTTGCATTTTAAGGGGTAAGGCTCAATACGTCCCCCCCAATTAGGTGTCATTAATTCTTTTTTATTAATAAATTTTCCCTCGTTCCGCCGAGGTTAACCCAAAAAATAAAATAAAATAAAATAATTATACATGTCACCAAATGATCATCCAAGATACATAAATGTGTAACATGACTCATGAACTCTTTTGTGGAGGTTAAAATTTATGTCATTTAGACTCTTAAGAATGTCAAAGTTGTCATAATAAATATATGGTGGACTATAATTAAACATATGAACTGTAACACTGAATGAATGTACTCAAAACATGCTATGCAGTCCAAGATGTTTGTTAACATGTGCTTAACTTTGTTAAACAAGCAGATGAAGTCATTCAGAAGAGATTTTACTATGTCAAATATCAACTTACCAAGCTTCTTAATGACAGCTTCTCCTTAGTAGGATCCACATCCAGGAAAGCCCCATAAGTGGTCTTATCATTGTCATTGTTTAAGGAAGACCTGTCATGTGGGAAGTAAACAGCAGAAACTCACTTATAAAAGATCAAACATTCAAAGTTTTGTATGAGGTTGGTAGGTTCAGAGAATTGAAGTTAAAAGACAGAAATTAAGGACCTGCTTTGGTCACTGCACATTAGAACAACATGTTTTTGGTCAGCCTTGCGCCTGAATATTCTGAAGAACACTGCTGTGTACTCTTTAGAGTCACTTGAAGCCAAAACTTTTAACCCAAATGGACCTAGACCACCTCTCACTGTTGCATTCTTGACATTGCAAAGCCACTGAGCATGTGTCCATCTTGGATGCAACTCTTCTACTTTCTTGAAGTCAGCCACCTCAAATGAAACATCAACATCTGCCTGTGAAATAAAAAGGAACAAAAGAGAATGAAAATGAAATTAATTAACACATTGCAAAAACCTCCTTTTGCCCACCAGTCATTACTTGATTATAAAGGTTATAAACTAACCTGAGCAGCTGTGATACCAGTAACCTCATGGTTTGATCCTCCCTCGAGCCATTTGTTTTGCAAATTTACTTGGTTCTCGCGAAGCTTTTCAAGTTCAGCAACTGGCCATTGCACCAACTGTTTCCCAGCTTTATCAAGCCAAATACTCCTAGGAATTGCCTGCAAAATGAATCCAATAAAACAGTCATTTAAGTCTCAGAACATATTCATGAGTTGTAATGAAAACTTTTTGGGTTCGACACCTGAAGTCTTCTATAGAAATGTTTTGAGCAATGATTGATGAAATGTTCATAAATTACCTGGAGTCCAGACCAACCCTTCTTCACATCATCAGCAACACTGGATGATTCATTAATCCATCCCCACAAAATTCTCCTGTTCTTATCACTATCGAAGAAGGTCTTCGAAGCATAAAACTTCCCATAATCATATCTCAATCCTGTATCACCATCAATGGAGCCTTTATCTGGGGTATATTTATCTGTTTTGTAGTTATAAGTTCCAATTGTGTAGTAATCATGCTTGGTGTCATCCAAGCTTGTCTTAAGCACGTGCTTAACATTTGGTCCCATAGTTGATGTGTCAAGACCTTGGAAGCCATTAGTTGAAACAGGGAAAAAATCAGGGCACTCCCACATTCCTGTGTGCCTGGCAGAATGTAAAGGACGTTTAACTTGGTTCCAGTTAAAAAAGTCTTTGCTTTTGTATAGAATTGCCAGCCCCAAGTCATGAACTTTGCTTCCAATCAATACTCTCCAAATCTTATCAGGGCCTTGCCAAGCAGTGGTTGGGTCTCTGAATGAGCTTGCATTAATACCATTCTTGTAAGTGGGTGCCATGAGTGGGTTCTTTGGCGACTTGACCCATTCTTTAAGGTAAGGGTCAGATAAATTCTTGGGATAAGCCACATTTTGCACTTGGTTCTTGTTTGGGTCAATTCCAGTGTATAACATGACTGGTTTATCTCCAGGTAGAATTGTGGCAGAACCTGACCAGCAACCATTGCTATCAGCTGGCTGAGATGGGTAGATGGCGTGTTCGTGTGGGGTCCAGTTAATGAGATCTGTTGATGTAGAATGTGCCCACACAATGTTGCCCCAAACTGAACCTTTTGGATTGTATTGGTAGAAAAGGTGATAAATTCCTTTGTAAATCATAGGTCCTGTACAGTACATGCAATTGCAGTGCTTGTGAGTCTCAAAATCATCAATTCATCTCAATAATAGAAATTTTTTGTTTACATCCTCCCAAGTGTTATAATTTTTTGTTTATATTTTTTTCCCATTTTGTATTTCGGTAATTTACAATATACAATAGAAAAGGTTAAAATTTAAGCCTTTTGGTGAAGTAATTATTTAACAGCTAAAAAAATTATTTGACAACTCAAATAAAAAGCACAGTAGTACTAACCATTGGGATCTGCAAACAAATAAACACCAACATGTCCATGCCACAATCATAACAGGTACAAATGACAAAACAGGAAAGCAAAAACAGGTGTTAGAGATGACACAAAATGGCGAAAATTATGAAGATTGCGAAGAATGTTAACAATGTGAAAGAATACTAATACCATTTTGCCAATTCCATGTAGGCTGGAAATGGTAACCAGTTCTATAAGGTTGATATTGCGAAGAAGTATTTGAGACTGATTGAAGACTCATGTAAACGGGATGTGATGCTTCAAGTTTCACGAGGCCATGGCCGAGCAAAAGAGAAAACAATAGGGCGAGAGATAGAGAAGACTTGGCCATGGCGTGACCCTTGATTAGAATCACATTGCAGGCTAGTATTTATAAGAAATTTGCGGTGTTGGTATAATGGCCAGGCAACATTTCAGCTGGCACATGAGGATCCCCTTGAGTTTAGTTCTCACTTTGTCACAAATCCTTAGGATCAGAATATTAAGTTGACTGATTTAAAAAAATTATCTATGATTAGATATTCATTTACTATTCTAGATTTATTTTTTCCTTCAATTATGGTTTTTCCCTTTCTTTGATTTCCTATGATTTCACATCATCATTTTATTAGCATTAGAACTTCTGTAAAATTTCTACCAGAAAGACAAATTTCGACAAACCATATGAAAAAAAATTTTAACATAAGCAACATGATGTAGGATACAATATTTAAATTTAGAATTATTGATGTTGTTTTTATCATTTGTTTATTTTAGGATTTAATTAGAGTAAGACTTTAAAATCTAGGGATTTTTACTAAGACTTTAATATATGAGGATTTTGACTCAATTAAGGATTTTACTTTTCGTAATTTGACTCAAATATATTCGTATTTATCTTTCCTATATGTCATTAGGGTTGGACTAGTATAAATTAAATGTCTTAATTATTTGAATTCTTGGGCTTGTTGATGAATTGATTAATAAGATTAAAGAGTTGTCTTCCCCCTTGTTGGTGAGCAAATTATGAAAATTTAATAGAAATTATAATAGTCTAAGCTAATTTTGATTACTCTCTTTTTCGAACATACAAACAGGCTCATGAACCAGAGCATCAGATACAGCAGGGCCGCACCATTAATTGACTCACTGATACATATCTAGCTCTAATGAAAAATCTAAACTTTCTTGTTGTGGTAGCTCTCGAGTTTGTAACAGAATATCGATGAGTCGCCACTAACAGAGTACAACTTAAATCAACTAGCAATAATTCTAAGGACAAACAAGAGTTGATTCATTTTTGTTAAAATTACTTTATTCCAAGAATCTGTTAATGACATTTATCATCTCCCTTTATCTTTTGTCTTCGTCCAACTTTTCAAATCTCAACTCTTGTGTAAATCAATTTATTCTAGCTTTCTTCATGGTCCAGGCACTCAATCCTGTGATCTTCACACTCTCAGTTCCATTATTGAAAGCATACAAGTGCGCCTTATTATCAATTGCCAAGGTTGGGTAAACTCTAGCTGTGATGCATGCTTTTCCACCTCCACCAAAGCTCTCCACTATAGAGTGATCAATCTGCAAAAGTGGTGAATTGAAGCATGAGTGCAATCTTTTCCAGGACAATAGGAATGTTCCTGTTGTAGTTGGTGGGTGATAACATTTGTCCTGAAATTATGTAATGTTATAAGAACTCACCAGGCTCCTTAGTGACAGCTTTTCATGAACTGGGTCCACATCTAGAAAAACTCCGTAAGTGGTCTTATCATTATCCACATCTAAGGAAGACCTGCCACACAAAAAAAAATGTAAAAATACATAATAGTTGAAAAATATGAAGATTGGTATTGACATTCATGGCTTGGTAGATGGGGATAGAGAAGTTAAAGCACCTGCTTTGGTCACTGCACATGAGCACAACATATTTGTTTTGACCCTTGAATATTCTAAAGAATACTGCTGTGTTTTCCTCCAATCCTTGTGAAGCCAAAACCAGCAGCCCAAATGGACCTAAAGCACCTTTAACTGAGGCACCCTTTTTGCTACAGAGCAACTGTGGATTTGTCCAACTTGGGTCCAACACTTCAGCTTCCTCGAACTTGCTTATCTCAAATGAAATCTCAACATCTGCCTGTAAAACACAAGGAAACAAATAGAAATTATCCAAAAAAATCATACCTGTTTAGACATTTAGGATAGTGAGTGGGGAGACTTGGGATATAACAATCATTATAATCTGTCATTTGATAATAATTCATACACTAACCTGTGAAGCTGTGACGCCTTTAACTTCAAGCAATGATCCCCCATTAAGCGATTTGCTCGGAATTTTTACTTGGTTTTTCCGTAGCTTTTCAATTTCCACAACAGGCCATTGCACCAATTGTTTTCCAGATTTGTGGAGCCAAACTTTCCTGGGAATTGCCTGCAAGATGAATGCAAGAAAAAAACTAACTTGAGCCAAATTTTTTATTTTTTGTCTTACTTTGGAAGTCAGACCCAAAAAAAAATTGAAAATACAGTTTTTATGTGCTAATGTATTAGTCAAGATGGAACTAACCTGTACCCCAGACCAACCCTTCTTGACATCATGCTCTACACTAGATGATTCATTAATCCATCCCCACAAAATCCTTCGGTTTGTCAAACTATCAAAGAAAGTCTTTGAAGCATAAAATTTACCATAATCATATCTTAAACCTGCATTACTATCCACTGAACCTTTATTTGGGACATATCTATCTGAGGTAATGTTATATGTCCCAATTGTGTAATATTCATGCTTAGTGTCATCCAAACTGACCTTAAGCACATGTTTAATTTTTGCTCCATTAATTGATGTATCAACACCATTTAGGCTATCACTGGCAACTGGGTAAAAATCTGGGCACTCCCACATTCCTGTATGCTTAGCAGAATGTAAAGGTTTCCTGGCCCGAGTCCACTTTACAAAATCTCTGCTTCTGTACAGAATTGCAAATCCTTTGCGGTCAATTTTGCTTCCAATGATCACCCTCCATCTCTTATCGGGGCCAAGCCAAGCCGTGGTTGGGTCCCTAAATGAGCTTGAATTGATTTTGTTCATGGCAGTGGGTGCCATGAGTGGATTTTTTGGTGTCTTGACCCAATCTCTAAGGTAAGGGTCAGATAAATTTTTGGGCATAGCCAAGTTCTGCACTTGCTGGTTTTGTGGGTTGATTCCGGTGAATAAGATGACTGGTTTGCCTCCAGGAAGCATCGTGGCAGAACCCGACCAGCAACCATTGATGTCAGAAGGCTCTGATGGGTAGATGGCTGGCTTGTGTGGGGTCCAGTTCACCAGATCCGTTGATGTAGAATGTGCCCACACAATGTTGCCCCACACTGCACCTTTTGGATTGTATTGATAGAACAAGTGGTAGATTCCCTTGTAAATCATGGGTCCTGAAATGCACATTCAATCCCATCGCTTGTTAACTTTCACAAGTCATCAAAGTCAACTCAGGATTAGAAAAATATAACTTTCTGATAAATCTTATATAGCCACACAAAGCTACAACTGGCAATAATTTCCCAAATACCCTTCAATCCAATCACAACTTTTAGTTTCCAAAAATGAAAAAGAGCTCCGGGTAGCATTAACAGAAATCAATCATTTCAGATTGGCTATTCCTTAACTGATTTCAAATTAAGTATGCAACAAAACAAGAGCAGAATAGTACTAACCATTAGGATCTGCATATCCATAACACATCATTTTTTCCAAGCCAGGATCATAACATGAACAAAAACAGAACCAAAAGTTAAGTGATTTATACAGGAAGCGTAGAAGGAATAGATAAAAATAAATAAATGAACGCTAGGAGAAGATAAACAATAGACCATTCATCCAATTCTTGGGAGGCTGGAAATGGTAGCCAGTTCTATAAGGTTGATGACTCGCAGAAGTGGGTTCAGATGTTTGTAGGTTTCTGAAAACATGGTGTGATGCTTCAAGCTCAACAACACCATGGCCTAGAAACAAGGAAAAGAAAAGAAATAGAGAAATGCAAGAGCTGGCCCTGGCCATAGTGATGGTGTTGTAGGTCAGTTCTGAATGAGAAATATGCAGGCTATATATAGATAAAGTATTCGCTTTTTTTTTTTTTTTTTTTGTGTGTGCATACAAGTCTTCCCTTTTGGATCACAGAATCTCAAGTGGGAAGATCTGTAATATTTTCAGTTAAAATTCTGGCACGTATACATTCATTTTAACATAAGTATTAAATATTAAATTTTAACATTTTGAATCCGGATTAAATAGATATTGCTTCGAACCTTTTTTTTATTCCTTTACATAGCTATTCTTAGATTTAAGTAATATTTTTTTCACCGAAAACACGTCTACTTAAATAAAAAAATTGAATTTCGATACTCAACTCGTTTGATAGTGACTTATGATGAATAATTATAAATATAATAAAATATTTTGAAAAGAAATATATGTGCAAAGAATACTATAGCATTCCAAGTGGTTTTGAGTGGTCAATGATAGCGATGATTGAAAATTAAAAATAATTAAAGAAATTAAAACAGAGGAAGAATAATCAAAGGTTTGATAAAGAGAGAGAGAGAGAGAGGAAACAACATCGAAGCTCTTTTTAGAGTCTCTCACATCAAGGCAAGTGAGAAGTCAAGACTCAAGTTCGTTTATTATTATTTAATAGAACAGAATATAAGTTTATTTTATTTTCATTAAAGACAAATTTTATATTATCCCATCTCATATGCTTCCAAATTAAATTTCTTTAATTATTTTTTAATAATTGTTTTTCTTCAAATTATGAGACTCACATACATGAATTCACCCGCAAAATTAATTATATAAAAATTAATCACATATAAATTAATTGGTTGCTGAGTTGTAGATAATTTTTTCTATATATCATAAGAAACCCCTTTAAAATATATGTCTAGATTTTATGTATTTTAATTTTTAAGAAATTTTTTAAGATCTGATTGACCCTTTGGATACGAAATTAATTATAAATGATTTTTAATCAGGATAAACCAGAAATTAAAAATCTAAAAATATTAAAAAGTGTGGTGGTTGTAGCTATATATTAGTCAACAAAAATCAAGGGTTGCCGAAATTTACTCTGGGCTTCATGTATTCATTGACCGCAAATGGATAATTTTAATGTTTTCGGAAATTGAAAAACATTTTCATCGTTTTTATTTTTTCATTTTTTTAATACTTTTCAAAGCGTGTCCCAACGCACCATGTCAGCCCATCCCCATGCAGCACGGCTAAGCTTGTGGGCAAGCAACCAATAATTTGAAATGGACAACACTTCCACAGCGAATCTCTTTGTAAGTTATTATTTATTTGTCTTCAATCTTGATAAGGAGATTGATATATCTTACATAAGATAAGATTTTACTTTTCAAGTCAAATTTCATTAGTCAATTTTCTTATCCTGTTCATGGGGATAGTTGATCAAAAGTTGCAATTTTTTTCCACGATCTCTTTCGTATAAAAAACGTTACTATCTTGTAGAATTACCACGACATGATGCAATACTATTTTTAGTCATCGATTTCACCTAATTTAAAGGTTAACTTTGATGTTTAGAGTATTTTTTATTTAACTTTATATTATTAACGGAACGTTGTTTGTCATTGAATTATACATTTTTATTTAAGAATATAACAAATTTCATACTTTTGTAAAATACCTAGATACCTTGAATAAGTTTTCGTAAAACTAACCTCTTATAAAAAACCTATTCTAGAATCGTCGATACATCTTTAAAAATTTATAAAAAGTCAAATACATAATATTTTACAGTAAAACAAATTCTACACAAACATAGGAGATATCTATTTTAAGATATATAAATTTGAGAACCAAAATCAAAATAAAATAAATGCGGAAATTTTTATAATCCAGCTGGGCCTGCTAGTATACATTAACACAAAAAAAATTTAGGTTGTTAGTATAACTCAATATAGAATTTAAAATTTTAAAAAAACTCAACAGCCCCAGCTCGTCGTTAGTTGGCTCCGCCCCTGGCAGGCAATTAGTGGATCAATAAGCCATTGGGTACTATTAATAATAGAAATTATATATTTCAAAAAAAAATCATTGCATTACACTCCCTTTATTTTTTTAATATTAAAAATATAAAAGTAAAAATATAGTTTTTATTTTTAATATTTTCATTTACGCCACTAGCGACCTTTATAATTAATTAACGTAAATGTACTTTCAAAGCAATCATATTTTTTTATTTAACGAAAGAAAAATACCACCAAAGCCGATCACAACAAGTTAGGCATGATTAAAGGTGCACTAATTTATTTATTTATCAATTTCAGACTTTTTCTCTACTGGAAAAAATAAATAAATAAACGTTTCATACAATTTTCTCCATAAAAAGATTTGTTTTCCCAAAATGGTAGCAATCTAATAATTAGATGATAGATAAAAGGATGTTCTCCAAAACACCCACATTGTAGTTTTTTTTTTCTTTGTAATATTAAAAATTTTAAAATCGTGTATCCTTGTTTTAATTTTTCTTAATATTTAAAAATTTATTAAATTTATACAACATTATAACTTTTATTTTTTAATTTTAAAAATGATATGTAATATTAAATATTATTAAATTATTATTAAAAAAATCCTTGCATTGATGCCTTAGTCATTTTTTTAATATTAAATATAAATTGGATCTTCAATCTTTCATAATTTAAAGATATACGCCACTACCACATTTATGATTTAATGATTTGACTTTCATTTCTAGGCACAGTGAGGCGAACCCCATGTCCCATGACCTCTTTTACAATAGATGAAAATTAATTTTTGGGTTAAAAATCAAATAATTTTACAATAAAATTCTTAAAATTTTCAAATTTTGTAGGAGCACCTTCGGCCACCAAATAGATCGGCATGTAATAGTGATATAGTAGTTTTAATTTTATATCATGTTATTTAAAATGCATGATTTTAAGATAAGTTCTAGGATTTCTCCTAAATTTATACGTTATTGCAACTTTTATTTTTTAATTAAAGTATTATACATTAATTAGCAAAAACATATAATTAAGTGAATTATTAATGGATTAATAGGTGTGTTTGTTTTTAAATCTTGTGTTTTTATTTTTAAAATTTAAAAATGTAATTGGTTTTGAATTTTTTTAATTTTTAAGAATGATAAATGCTTTATATTAAATGTTATTATATTATTGAAAAAGATCTTTACATTGATACCCCTATCATTTTTTTAATACTAATCATAAAGATTGGATCTTCAATGTTTTTATGATTCAAAGATATACGCCACTACCACATTTATAATTAATTAATGTAAATGTACTTTCAAAGCAATCACTTTCTTTTTTATTTAACTACAGAAAGTGCTACCGAATCCCATTTTCATACTTTTTTTATGCAGAAAAGTTCAAACATTTCATACAATTTTCTCAACAGAAAGATTTGTCTCCAGAATCGCAACAGTATAACAATTAGGTGATAGTTAGAAAGACGTACGTCAACACACTCACATTATACGTTTTTTTTGTGTAATATAAAATTTTAAAATTGTGTATTTTATTTATTTTTAATCTTCTTAATATCTAAAAAAATATAATTAAAAATTATCGCCATGGCATCTTATTGTTGAATGTGACAATTCAATTAAAACTCACATGTTGTTTAACTAATCAAAGAAAAAGCCGACAAATCCTATTAAAGAAAGGTGAATTAGATTTTAGACATGATTAATTAGTGCTTGAATTAAGATTAAACAACTACTTCATATAAATTTTACACTTTTTGTAATTTCTTCTGCAAAAGCAACAAGATAGATGGTACGTTGTTTCTATATACATATTATCGAACACGGTTTTTTAATATTTTTATATATTTTTTATCAATAATGTTATACTAACAATTCAAACTCTAGAATCTGAAGTGTCAGTCTATATGATAAAAAGTCACTTGAAGAGAAAAAAATGAGCGAGAAAAATTATATCTTTCGTAAAATTTTGTCACTTAGAATGTCACATCAGATTGTAGAATTTATATTATATTTGAGTTATAAGTATAACATTACTAATATTTTATATAAATCGATTGTAACATGATAAGGCATCTATAGGTCTATATTGATTTAAATAATATATGTACTCTGAGAGCAATACGTATAATCGAAAAAAATAAAGAGATTTAGATGCAGTCCATTTTTTAGTTGAAATGGTTAGAGAAACAACTAATTAAATAGACAAACATTTAGCGTCTATCAATGAATTGAATAACAAGTAGTTTCTTGCTCATTTACTGGTTGGAAAGAGGGATAAGGTAGGTCCACCATGAAGGGCCAGCCGAGAAATAATCTCTGCCGCCACTGTTGAAAAGATGTAATATGAAGCCACAGAAAGAGAGATTGCTGTGATCAAGCCCATCACCTAGAAGTCTTGTTTGACTTAGATTCTTGAAAGATTTCGTTTTGATGTGTGAGTGTAAATGAAGAAGATGGTTTTTGAAGGAATTTTATGCAATTTGGTCATGCGTGGTGGCCATGTTGTATGCTATATCGGATAACAAGCTGACTTGTAAACACACACACACACATACGTATATATATATAAAATAATATATTTTTGTGTGTGTGTTATCAATTTTGACAAGAATTCTGTTCTGTTCCCAATTTTCCTTACATTATCTTTGTCAAATTAGTTTACTTTTCCCATAAACAATATGGATCTCCGCACCTTTCGTAATTAATATTGATCTGAGAAAGTGGATATAATTGATATTTGTTACTTTGCCCATACGTAAGCTCCATAATCCGTGAAAAACTTGTCAAGAAATTTCTTTTACAATCCGATTAATATTCTAAAGTTTTATTTTTTTTAACTTAAAAACAAGTATTTAAAGACCATTAATTTCCTTCTCAGATATCCTTATTTTGGTTTTGTCAAATCATTATCATTCTTTATTAATATATGGACCCCCAAAAGCTCTTTCTACACCCTTTTTTCAAGTGCACCTAACATTTAATTTTAA
Organism: Boswellia sacra; assembly: GCA_013180625.2. NCBI lineage: Eukaryota > Viridiplantae > Streptophyta > Magnoliopsida > Sapindales > Burseraceae > Boswellia > Boswellia sacra. Next base: position 591,049 of record SNVD02013895.1, read on the forward strand.
AAAAATTAAATTTTTACCTAAAACATATGAATAACTTTTGAAAAAACATATATAATTAATAAAATTTAATAAATGTATATTTATTACATGAAGAATACAATTGACGTATTAAAATTTTATTGAAATTGATGGAACAAGTGATTTACAAAAGTAAATTATTTTATCGATATGTTATGTAAGTTCATGAAAAAAATATATACTTTAATAGTAATTTTTTATTAAATACAATAATTATTAAGCTATTAATTGCACTATAATGATTTTATAGAGTTATTCTTAAAATTATATATTTTTGGAGGATAGATTAATTATTTTAATTCTAAAATAGTGAGTGTGCTTAGAAGAATGAATGTGAAGAGCTTTTAAAGGGGTTCATATAGCCCCATCCAATCTATTAATAAGTGTGGTTTTTATGGTTTTTAAAACTCTTAAGTAAGGAGGCCGATGATCTTTTAAAACTCCTTTTTTCACTTTACATTAAATTTAGAAAAGAGAGGGAGAGAGTACTAAGTGAAATTAACTTTTTCACAATTTAAATATCTTCTCGTGAAAGGTTAAACAGATATGTGCGAAAATAGTCAAATTTCAATGAACTGTTTTGAAAAATAACTAAAATTGATTTTTCTTTTAGTGCTTAACCACCCGTTAAACCGCAATGCTTTAACAGGTAATTTATTTACTCATTAGAATTAAACACATTAACTTGAATTGGGTAAAATGTTTAATTCGTCAAACTAATATAAAATAACATGTTCAATCTGTAAGCACATTTAAGCATTTTGTTTATAAGAGTATTTTTGTCCACCGTCATATTTATATAATTTAAACAAAACATTAATCTGCTATTTTTTAAAACACCCTTAAAATTTGGTTGTTTGTCCTAATTTCTAATTTCTGAAGCCAAAATTCGGAGAGATTTTCCCTTAAAATTTGTACGATTTACGTTCTAAGCAGGTTAGCTAACAGTCCGCAAATAGCAAGGCCGACAATTTTGTGGGAAGCACATTGATGGCAACAAAAACAGATCTGGGCCACTTGCTTGCTGTTCTGTAGTTTCTGCTTTGTCTGGCCCACGTTAATGTTTCTAAAATTTACTCCTCACTGTGTTCAGTAGGTACACAACAATTAAGTTGCATTAAATATGAAGTGTGTAACACCAATACATTGATGATTATAGAATATTTATTAGTCCTTGTTTTATTCTTCTTCTTCTTTTTTTTTTTAAATTGATCAATAAAATGGTAAAGATAAATGGTAGAACGCGCACATTAAAAACTTTACCCTCTTTGCTCTTTGAATTTTGAGATAAAAAGTGTTATGTTGTGATTTTATGTTAGAAATTTATTATAAGGTTGCGTTGGAAGTCACATAAATGCATTTGAACCAATCTAATTTGAGAAAAATTGTTCATGTTCAATTATTTCGAAGAGAGATATTTAACAATTAGATGTTTATTTTAATTTTCCTAAACTCTATATTATATTTATATAATTTTAGGTTAAATGAAAGTTTTTACTAAAAAAAAACGACACAATTAAGAATAAGCATATTAAAAAATTTATTTGTTCTTGTGATTAATACTTTTCAAAGCATGTCCCAACGCACCATGTCAGCCCATCACCACAGAGCACAGCTAAGCTTGTGGGCACACAACCAATGGATTTGAAATAGAGAAAAAACAGTACTTCCACAGCGAATCTCTTTGTAAGATATTATTTCTTTTGTCTTGGTCTTCAATCTTGATAAAGAGATTGATAGATCTCACATAAGATAAGATTTCACTTTTCAAGTCAAATTTCATACGTCAATTTTCTTGTCCTATTCATGGGGATAATTGATCAAAAGTTGCAATTTTTTTCCACGATCTCTTTCGTATAAAAAACGTTACTATCTTATAGAATTACCACGATATGATACAATATTATTTTTAGTCATTGATTTCATCTAATTTAAAAATTAATTTTGATGTTTGGAGTATTTTTTATTTAACTTTATATCATTAACGGAACGTTGTATGTTATCGAATTATACATCTTTGTTTAAGAGTATATTAAATTTCATACTTTTGTAAAATATCTGGATACCTCGAATAAGTTTTCGTAAAACTAACGTCTTATAAAAGAACCTATTCTAGAATTGTCGATACATCTTCAAAAATTTATAAAAAGTCAAATATATAATATTTTTCAGTAAAATAAATTCTACACAAACCCTTGAGATATCTATTTCAATATATATAAATTTGAGAATGTAAAATAAATGCAGAAATTTTCATAGTCCAGCTGGGGCTGCTAGTATACATTACCACAAAAAAAAAATTGGGTTGCTAGTATAACTTAACATAGAATTTAAAATTTTTAAAAATCTCACCAGCCCCACCTCGTTGTTAGTTGGCTCCGCCCCTTACAGGCAATTAGTGGATCAATAAGCCATTGGATATCATTAATAATAGAAATTATATATTTCAAAAAAGAAAATCCTTGCATTACACTCCTGTTATTTTTTAATATTAAAAATATAAAAGTTAAAATATAGTTTTTATTTTTAATATTTTTATATACGCCACTATTGAGAATATTTATAATAAATCTAAATAAAATAATCAAATAATAACACATTTAAGAAATAATAAAATATAAATTAGATTAACATAACAATATATTAAATAAATAGAACAAGTAAAGAGATAGAGTAAGAAATATATGGCCTGAGCACTTGGGAGGCATGTCAAAGGCATTGTCCTAAAGCCAAAGAGTTCTCCCCTCGTGCGGGTCATATCGGTACTCAATGGCTCCAAGATACAACACAGTGCTCACAGCCTATCTTCTCGATAAGCACGATCACCGGAAAAAAATAACCTGTCTCCATATGTCGCAGTTGCTCAAAATCATAAAATACTCAAAATATATCATATCGATTTTAGAACCTTTGAGACTCCTTTATATAGTAATCTCGTAGCTTAGGTAACTTACAAATTAATTCTTGTAACTCCCAAGCCATAAATTCTTAATAAAAGCATGAACGTTACAAATAATAAGTGTCATAACGTTCATGTTTTTATTATACTTGTAACGTATGAAATTAATCTCAAAATAAATATTGTAACTCATGGTGTAAATATTTGTTTTAAACCTTTTATCTCCAATAGCCACTAGCCACCTTTATAATTAATTAACGTAAATGTACTTTCAAAGCAATCATATTTTTTTATTTAACGAAAGAAAAATGCCATCAAAGCCGATCACAACAAGTTAGGCGTGATTAAAGGTGCACTAATTTATTTATTTATCAATTTCAGAATTTTTCTCTATCGGAAAAAATAAATAATAAACGTTTCATATAATTTTCTTGATAAAAAGATTTGTTTTCCAAAAATGGTAACAATCTAATAATTAGATAATAGATAAAAGGATGTTCTCCAAAACACTCGCATTGTATTTTTTTTTTTCTTTGTAATTTTAAAAACTTTAAAATCGTGTATCCTTGTTTTTAATTTTTCTTAATATTTAAAAAAATTATTAAATTTATACACCATTATAACTTTTATTTTGTTGGTTTTATTTTTTAATTTTAAAAATGATATGTAATATTAAATATTATTATAAAATCCTTGCATTGATGCCTTCGTTATTTTTTTAATATTAAATATAAATTGGATCTTCAATCTTTAATAATTTAAAGATATACGCCACTACCACATTTATGATTTAATGATTTGACTTTCATTTCTAGGCACAGTGAGGCGAACCCCATGTCCCATGGCCTCTTTTACAATAGAGGAAAAAATAATTGTTGGGTTAAAAATCAAATAATTTTACAATAAAATTCCTAAAATTTTCAAATTTTGTAGGAGCACCTTCGGCCACCAAATAGATCGGCATGTAATAGTGATATAGTTGTTTTAATTTTACGTCATGTTATTTAAAACGCATGATTTTAAAATAAATTTTAGGATTACTATTAAATTTATACACTGTTGTAACTTTTATTTTTTAGTTAAAATATTATACATTAATTAGCAAAAACATATAATTAAGTGCATAATTAATGGATTAATAGGTGTGTTTAAATCTTGTGTTTTTATTTTTAAAATTTAAAAATGTAATTGGTTTTGAATTTTTTTAATTTTTAAGAATGATAAATGCTTTATATTAGATGCGATTATATTATTGAAAAAGATCTTTACATTGATGCACCTATCATTTTTTTAATACTAATCATATATATTGGATCTTCAATGTTTTTATGATTCAAAGATATACGCCACTACCACATTTATAATTAATTAATGTAAATATACTTTCAAAGCAATCTTTTTCTTTTTTATTTAACTACAGAAAGTGCTACCGAATCCTATTTTCATACCTTTTTTTGTGCAGAAAAGTTCAAACATTTCGCACAATTTTCTCAACAGAAAGATTTGTCTCCAGAATCGCAACAGTATAACAATTAGGTGATAGTTAGAAAGACGTACGTCAACACACTCACATTATACCTTTTTTTGTGTAATATAAAATTTTAAAATTGTGTATATTATTTATTTTTAATCTTCTTAATATCTAAAAAAATATAATTAGAAATTATCACCATGTCATTTCTTATTGTTGAATGTGACAATTCAATTAAAACAATCATGTCTTTTAATTAATCAAAGAAAAAGCCAACAAATCCCATTAGAGAAAGGTGAATTAGATTTTAGACATGATTAATTAGTGCTTGAATTAAGATTAAACAACTACTTCATATAAATTTTACAACTTTTGTAATTTCTTCTACAAAAGCAACAAGATAGATGGTACGTTGTTTCTATATATAGTTTATTGAACGTGATAGTAATATTTTTATATATTCTTTATCAATAGTGTTAGACTTACAATTCAAAGTCTAGAACGTGATGTGTCAGTCTATATGACAAAAATTCAATGGAGAAGAAAAAAATAAATGAAAGAAGTTACATCTCCAATAGACTTTTGTCACTTAAACTGATATATCAAATTGGAGATTTTATATCAAATTGGGTTATGAGTACAATATTACTGATATTTTATATAAATCGATTGTAACCTGATAAGGCATTTATATATCTGTATATTGATTTAAATAATATATGTATTCTGAGAGCAATATGTATAATCGAAAAAATAAAGAGATTTAGATGCAGTCCATTTTTTAGTTCAAATGGTTAGAGAAATAACTAATGAAATGAACAAACATTTAGCGTGCATAATCTATCAATGAATTGGATAACAAGTAAGTAGTTTCTTGCTCATTTACTGGTTAGAAAGAGGGAGAAGGGAGGTCCACCATGAAGGGCCAGCCGAGAAATCTCTGCCGCAACTGTTGAAAATATGCAATATGAAGCCACAGAAAGAGAGATTGCCGTGATCAAGCCCATCAATTAGAAGTCATGTTTGACTTTAGAGTCTTCAAAGATTTCGTTTTGATGTGTAAGTGCAAATGAAGAAGATGGTTTTTGAAGGAATTTTATGCAATTTGGCCATGCGCGGTGGCCATGTTGTATGTTATATTTGATAACAAGTTGACTTGTAAACATATATATACATATAAATATATATAAATAATAAATAATATATTTTTGTGGGTGTGTTGCAATTTTGACAAGCGTTCTGTTTCCAATTTTCCGTACATTATCTTTGTCAAATTGAACTCTATAACTAGTTTACTTTCCCCATAAACAATATGGATCTCCATGCCTTTCGCCATTAATATTGATCTGAGAAAGTGGATATATATAATTAATATTGGTTACTTTGCCCATACATAAACTCCATAGTTCGTGAAAAACTTATCACGAAATTTCCTTAACAATCCGATTAATAGTCTAAAGTTTTTTTTTTTTACTTAAAAGCAAGTATTTAAAAACCATTAATTTCCTTCTTAGATATCCTTATTTTGGTTTTGTCAAATCATTATCATTCTTTATTAATATATGGAACCCCAAAAGCTATTTCTACACCCTTTTTTCAAGTGCACTTAACATTTAATTTTAAAAAAATTAAACTTGTACCTAAAACATATGAATAACTTTTTTAAAAACATATATAATTAATAAAAATTAATAAATTTATATTTATTACATGAAAAATACAATTGACAAATTAAAATTCTATTGAAATTGATGGAACAAGTGATTTACAAAGTAAATTATTTGATTGATATATTATGTAAGTTCATGAAAAAAAAATACTTTCATAGTAATTCTCTATTGAATACAATAATTATTAAGCTATTCATTGCACTATAATGATTTTATAGAGTTATTCTTAAAATTATATATTTTTGGAGGATAAGTTAATTATTTTAATTCTAAAATAGTGAGTGTGCTTAGAAGAATGAATGTGAAGAGCTTTTAAAGTGGTTCATATAAACCCATCCAATCTGTTAATAAGTGTGGTTTTTATGGTTTTTAAAACTCTTAAGTAAGGAAGCCAATGATCTTTTAAAACTCCTTTTTTCTCTTTGCATTAAATTTAGAAAAGAGAGAGAGAATACTCAGTGAAATTAACTTTTTCACAATTTGAATATCTTCTCGTGAAAAGTTAAACAGATACATGCGAAAATAGTCAAATTTCAAGGAATTGTTTTGAAAAATAACTAAAATTGATTTTTCTTTTAGTGCCTAACCACCCGTTAACTTGCAATGCTTTAACAGGTAATTTATCAACTCATTAAAATTAAACACATTAACTTGAATTGGGTAAGGTGTTCAATCCGTCAAGCTAGCATGAAATAACATGTTCAATCTGTGAGCACATTTAATCATTTTGTTTATAAGAGTATTTTTATCCACGGCCATACTTAGATAATTTAAACAAAAAATAGTTAATCATTTTGTTTATAAGAGTATTTTTATCCACGGCCATACTTAGATAATTTAAACAAAACATTAATCTGCTATTTTTTAAAAACACCCTTAAAATTTGGTTGTTTGTCCTAATTTCTAATTTCTGAAGCCAAAATTCGGAGAGATTTTCCCTTAAAATTTGTACGATTTACGTTCTAAGCAGGTTAGCTAACAGTCCGTAAATAGCAAGGCCTAGAATTTTGTGGGAAGCATGTTGATAGCAACAAAAACAGATCTGGGCCACTTGCTTCCTGTTCTGTAGCTTCTGATTTGTCTGGCCCACGTTAATGTTTCTAAAATTTCCTCCTCACTGTGTTCAGTAGGTACACAACAATTAAGTTGCATTAAATATGAAGTGTGCAACACCAATACATTGATGATTATAGAATATTTATTAGTCCATCTTGTTTTCTTCTTCTTCTTCTTTTTTTTTTTTTTTAAATTAATCAATAAAACGATAAAGATAAATGGTTGAATAAGCTCATTAAAAACTGTACCCTCTTTGCTCTTTTACTTTGAATTTTGAGATAAAAAGTTTCTATGTTGTGATTTTATGTTAGAAATTTATTATAAGGTTGCGTTAGAAGTCACATAAATGCACTTGAACCACTCTAATTTGAGAAAATTTGTTCATGTTCAATTATTTCGAAGAGAGATATTTAGCAATTAGATGTCTATTTTAATTTTTCTAAACACTATATTTTATTTATATAATTTTAGGTTGAATGAAAGTTTCTACTAAGAAAAAAAATCGACACAATTAAGAATAAGCATATTAGAAATACATTTCTTGTCATGATTAAGTTTTAAATAAAATTTTAAATTTTATAACTCTTCATAGAAAGAAAAATACTTGAGAATAAAATATTTAATCTCAATTTTTTTTTTTCTAAAAACTATATAAAAAGTCCAAGTTGGACCTTGTCATTTTTTTTTTTAACAAAAACACTTTCTTGAATATTAAAAAACATAAAAATTTGAACCTTTTCATTTTCTATTTTTATTTTGTTTTACAAAGACAATTTCTATAAACAACTTTTACAAAACAATTACCTAACTAACGGCCCTTCGTCTCCTTGTAAATGGGGTCAAGGTTACAGCTCGCTCGACTTCTTCGTTCTCCTTAAATATTACGAATCTAAAAAAAAACAAAACAAAAAAAGCAAACTTTCATAATTTTCAATTGGCAAAATCTTTCATTTATTTTAAAGCTCAGAAAAGGGAAGCAGAAAGTAAAGAACTTTGAGCTTTGTCAATGATTTCACTTTCATTTCTAAGCACAGTGAGGCCAACCCCATTTCCCATGACCTCTTTGGTGCCTTGTAGACGTCAACTGTCACTATATAGCTCCCCACTCTCGCTTCCGCGAACTGGGTTCTCCCCTGTCAAGAGGATTCTCCAAGCTTGCCTCCAATCTAGTATGTTTTTGCTTTTCTTTTCTGGGTATTTTGATGGTTTCCATGAAGCTATTCTGTATTGGTTTTGCTTGCTATAATATGGTTTCTATTTGGTTTTGTGCATTGTTAAATGGGATTTATCTTTTTTGGGTGTCAATTGTTTCTTTTTATTTGTGAAGTGAAATGTGCTTTGGTAGATTGGAAGTTTGAGGGTATGAAGAATTAATTACATATATATATATATGAAATTTCAGATATTTTTGTTTTTATTTTTATAGATGTAGATTGCAATTGAGGGCAGAAATATGGTTTATAACGCGAAAATGGTAACATTTAGCAATAATTCATGGATTTGGTTAAAATGACGTTGTGTACAACATTATATTGTTGCTAATATTGCTTGAATTTTTGTTAGTATGACATCTCACTTTAATAGATTAACAATTTACGTTACTAAGACCCGTCAATTTCGGCAATGTTACTAGGATTTTGCTCTCAATAACATAGCGACGCCAAGGAATTGATCTAAACAATACATTGGCTGCAATAATATTTGATCTGGCTATAACAGCAGCCTTGAAGAAACTATTCTTCTAAATGTGTTACCTTGATTTCTGTAGTACTTAAAGTAAGAATTTGAATTGTGAAGAGTGGCTGATAGTTTGTTTTATGGTTGGAGACGAGCATACT